>JACVVK020000211.1:582500-752500 GCA_018292915.2 Batillaria attramentaria | reverse complement strand
TTCAGAACAGTATTAATATTTGCATCTGTAGTCTGCGATAGTGTCAGACTGGCATGAGACTTTTTTTTCAGAAAGAAATTTAAAAGTCTGCTACTGTAGCCCGTCTTGCAGATCCAGAAATAAGTATCCGATTTTAGCTAGCAACTTTTCAGAAAACAGAATTCAGGTGTTCAGCAGCAAAAGAAGAACAACATTCAGATCAATCTTTAGCATATTTTCACTTGCAGGAAGCAGTTTGTTATTCCCCTGACGTCAGGTGGCGCTCACAGAGAAAGAACCAATCACTGATCGGCTTACCTGACATCAAATGGCGCCCGCACATAAGAACTAATCACCGATCGGCTTACTGGAGTCCAAGATCTTCTGTTCCCAGCGATTACTTTTCTTACCTCGCGCCTAGTGGTAGGCGTTTTAGAGTTCCTGTGTGCCAAAAAAACCCCTGTTTAAAATGTCGTTCTTACCCTGTGCAACAAGTGCGTTGAATTTGTGATGTTTAATTTGTACGTCATTCCTTTGACGAGCTGTCTTTTACAATGTTTTAGTCATATAGTCTGATTTTACTATTGTTATTGCTGGAGTTTTTATGTAAGTTGTCAACTCTGGTGCTGCTGCAGCTGGAACCATGATAGAGAGAGAGAGAGAGAGAGAGAATTTTTTATAAGCCAAACTTCTTGCGTGATTCCATTATCTCCTTTACTTGTCGGTGAAGCCGAAGACAAATTTCCTGTTTTAAGGACGATAAAGTTATCTGTATCTGTATCTGTTTCTGTACATGTGTATGTGTATGTGTATGTGTATCTGCATGTGTCTGTGTCTGTATCCGTGTATCTCTATCTGTATCTGTTTCTTTATCTGCCACTGGAAAAATGAAAGTCTCAATACGTTTGCAAAACATACAACGACGCTGTGGAAAACGTTTCATCGAATGCGCTTAATCCGTGCATCGGAATCAGTCACATGGGACATAGTATAGCATCTGACACCATTATGGTGACTGGGGTTGGCGTATCAGTATGTTGTTCTACGTACGTGAAAGCGTACCGCGTACTGAGCAGACGACGTTACTCGGTTGCGGACTGAAGACCAAGTAGGCAGTGCACATTGGTGGCTGTTTTTAGCGATTTGGTCGTATCAACGTGTAGTACAGGTGTGGAAGCGTTAGGCCAAAGGAAGTCATATTTCTCTACTGTTAGAAACCGCGATGTCACGAAAATGGCCGCAATGGACAAAAGGAATGTTGTATTTTACTTCTGCTCTGTCGCTCTCTTGGTGCACTCGCAGAGAAGACACGGGATACAACAGGATACAACTCCAATACTTTATTAACAGAAGATGTGTGGAGAACAAACTCGTGAAAGAAGAAGAACCCAGAACGCTGTGCAGGGCTGCTTATAATTATATACTAAACAGGTCAGATCTAGAACATTCCTCAACTTACTGGCAAGTTCGAAATCTTTCCAAGGTGACGTAATCTACTGACGTTACTGCACCAGCATGTTCTGGGGTGGTCTAGAAATTTCCATCGAAAAGCAGTGGCTATTCCCGATCTCTACAACAAGGAACATCTGATCACATTTCACAAACAACCCTAGAGCTTGGTAAGCGGCAGATTTTCCCCTCTCAGAACTCAATACGAACACAGAGTCTTTTAGTTGGGAACGGCCATTTGACTTTTGTGTCTCCCAGCTGAAAGCTTCTTTTTCTTCTCCCACGGGCGAGCAAAAGATGGAATGAGTTGTTGTTCGCGTAAACCCGATTGCAACCCTACCATAAAACGGCACGTAAGTGCTAATCAAACCCATGACGCTTACGCCCTTTTTCGCAGATGACAGCATAACCACGGCTGACATAATTTTCACGGAGGGATTTGCAGTGGGTAATTGCGATGGGGAGAGGAGAAAGCATCAGTTGTTCGGACGGCTGGGGGAAACACTAAGCTGTGGATCGGAGCGGAGTGCTGTAGGCGTTTTCTTCCGAGAGGCTGATTAAAAGAATGTTTGTCCAGCAGGGGGAAGCAGCTGCCCTAGTCACGACTGCAGCGGATTAATCGGGTTGATGCGTGGTCCAGTCGTCAGGGCTGAACACAGGTGTTAGAGAAATGACCAGTTCGAGATTAGCCCGTGTGGGCGTGTTTGTCAACATGCATGCATGAATTCGCCGATTCGAGACAAAGAGAGTTTCGCCATGAGCAGTTTGGGTAATGACAGTACTGCAAAACGCCAAATATTGGAACGGTATCTGCAAGCTGATGCTGCTGCCTCTTTTCTTGTTCACGGAGATGAACCACGTGACTTGAAGGTGTACCTGGAAAAGGGTATTTACGAGGAGAAGGCATTTAGCAGCTGGCAAATTTTTATGTCCGCAGAAAAATTTACAGGCCCACTTTTCTGCAGACAAAAAAACCCCGACTTTACCGCAGAAAGCAATGGAAACTAGCACTTTTCTGAAAAAAAAACAAAAAAAAAAAATGTTTTTTTGCCACACGATAACTGGTTTAGTCGAAAGCCTAGTGCAATATTTCTGCAGACCGAGAAACGTTTTTCCCCCTGCAGATAATCAGGACAGTCGAGAATTTTTTTCTGCAGTGGGCAATTTTGTTTGTTTGTTGTTGTGTTTTGATTGCTTGTTGTTGTTTTTTTTGTTTTTGTGTTGTTGTTGTTGTTTGTTTTTGTTTGTTTGTTTGTTTTTGTTTTGTTTTGGGTTTTTTTGGGGGAGGTCTTCGTTTGTTTGGGTTTTTTTGTTTGTTTGTTTGTTGTTTTGTTGTGCTGGTTTTCGTTGTTGTTGTTTTGGGGTGTTGGTTGGTTGGTTGGTTGGTTGGTTGGTTGGTTGGTTGGTTGGCTAGGTGTTTTTTGTTTGTTTGTTTGTTTGTTTGTTTGTTTGTTTGTTGTTGTTGTTTTTGTGGGGTTTTTTTTTTGGTTTTTGTTTGTTTGTTTGGTTTTTTTTTGGTTGGTTTTTTTTTGGGGGGTGTACCCCTAGCAGCGGAAGTGAACCCAAAAAAACTGCACAGAAACCTTTCCGGATGCACGCCACACTGGCCCTAAAGCAATAACCCACACGTGTTTCCATCGGTTCTGCGAGACGGTTGCACAATATTCCGCAATACCCCATCATAAGGTTGTTCACTCGGATAGATTCATGCTTCTCTCATTCGGCTAGGCAGTGCCTGAGTGACTTCATCCCAGCTGTTGAGTACATCTGAGAGGATTTTGTAGGATTCCTTTAGACACGGTCAGTCAGTGGTAACGACGTGTCTGTTCCGTGTGAAGAAAATCTCTGACTCAGACAAGTTCTTGTGTTGGCATTTTCCTCGCCGGTTGTCCGGCCACGAAATGTGATTTCGCGGATTTTCGAGTTATAGAGAGGATTTTGTACGTTTCCAAATTTTGAGAAGTTTTGTTTTTCTTTGTTTTGGTGTGTGTGTGTGTGTGTGTGTGTGTGTGTGTGTGTGTGTGTGTGTGTGTGTGTGTGTGTGTGTGTGTGTGTGTTTTGTTGTTGTTGTTGTTGTTTGTTTGTTTGTTTGTTTGTTTTGGGATGTTCTTGGTTTTTGGTTTTTGGTTTTGTTTTTGTTGTTGTTTTTAAAGGGGAGGTGTCAAGTTTATTCCTCAAAGTAGAAAATGAAACACCATTTGAAACATCACAGCTGCTTTGGAAATGTTCAGCCCACCAAATTTGAAAAATAAATGAAATTCTAAATTCCGAAATTTAAATAGCTGAGCTGACCCTTCGCACCACGTGATTATAATGTGTTTATGTCCAGTGTGTGAGAGAATGCGTGTGATTCACGTGAGCGTGAGTGTTGGGTTCAGTTCGCTGCGCCTTGAGCCGATTCTCGAAATTGGGTAAAGCGCCCATACAATACTTATTATTATTATTATTATTACTGGACATCTCAACTATAACAAACAAGTCCCCGGCATGCTGTATACACCTACAAAACATCAGACCATTTCGAGTTGTTTTCCCCTCTTGCCAGCGTGTTCAAGCGACCATGACAAACTGACCACTTCATCCATTACGCCAGAGTTAGCAACCCTTGTCTAACATCCTCCCCCGTCACTCCACTCTAGCAGGACAGAGGGTACAGTTGCGCAGGGAAGGGGGAAGGACGAGGGGCGCGGTGGATGACAAAGGGTCACAGCACCCCACCGTCAAGGGGTCCTCCCATTTCACTGTCCCCCTTCCCGCGGCGGGTGCAAAAATGAAAGGGGTGTGAAATGGCCTTGGGGTGGCTAAAAACGGGGTGGGTCCACTTTCATTGTCCAAGCCGCGACTGAGTGTGTCAGCGGGGCAGCTCCACTGTCAGACGCGCCAGAAGAGCGCACCGTCCATGACGTTATTGGCTACCATTGCGCTATTCTTGCGGGGGGAAATGCACAGATCTGTAAGGTAAGATACCCGAACAATGGGAAGCCACGAAAGTTAAAGTGCCAACGTCCAAAATGGATTGTGCGCCACACAAAAGAGGTAGACCCTGGCACTTAAATTGCAACGAGGCCCGGGGTTCAGTTTTACGTGTCATCCATGTAAGCACTCCAACAACCTCGGGAAAATGGCGTAATCGCGACCGTGGATAAAGTCTGTCTTCAGTCATGTTGGGCGTGTTTAAAACTGTGACGCCGCTGGTTTGGTGATTTCTCAGCGATAAAAACTGACAGCCAAATGACCCGGGGCCAAAGTCTTGTTTGGTGGAACGAGTTTTCCAACTAAACTGAAGTCTCGCTGCAGTGAGTCTGTATTTCTCTTGGTGTTGCTTTTGCTCAGAGTAGAGTGCGGTAGAGTGCGTTTGGGCCTGTTGTGTGTTTATATTTTCCTTCACTGTAGTCTATACTTTTTTGTCATCGTCGTCGTTGTTGTCGTCACCCTCATCGTCGTCGTCGTCATCCGGCGTCTGTTGTGTCCCTGTCACATACATTTGTTTATTTCGAAACTGATTTCATATTTTCGTTGCTGATTGTTTTCTTCAGTGCTCTCCGGGAATTCCTTTCTTTCTGTTGTCTGCAAGTTGTGATAGCATCATTCGCCCCCCCCCCCCCACCTTCCTCGTCTCGCCCCCCCCCCCCCCCTCCAATTACATCAATTGCAACAGCTATAGTACACTGTACTGTGAACGGTTGGATAAATCTCTTTAGTGCCCGATACCGACTTGGCCGACCTATGGACCTTCAGTTTTCAGCTTCGCTACTTTGCAGTTAATTACACACTTTCCCCAGTTCCCCTTGGCTATGTTCAGGGGCTTGGCTTTCTAAACGCGTCTCCGTCAAATATCCCCAAAACCAACGTTAAGAGGCAACGTTACGCGAACAGTAAAAGGGGCATAATCCTCCCTTTTCGTCCCCTTCCCAACCCTCCAATCGCAAACACCCCGCCTGCAACATTACAGTGGGAGCATATTAACACACCTTAAGATGGAACTACATGTACTAAACATGACGCTTGCCGCGAGAGAAATGTGCCGTCAGCCGGTGGGTTTCATGGGCCTTCGGAAATACAAATGTATTACAAGTGCGCATGCGCCTTAGCCCGAAGTCTCGCATATGCATGCTACGTACCAGAGATGCAAATTTGGAGGAAAACGCTATATATTCCTCTTACACATACATAACGCTGCAGATGACACCCTAGAAATGCTTTAAAATTCACCCCCAAAATCACAAAAATCAGTACATTTCAACAAATTCCAATGTTCCGTTTTTTTGGCAGTGTTGGCAGCAACCACATTCCCCCTCATTCCACGGCCGTCTGCTGGCTCCTGTGCCAGCCGCGCATGAATACATATAGTCCACAAGCCAGCCTCATTTTTCCCTAATTTTACTATTACTGACCTAGCATGAAACTTGTTTACAAAGCCACCAGATTTCCATTTATTACTCTGAACACAATTTTTAAAAGGGGCAAAGATATTCTACTATATTTAGCCGAGTTGTTACTGCATGACCTGGAAGCTAATACCGGTCTGTAACGAAAATCTCTGAACGCCGGTTTCATAGGGACAAAGAGGGCAGTAGTCCTGACATCTCGCGCGCGGAAGCGTGGAAATTTGGAATTCCGGAGGACCGTGTAAACAAAACTGTCTTTGTCAGAGAACCACGAAAACGTTTTCCCATCACTGACTGTGTGAATAAAATTGTCATGAGATCCTATGTTTCTATCCTTGATCTCATGAAAACAGTAAAAATAAAAAATAAAAAAGGAAGAGGAGAAAATATGCTACTCAAAACAATGCAAGGAACACTTAGGAAACCGCCTGAAGCATTAAAATTACTCAAGTGTGTAAAATTAAATTTACGCCCCAAAGTGTTACAAATTTTTGTCAAGAGGTTTTTTGTGATTTTTTTTTTAATTCATCACGTGCCATTTTAGAAGTCACATTTTTAATTCATCACGTGCCATTTTTTAATTCATCACGTGCCATTTTTTAATTCATCACGTGCCATTTTAGAAGTCACATTTTTAATTCATCACGTGCCATTTTAGAAGTCACATGTATTCTTCACAATTTCTCTTGGTGCTAATTCAATGCAAAATTGAGTTTTTCTTGGTTTATTTCTGAAGAAGTCTGAACACTTCTCAATGACGTCAGGATTTCGGCGAATGTTAAGCGCACGGTTACACGACTGCCAGTCTGCATGTTGCCGTACTCGGCTGCCTGCTGGCGGGCAACGGTTTTGGCGCACACGCAGCCAGCGGCGTTGCAAGGTTTCGGCAGTGATTGGTCAGTTGGCTGTACGGGCTGCCTGTGGCAAGCTGGCTGCCAGGAAAAATAGAACGGCTTTCTATTCCCGCGCCGGCAGCGGCAAGGGGGATTTGCCAGCTGGCAGCCAGCGATTTAATTAGGGTTCCCAGCCCTGCAAGTACCAATCCTGGCAACGTGTAGCAGCGGCCCTAACCAAACCGGATGTTTCCCCTAAAACTCTCCTCGAGGCCATAGTGATAAAAATCAAGACCCTACTCTAGATAAAAAATGGAAATTGTATGCACGTGTCACTATCGTAACCCTCACGCTAGCCAAAACCCCGGAGAGCCTCGAAGCTTTCAGACTGCATAAGGGGAGACCAATCACCTGTAAGGGGAGGGCATAAAGGGCTTCACTCGCCTGACATGTTGACCTCCTTTCACACGTGAGTGCTGTTTTGTGAGAGAAAGGTGGACACACCGTTTTTCTTGCCCATACACTGTCAGTCCTGCACTGCCTGTGTTGTCCTGTCAACTAAGACCACCTACACACCCCCTTCTTACCTCCCCCCCATCCCCCCCCCTCCCCAACTTTTGCTGCCCACTAGCGTCACGGTTCGAGTGACACGCACTAGGTTGTTGACCTCCTCTGATGGAGCTACTGTACATGTATTTCCTCTTGTGGCAGTAGCACCATCGGCAATTCTGAACCCACGTCGTTCCGCTATTCAGGTTTTCACAACAACAAGAACAGGAATCTTCACTGTGTAACACGGTAAAAATTACACACTGCCAGGGGCACATGACATCATTCCAAACACGCGCCGTTGAAAGTTGAAACACTACAGGACAACTACAGAGAAGCTAGACTGAATACGATGGGGAAAAACGAACACCATCACCACCATAACTTACTGTATTTGACGTCTCCGCCGCACATGCTCTCTGTATTTATGAGCACAGTTGTAAGTTTTTGACTTGTTGTGCTCGGCCTCGTGAAACTTGTGTGAAAGAGCATTATGTATATTTGTTCAAAACGAATAAAACTGTTTAAACCAACAACATAATCGCAATGTTGTCCTCATATTTTGACGTACTTTTTAAAGGAACTACTTGTCAACGCGCAGGTATATACATGTACCTAGTTACCATGGTACCAACTGGACTGGAGTGGCAAGAATAGCCCAGAAAAGAGTGCGATGGCGAAGGGTTGTCGATGGCCTATGCTCCACGTGGAGCCATGGGTCTTAGTAGTAGTAGTAGTTACCATGGTGCTGATTTGGTTCTTGAATGGCGATTCACGCAAAGCTGCAAAGTGGTCGTGTAACACCAATACATGTACCATTTTCGTAATTTTGTCCTCATTTTTTAACGTACATATTTTAAAGGAACTACTTGTCAACGCGCAGGTGTCATATATCTAGTCAGTTACCATGGTGGTGATTCGGCTCAGTTTGAATGGCGATTCCCGCAAAGCTACAAAATGGTCGTAATTTTGTCCTCATATTTTAACATACTTTTTTTTTTTTTTAAGGAACTGCTTGTTGTCAACGCGCAGGTCTCCGCGGTGGTCGGATGCGCCTTTTGATTGGCGACTCCCGCAAAGCTGGCACCAGGTGATCGTCAGTGATTGGTCAATCTGAGTGCACTGGGTTGGCGGTTGAGCCGGAAAAACGCCAAACGTGACAATTACCCACCCACCTTGCACTCAGTTTCCGCAATTAAAAGGTTTGATCACAGCATCCCTGTCGTCCACATGACCAACACAAGTACGGTCAGGTTAGGTATTAAGAAAACGGTGCGACAAATAAGGAAGTCAAAGGAGAGTCACTCTGGCGTGTGATCTTTGTAGGTGGGGGAATGTTTTCTCTCTTGTCCAGTTTTCTATGGCAGCCAGGTGAAGCGTTGCCTGGTGTTACAGGGGACTGTCCCACACAGGGAGGATCAAGGTTCAGTCGGTCGGTAGTTGTCTTTCTGTAATCGGTTTGTGGGAGGTAATGGTGGTGGTGGAGAAGGGGTGGCATGCTTGGAGGGAAGAGGGGGGTGGTGGTTTGGGGACTCAAGCCCTCCCACCCCCCTCCCTCTCCTTCCCCCTCTTAAAACTAAAGTCAGAAATATGCCCTTTCGTGATTGAGCGTCGAGCGTCTGTCCATGGGCTTGACTGCCCTAATACAATGTACACCCATTCAGTCTAGCTGATTGTTGTTTTATTCTATAATGATCCGTCTTGAGCGTGTCTTGTCGCGTTACGTGTGTGTGTGTGTGTGTGTGTGTGTGTGTGTGTGTGTGTGTGTGAGAGAGAGAGAGAGAGAGAGAGAGAGAGAGAGAGAGAGAGAGAGAGAGAGAGAGCCTTTATTTTACAACGGAAGGTATAGCATGAAAAACCATTTTCAAACTTGCCGTTGTTAGAGAAATTCAGAGACAGAGAAAAGAAGACAGACATACAGAAAGATCTCCCAGTTCCCCGAGTCCCCGAAAAATGAGTCCGGCCAACGCGCCCAAGCTACAACCGCCACCCATCAACCAAAAAATCCGACAACTCAGTGAAACATCAACCCGCCCCTTAAGCACAAGGGACATAAAATGAAGCCATCAAAACCTGGACCCCTAGGTCAGTTGCATAAGAGAGAGAGACAGGCAATATGGGTTCAAACGGCCGCATACCCCTTATCATCTGCCACTGAAAATAGCCCCGGCCTTGTTTGACCAAGCCACCCTCCCCAACCCCCACCCCCAGGGACACCAAAGAAGTTTTTGCTAGCAGGGCATGTTACGCGGAAACCCTGTGGTGGTCACTTTTACTGATAACGACGTTGAAGTGTCCACTTTTAACTGCCAGAGGTGCTGCAGTCACCTGCAAAGAGGACCCAAGCGGCTATACGATTCACGGGGGCGTACGCCCTTTTTCTAGGGGAGGGGGTTAGAGAGGGACTGAGGGAGTGTTTGACTGCCCGTCATCTGTCCCTTGAATCTTGACCATAAAAACTGACAGGTGATGTATTATGTATGGGCCGTGGAAACGGTTGGTCAGTTTCAGTCTGTCAGTCAGTCCTCCTCAAACTCACCTTTATGTTTAGTCGTGCGGCGGTACGGAATCAACTCCCTAACCTTCAAAACACAGAATTCAGTAGCCGCAGTTCTAAACTCCCGAACAGCCTGAGACGGGCCATTTCAAGGCTTACTACGGACATGCGTAATAAACCTAGGACATGCAAGAGACGCTGCACCTTCATGTTTATTTATCGAACTCCCGATTACAAAAAAAAAAAGCGTAGAAACCAACAAGTGAAGTCCCTGGTGAAACTTAGTGATGTCTTCAGTATGATGCTATTTGCGGGCTCGCTCCCCCCCCCCCCCCCCGGTCAACCCGTCTTTGGTATCAGCCATACTGATGAGGTGTGTGTGGGGGGGGGGGGGGGACAAAATGTTACAGCCTCAACCAAACTACCATCTAACTAGCTAATCATCACTGAAAACGGTCAAATTTCTTTCTTTTTTTTAAAATCATTTCGAAAATAAATTTAATTTATTTCTTTCAAACTCAAAAAAAAGGGACACTTCGCTCGATCTTGACGCCATCACCAAAATGACAGTCACCCCAACAGCGACACTGAGATACATGTACAATCAAACTTGTCTAAGGGGCCTGGGAAATGTGAGACTCTTAAGACAGGTGGCCATGTTACTACAATGTACATACTGACTACACAGGATGGCTGCAATGTGTAACCATACTTCCCCGGTGTAGTAAGACAAGGGATTTACTCCGTAGTAGACTGAAATATCGGAGAGAAATTCTTACTTCGGAGTAAAAACCTCATAAGACAGACTTACTCCCAGGACACGGGAGTCCTTCTGTCGTACGAGAATTTCACTCCGGAGTAAAACTTTCTTTACGATGAGTTTACTCGGAGAAGTTTTTGCTGACAGGGCAAGTTACGCGAAAACCCAGTGGTGGTCACGTTTACAGATAACGACGTTGGAGTGTCCACGTTTAACTGCCGGCGCTACTACAGTCACCTGCAAAAAAGGACTACAAGCGGCTATCAGATTCATGGGGCGTGCGCCCTTTTTCTAAGGAAGGGTAGAGGGACTGAGGGAGTGTTTGACTGCACGTCTTGTATGGACGAGGCTTTTACTCCGGAGTAAAATAAATAAATAAATAAATTAAATAAAATCGTTACGATATCTTTACTCGGAGAAGCTTTTGCCGGCAGGTGGCAATCCTTCGTGGGGGTAAGTGCTCCTAACTACACCGGCATCGCCTAGTGACTGTAGCTAAGGTCCACACGCGGTGCCGCTTCCGCCGTCCCGTCTAGGCGGCAATCTACCAGGACTGTTGAACTGCCAGAAAAATAAAACGTTCACAAGCACAAACTACATGTATGAGCGACATAAGTGAGCGACATCTTTGTTGCTATGCGAGGGGATAAGCTTGCGAGACCAATCAACTGCAGCGACGTTTAACCTGTTTCCTGATTGGCTGAAACTAAATGCTCGCTCTTGGGAGATCGCCTAACGGCCAGGAAACTGACGACCTACTCAGACAGGATGTCGCTTTTTACAAGTGACTACCTACACACTTTTGGTCGCGCGGTATGTCTAAGGCCACATAGGCCACTGACCTCTAGCTGAAGGGGAGTCGGCCGGGATGTAGAAAAAACGGGCAACGTTTCGGAATGAGCACGATAGACGACCCCACTCCTGTCAATTAAAATTTGAGGGGCAAGCCCCCAGATTTCAGCCAATCGCGTGCCGCGGCATAATCAGCACAACAAATGGCATAGGCTGGGGAGTGAGTGAGTTTTTCGAACTTTAAGCCGCGCTAACACCAAAGACTAATTCGCGGCTAAATGTGCCTGAATAACGCCGGTGAAAAAAAAACCCAAAAAAAACATGCAACAATATACAAATGATGCAGACTGGTTTAAAACCTAGGACATGCAGGAGACGCTGCACCTTCATGCTAATTTCTCGAACTCCCGATTACAAAAAAAAAAAAGCGTAGAAAACAAACAAAAATTACAAAAAGGTAAAACAAAGATAAATACTAAGCACACATAAATTATAGCAAATTTATGCAACTTATCATCTCCTAGGCCCAAATAAACTAGTCTGGCGAACTTTCTTGCCAGACACTACATAGAGGGTAGTAGCACATGTATTTCGATATGACTGAAACGTGGAAAGAAAGCAGTAAGTCCATTTGACGTCATTTGAGGAAAAAGACCATTACGTCAGTCTCTTTCATCTTGAAATCACCCTTTTACCCATAACATGACGTCATGGACATACTGTGTTTTGCCAATACACTGCAAACTAAAGGGAGCGGGGCTTTGGTCTCGGGGGCTTGCCAAGTGGAATCGTCCTTTTTTTTTTTTTTTTTTTTTTTTTTTTGGGGGGGGGGGGGGGTACGCCCGTCTCGGGATATAACAGAGTCGAACTCAAACAACTTCGCGCCACCAGACCACACCGCCGGCCGCCAAGAATTTCATTCCTACCCTCGTATAACCATTTCTTAGGGCACGTGCTGGTTTCCATCGTGTTTCTACAAACCACACGGAGATCTGGGGGAAAGACTTAGCCATCCGCGAGGAACATCTCGACAAAAGCTAAACATCTTCCTTCCAAACCTTGTGTTCGATTTCGTGAGAATCTCGCAAGACGGTTCGCTGTCTCGAGATTCCGCAGCAGTGCAGAACTCCGGCGGGCCCAGGTCGGAGTGGAGGGTTGGGGTTGGGGGTGGGGGTGTGGGTGTATGCTGTATGCCTGTCATAAATAGTGTGACTTTTTATTTATTTATTTTTTTACTACTTTATTATCCCTTTCGGGAAATTCGGGCTGCTTCTCCCGTGGGAAGTGCGTCGCCGCGGTGCAGCGCCACCCAATGCCCATCATATATAATTTATATATATATATATTACAATTTTGCTGGGGAAGGAAAGCCGGATAACCCGGAGAGAAAACCCCGATGAGCAGCCCGGTAGCCAGGAAAAACCGGTATCACATATCACAAGCTCGACCTGGGCTCGAGGGTGGGTGGGTGGATGTGTGGGAGTTTAAGTCCTTTTCCACCACATAAGCGACCTGGGCTCGAACCCACGCGTCATCGCCATGACATTGGTGACGGCCGTTGAGCAGCGCAGCGGCTAAATCCGACGCGCTACCTATTAGACCACCGCTCTAAAGTTTTTTTCCACAAGCTGCTGTATGCCTGTCATACGTATTAAGACTTTAATCCCTAAAACACCCATTCACCCCCTTACCCCTTGCTGACCCCGATCAGATGAATGTGCATCCGCATGTGCCGAAGAACGTCTTCTCTTTCACCCCATCTCTTCTCTCACCCCTTTCAGTTATTGTCACAACCTCTTCATCCACCCTGCCTTGCCAAAACCGACACGAGAAACCCAAAGCGGCGACCCAAACAAGCAGAGGGACAAAAAAGAGCCGGAACCCAAACGGAGAGGGAATTATGGGAAAACGTGACGTGGCACTGTCCAGCAGAGATGTCAAGAAGTGCCCACAAAAACGGCGGCTAGCAGGAATGGTCAGCGATTCCGGACATTTGAGGAGGAATTCTCGGATTCAGTTCAGCATCCTGGGTGTATGATGTGCGATGTCGCTGTGGTGTGTTTGAAAAGGGTGCTGAGTGTTTTACCAAGTATTGTCTTGTGGGGATGTTTAACTTGGACTGTCTCTTTTTTGCACGTTTATAAGACTTGTGGTGTCTTCCTCATGACTACTCTTTGTTGTCTTTTGTTTCTTTGTTTTGTTCTTTGGGGAAGTTGTTGATACTGGTTTTGGGAAAATCGTTATTGTTGTTCTTGTTGTTGTTGGGTGTTTTGGTTTTGTTTTGTTTTTTTGTTTGTTTGTTTTTTGGGTTTTTTTTTAAAGTTTTGTGGAAGTTCCTCTGGAGCAAATGTTTGTTCTTGTTATTGTTGTTGGAAAGTTGTTTCGTTGTTATTTTGGGGAGAATTGTTGAAGTTGTTGTTGTTTCAGGTAAAAATGTTTTGGCTGTTGTTTGCTAGTGATGTACGCCGCCAGTGTGAGTTTTGAAACTTTGCTGAATGTTTCAGTATACGAAGTGCACTCACTTAAAACAGACAAAAATGAAACAAGGTTACAAAATTAAGCAATTAAGCAGCATTACCAAAAAAAAAAAAAAACACACCCCAACCCTTTCCACGCCACCTCATTTATATTCCCTAAAATTCGCGTGAACAAATACAGCCATTGATAACGAACATCAGCGACGTTCCATCAAAGTCTGCATCCATCCTGAACACAGCTGTCGGCGACGCCAAACAAACGGCACAAGATGAGCAACAAACTGTGGGGAAAAGACACTTTATGAAAATCATGCACACACAACGATTTTCTTGGGCGGGCTTTCCTAGCGGGCAGCACAGAACTCTAATCCGTCACGTTCTTGCGGTGTGAGTCTACAGCCTCAATTTGTTGTTTGTTTGTCTCCATGGGGAGGGGGAGAAGGAGAAGTGGGGGAGGGGGATTAGGGGTCTGAATGTCTGGTCCCTTCGTAGGAAGTGTTGGTACCAACCGAACCTGATGACAAAGACTGAATAACTTTCTTTCTGTCTGTCTTTCTGTCTCTTTTACAATTAAGAAGAAAAAACAAAAACGGAAGAAAATGTGAAACATGTTATGGGCTGCTCCGCTGGGAACAGCCCACGATTCCACATGTTCTTACAAGGTCAATAGCCTGATAAGCACGCCCAAAGAGGTGCCGGAACCAAGTACAAACACCTGATTCACCCAATGGGGTTAGACTAATGAAAATGCTGTCCTGTCATAAATAAACAAATAAATAAACGAATAACCCTGTCAAAAAACTAACTAACCAACTAAAAAAACGATGTCCATACAAAGCTTTCCTTTCACAAGCTGCCCCTTCTACCTACGCGGCACTCCAGCCACATCACTAATGGCGGACACACACACACACACACACACACACACACACACACACACACACACACACATACACACACGCACACGCACACACACACGCACACACACACGCACACGCACGCACACACGCACACACACACGCACAGAGAGAGAGAGAGAGATTTTGCATATGGTTGTTCAAGAACATGATTCAGTGTCAATTCTGGTTTGAAGTTAGTTGCAAGGATTTACAAAATCACTGACATCTCCCTAGAAGGACAACGATTTCAAGGGTACATGTATAAAGCTACTGAGCTATTTTCCATAATCAGACTCCACACCCAACACAACCACCAAAATCAAAATCGCCTCCCTCAGCCACCTTGGTGGCACACAGACAAAATGAATGCAAACGCGCAGACAAGTCCCCCTCCCCCCCGACCGTTTCTTCATCAACTTTCTCAATCCCCTCTCCCTGTAAGAAGCGCTTCCAGACACGTGCCCGAGTCTGCGGTCAGTCAGTGTCCATCGCCGTCAGTTTTGTCCAAAACCGGACAAAACAATCAAGGGGACTCGTGTGTCGCTGGTGGTGGTGGCTGGATGGGGGGTAGAAAATAAGCCTCTACCCTACCCCTCTGTCCTACCCCCGATGAGCGCAGTTTCTTGTTGCACACACGAGTTTTGTCCATCGTGTGCGATTACAATGTTAGACTGAGAAGGCAAGTGTCGTTTGAATCGCCGTTGTCCTAAAGTTTGGGCGACAGGGTTCGTATGCTACGAATAACCTTGTAATTGTCGTCAAAAACGGTATGCGACGTACCCAATACGCGCATGTTTAAAAGTAATCTCGTATGATCCAAGGCCATACTGACCAGCGCATTCGTACCGGTTTTGCGGAATAATGGCGACAATTGCTTCACGTATAGATCTGATGGCAGGCCAAGCGACGTAGAGATACAGAGAGACTGATAGGCAGACACACAGACAAACAGACGAACAGGCAGACAGACGGACGGACGGACAGACAGAAAGGAACGCAGGCACGTCGACAGACGCTCACAGAAATTGCGACTACAGCGTGAGGATGGGCAGAAATCGCGTGCAAGGAGAAAACTTCGACCTGCGGCCAAAGCTAGTCCGGGCCAATTTTTCCGAATCAACGTCAAAACAGTGGACAGTGGATGGGAATTTATAGTTTTAATCAACCGGTAGACGGGGCTTGTCCCTAAAGCTGAAAGGACCGTCCTGGAGATATCGAAAAACTATCGCTTCTTGGATTGTGCACGTCTGAGGAAATTGGAATAGGGGGTGGGGATGAGGGAGGGAGAAAAGGATGGAGGGACGGGACGGAGGGAGGGGCAGAGAGAGTTTTTGTCTCACACGTGGCGCAAGGTAGAAAGGGTTATTTGTAAATTTTCGACATCGTGGACACATTTTTGAAGCTAAGCAACGGGGGAGAACATCATTTCTGAAAACAACAAACGAAAATTAAACAATTAAAAAAAAAAACCACGACCACCTAAAACAACACACACACACACACACACACACACACACACACACACACACACACACACACACACACACACACAGAATATTGTTTTACAAAAAAAAAAATGGAGAAGCAGAAGAAAACGTACAATGTTAAAAAAAAAAAAACAACAACGCCCAGTCCCTACCACCGCTCATGTTCAGAAAAAGAAAACAAAAACGATGCATTGTCTTTTAAATATATGGTCATGGGTCATCTTCAGTTTATGGGAACCAAAAGTTAGTTAGTTTTTTAGGGCTTTACGCCGCGCAAGCAACAGAGACTATTTCGCGGCCAGGGAACCAAAAGACAAATCGAAACCTAAAACCTTAACTCCTTCTCGGTGTAAATCTGAGGCTTGTGTACTTCATTAAAATAAATAAATAAATGAAAAAGTACATAAAATAAATAAGCAGCGAAAAACAAACGGGAAAAAAACCCAACGCACATTCATCAGTCCCCCCTCCCCCTTCCCTCCCCGCTCAACCTTTCTTATCTCCCCACCCACACCACCCAAACCTCTTTTCTCTTCCCCTTGTGTCCAATTCTCTCCCCTGATTGCATTATCTACCCTTAGGCCCGTCCCCCCCAAGAACCGTTTCTGCCAATGACGTCGTCGCCCACAGCTCCGCGACAAAAGATTGTGCTGGCACATTTACTAAATAATATCATTTTAGTAATTCAATTCCTGACCGGTCTGACCGATCTGACCGAAGCCCCCTTTTTTGCGGTCACTCTCCGCCGCAATCCTATCTAGGGGCACTGGCCCGCGAGTGATCGGGTTTGGGAAGAACACGGGCGAGCACTCGTGACAAATGATTATAAAAGGGGAGATTATTTTGCAGGGCGGGCCCCATTTCCCGGGCTTCATTGGATTTCCTGCGTTGCTGAAGGTCTTGGGTGCTCTTCTTCTTCTTCTGCGGTCGTCTTTTTCTAACCGCCATCCCTCCCCCCCCCCCCCCCTACCCTCCCTCATACTCCAACGTCTGCTTCTAGGAAAAGCCTAAAAAAAAAATATATAAAAAAAGCTTCATGACACCGTTTATGATACCCCCTACATTATGAGTTGTTCGCATTGTGGGTATGGAAAGGTACTTTTGTAATTTCAATCCCCGCATGCATAAATCAAACAAATAAAAACTAGAACTACTTTTCAGAAACCGAAACTTACATTTCACAAAATTAAAAGAGGAAGGCAACTCTGCGATTCTTAACTATAGATAATATTTCATCTTCTTCGGTATCGGTACAAATAAAACAAAACTTCATTCGCTTGTGCTCTAGGAGAAGCGACGGACAAATCTGGTTTTGTTCATTATTAAAATGTTTTACTGATGTACCTTCGCAACCATACCTGAAAACTACACAAAGAAATAGTATGATATCATTCAATCAAAATCATAATCGAGCAGGACCGTCGTAGCCACTTGCAGACCATTTGAGCAAAGAAAAGTGCATGTAAAAGTAAAAGTATTGTTCTCTCTGGCATTATTTTCATGCCATTTCATTTTTTTCTCTTAACTTTGTAAACGCTTAGGGCTCGCTGAGTATAAGCGCTGTACAAGTATCCATGATAATGATGAGGAGGAGGAGGAGGAGTGAGTTTTTAGGGCTTAAAGCCGCGCAAGCCACAAAGACTAATTCGCGGCTGGAGGAGGAGGAGGAGGAGGATGTAAGTTTGACAATTAAAAAAAAGAGGTAAAACGAAAAGACACAGTTTGGACAGGCGTCTGTTCTATAAGGCAATACCGAAACTTTATCCTCAGGAGAGAAGCTTTCGAGATCAGTATACTTGGCGAGTAATTTTGGCCGTGCTCAGAATTAATCAGATGAGGTCGTCGCGCAAATCAAGACTTTTTCCAATAACCCCTCTTTTTTTTGCTCTCCTGCCTCGGAAAGCAAAGCAAACACACCAGATCTACTAGCAACACCCCCTCCCCCCAACCCCCTCCCCCCTCCACTCACACTCACAGACTCACTACTGAGAAAACACTTTCCAATCAACCGACCGCATCTTCGTTTTGGCGGGGCGGGCTTTCCAGGAAAAGCGAAGGGGGAAAACATCAACTTGATTAGCCATCAGACGACAGTGCGCTGCTCCGCCGGGCCCGCGACTGAGAGGGCGCTGGAAGACACAATATTTTTGGCGCCTCCAAAATGGAGGGTGGGTCGTGCGTCAAAGATATCTAATCGTATGCAGATGGGAACCGCGGCGGAAGAGAGAAGAAAATGGGTGTTTTAGCCCCCGCACCGGCCAAAAATCAATTATGTCTGTGAGGGGTCTAAGGCCTCCCCGTCTTCGCATCGTAAAACAAAACCAACAAAACGCGCCGGACAAGTTTCGATCAAACACGAATTGGGACCAGACGGCGGCCAAAAAGAAGAACCTCTGACAGGGAGACAACTCTGCGATTCCTAACTATAAATGTACCGTGCAAGCCTGGGTATGTTTGGATACAGGAAAGGACTGGTGTACATTAATTTTAGAAGCTAAAAAAAAAAAAAAACATAAATTATTCTTGTTTGATTTGGATTCAAGACAAATTTGGACCAGACGGGGAAAGAAGATTCTCTGACAGGGAGACAACTCTGCGATTCCTAAGTTTTGTGTTTGTGTACATGGACCATTTCATCTGCTAACCGGAGCATACGCTAGACTCCCTGGTTCACATTGCAACACATCTACTCTTTTAAAAAATAAGTTTCAAAAAAAGGTTGTGTTTTTGGTGGCGTCAAACATCGCGCATTTAGTTGCAGCCTCTCACGGGCCGGCTCTCAGCCAACAGAAGGCCAAAGGCAACAGGAAAAGCGGGGCGTCCGTTAAAATGTTGCCGTCTCTCGTTTGCGAGAACAACTACAACAAATGACAACAACAGCAAGTACTACTACAAAAAAAAATCAACAACAACAACTACAACAAATGACAGCAACAACAAGAACAACCACTACAACAAATAACCAACAAATTTTGGTTTCCTCCATATTTCACAAAAAAACGTCGGATCACCAGATTTAAATTCATGCATTCGTTTGACAGAAAACAACAACAACGAAACGTACAGTAGATTTTCGTTTCAATTTCATTTTACCTTCAAAATGGAACGCAGATTAATGTAGTGGTCTTAATCTTACTTTTTTTTTCTTCGCTCTCTATGATTCGCATGTTATGTGTTCCATTTTAGTGCAGCAACAGGGGAGCCGGGGTGGCCGAATGGTAGAGCGTTAGACTTCTAATGCTCACGTCGTGAGTTCGTATCCCGGCTGGGGCCAAATATTTGTGCTGGTTTTTTTCATCGTTGCCCCGTCTTTGATATCACCCGTATGTGCTGGAAAAGGACGTTACCCCCCCCCCCCAACACGCACCCACCCTTAGTGCGGCAACGGCAAATTTGCCCGAAAGGGTCCTCGCTCCTACACTGAGCTTTAACCGTCGTCAAATAAGGGAATCAGTTGTCATTGTCAGCATGTAGTAGGAATCGCAGTTTAGCGACCTCTAGCGCCGAGACTGGAATGGGAGACGGGAAAAGTCCGCGTCTCCTCGTGCTGAATGAGACATTTACATCGGATCCGCTGGCCGAAAACAAAACTGTACACACACAACCCAGCAGATGTTTTCTTGGCAAGGAAGGACTTACTTGTTGAGAGGGGTGAAAGAGAGAATGGTGTCTTAGAAAGTACGTCTGGGCAATACAAACACAAAAGACATCTCACTCACACTTAGTGCAGTTCTCAACATATTTTGCGGTGATTTTGAACGGCCTTTAAAATTGATTTATTCTATAAGTGTCTAACCCTAACCCTAACCCTAACCCTAACCGTAGCGAGCAGATGTTTTCTTGGCAAGGACTTACTTGTTGAAAGGGGTGAAAGAGAAAATGGTGTCTTAGAAAATATGCCGGTCTGGGCAATACAAACACAAAAGACATCTCACTCACACTTAGTGCAGTTCTTAACACATTTTGCGGTTATTATGAACAGCCTTTAAAATTGATGTATTCTATACTTCACCCTAACCCTTTAAAATTGATGTATTCTATACTTATCTGTGTGTTGTGTGTGCGCGCGCGTGTGTGTGTGTGTGTGTGTGTGTGTGTGTGTGTGTGTGTGTGTGTGTGTGTGTGTGTGTGTGTGTGTGTGTGTGTGTGTGTCTGTCTGTCTGTCTGTCTGTCTGTCTGTCTGTCTGTGTCTGTGTGTTTCCCCCAGTTACTGTTCAGTTTATGCGTTATTCACAGTCTCTGTATAAAACAATCTGATGCACGGATTAAGCGCATCCGAGGAAATGTTTTCCACAGCGTTGTAAACGTATTAAGACATTATTAACCCCCCCCCCCCTCTACCAAGCAACCCCTAGAGGTTTGTTGTCATGTCGTCCTTTGTTGGAACTATCTGCTTGAACCCATCCGCCCCCCCCCCCCCCTCCTATCCCCCTCCCCCCCCCCCCCCCCCCCCCCCGTCCCAACCCCCTTCTCCAAAAACACACACATGGGGCAATTAAACTGTTCCCTTCTCTCTCATGTTGCACTGAAGCTAAGTTTGTGGACCCAGGAATACCTTTGCAAACAGTGAAAGGGGGACAGTCATGAGGAAACTAAAATCAATCTCCGTTCAAAAGATCTAATTTGACCAAAGTCTTTGTCGGCCACGTTCGTCGTTTTTAATAAAGCCCCCCCCCCCCCACCCCCCCCCACCCCCCCCCCCCCCCCCCCCCCCCCCCCCCCCCCCACCCCCCCCCCCACCCCCCCCCCCCCCCCCCCCCCCCCCCCCCCCCCCCCATTGACCACTCCCTGGGAATTTGGGAATCCCAAACTTTTGTGTGAGTAACGCTGTTCTTCCTTTTTTTTCTCCCACCCCCCTCCCCCACTCCACCAACACACCTCTCCCACCCCCACCCCCACCCCCACCCGCACCTCCCGGTGATTCAGAAGACCATTTCGTTTTCATTGTGAAGAAAGGAAAGAGAAAACATGTTCCTACTGAGTTGCGAAGACTTTTCAGATTTTCTTAGAAAGAAATTGCAGCAGGCACAGAATCTGGAATTTTAAGTTAAAAAACATCATTTGTAACCTCACACAGTTTTGTACAATTCTTGCAATTAATTCAGATACGCGTGTTTGTTTTTTTATTTTTCCGTGAATTAATAACTGTAGGGTTTTTGTTGTTGTTGTTTGTTGTTGTTTGTTGTTGTCTGTTGTTTTTTGTCCTTCGATTGCATGCACAGCAGAGTTTTAGAGGCTGCGCAAGAACCGATTCGACTGGGACGACAAAATGTCAACGTAAGCTTTCGTATGTACAGACAGACAATTTTTTAAAATATGTACATGTCCACACGAAGAGCACGTGCATAAGATGTTTGGTGTGTGTGTGTGTGTGTGTGTGTGTGTGTGTGTGTGTGTGTGTGTGTGTGTGTGTGTGTGTGTGTGTGTGTGTGTGTGTGTGTGTGTGTGTGTGTGTGTGTGCGTTGCTGCTGCTGCTGCTGTTGTTGTTGTTGTTGTTTGTTTTGTTGTTTGTTTGGGGATTTGTCGTTGTTTTGTTTGTTGTTGTTGTTGTTGTTGTTGTGCTTTTGTTGTTGTGTTTTTGTTGTTGTTGGTTGTTTTCGTTTGTCGTTGTCGTTGTCAGAAGAGTGTCGTAATCCAAAATAAATGTTTCATGCTCACTTGAACATTGTGTTGGGATGGAAGTGTGGTCGGCAAGCGGCTTGCAGTGGGAGAGAGGAGGGTGGCGGGGGGGGGGGGGGGGGGTAGTATTACATGATTTCATCTGACTGTATTCAGCAGTGCCCAGTGTCCAGAGGGTCATCAGACGAGATGGTCATACCATTATTGGATCGACCCACTGTTTGTTGCGATTAATTATTCACGAACTACGCTCTGAAAACTGCCGACGGGATAGGAGAATCTCTCTTCTCTTCTCTCTCTCTCTCTCTCTCTCTCTCTCTCTTGTTCTTTCCTTTGGCTTCAGCATCAACCGTTGTATAGTAAAGAGTTCATTTCATCACACACACGGCACACATCTCACACACGCACGCACGCACGCACGCACGCACGCACGCACGCACGCACGCACGCACGCACACACGCACGCACACACACACACACACACACACACACACACACACACACACACACACACACACACACACACACACACACACACAGAGTCAGTGACTGATATTTTCCCCGTTGTCCACGCCATCCCTCTGCTGTATTATCACCCTTACGAGGTGGAAAAGGACGAAACCCAAACAACCAGACAAGACCCCATCTGTAAAAATACGCCATGAGTTCTAAAATGATGATTAAGATATGTATAATCTGCGGCAATTTTCAGTCATCTTTTTCTATTAAAAAAATCCATCCATATTTGCCCAAAATCAAAATTTGCAGGTTTTTATTTTTTATTTATTTATTTATTTATTTTTTTTTGGGGGGGGGGGGATTTAGAAGATATCTGCAACCCAGTGCATAAGATTTATATCAGTGATCGGCGGACGTTTTAAAGCTTTTCTGTGAAATAAACGATAATCCGGGAACATCTGGAATGTTTCACAATCCATCGCTGGGGACATTTGATTACTCGATAAGGCAGAGGATATGTATAATCAGTGGTAATGGTAATTCTGCACGGGCTTTCAAGAGCGCAGCTCCTTGCCTCTGGAACAACTTGCCAGCTCACCTCAAGTCAGGTTCTGCGTCAGTCATGACCTTCAAGCGGAACCTCAAGACGCATCTTTTCTCTCTCTCTCTCTCCCCACCCCCCCCCCCCACTCTCTCTCCCCCCCTCTCCCCCCCCCCCCTCTCTCTCTGTCACTTTTTTTTTTTTTTAAACTCTAAAGGCGCCGTGAGCATGCTAATTGCATGGAAGTTTTCTTGCAGCGCTATACAAATGGCCAATCATCATCATCATCATTGTCCGCCTTTGTTAAAAAAAATTAAATGAATGAAGAAAAGAAAAAAAAAAGAAACGCAATTCCGCAAACATTCAAACGGGATTAATTCCATCTTTGCTAAGCCAACTTATGTTTTGGAACAGTTTCGCTCCTGAGTGCGCCTGTACGCTCGAAATACTCTATCTTGATGATTAGTACAGCTCTTAATGCGACACAAAGTTATTTACACTTCACGGCGCGAGCGGTAGAACTGACATTCAAATTTTCTGACTGTCGTTACATTACTGGAGTGTTGTCGACGCGTCGTCGAGTACGCTTTTAGTGGCTCAGCTGTCACTGTCAAGGTGTCTAAGTGGTGTGATGATAGATACCACGAAAACAGGTCAGAACGATCTGGGAGCGTAAAAATGCATGGTAGCTTTAGTTCCTTGGCTTTGACCATTAGTTCATAGGGGGAGGGGGGGGGTGTTTGGGGGGTTGACGTCCTTTTCCACCACATACGGGTGATATCAAAGACGGGACAACGATGAAAAAGCCAGCACAAATATTTGGCTCCAGCCGGGATACGAACTCACGACCCGCGCATTAGAAGTCCAACGCTCTACCATTCAGCCACCCCGGCTCCCCCCATTAGTTCATAGAGAGAATGGAGCTGCGCCTTACTTGCCGGCGCTAGAGTAAGAAACGGCATGCCGTGCTGCATCGTATTGCAAATTATGATTCGGGGCACTGCTGATGGGAGGGGCAGAGAGAGGTGGGGGGAGGGGGGAGGGGGGTCAGGGTTAATCAGTCGCCAAGGCTACAAGCAGAAATAACCACCTCCATCCATCATTTTATTGCATCATCGAAATGACATTACTCTTAGCAAACGACCAGGCGTGATACCTCCTTCCAGCCCTCTTTACCCCCCTACGCTCTGCACTGTCGGCAACCACTTTACGTTTTCCTATGGTTGGCGGTGACTGAATGAAGTACTATGCAAAATATCATGACACCAAGATAAATAAAGGTTCTATTTTTTATCATAGTGTGTGTTTGTTGTTGTTGTTTACTACTTTATTGTCCCTTCAGGCTCCTTCCCTCCGGAGGAAGTGCGTCGCCGCGGTGCAGCGGCAGCCAATACATATCCTACTTTTTGAATTTCGCTGGGAAGGAAAGGCGGAGAACCCGGAGAGAAATCCCCGATGAGCAGCTCGATAGCTGGGGGGAAAAAAACGGTATCACATGTCGACCTAGTCCAACGTTCTACCATTCGGCCATCCTGGCTCCCCGCAATTCTTCCTTGGACAAACGGCCAGTTGCGCCTGTGATTGGTTTAGTTTCTTTTGTGTTGTGTTGTGTCGTGTTCTGTTCTTTCTCGGAGAAAGATCGAGGGATGGCGCAGAATCTAGTTGTATATTCCAAAGTTGTATATTGTGTATGTAATGTGACGTATTTCATGTATATGTATTGCCACCCTACTAGTGTGAGGCGCCCAGAGCTCCAGCAGGCGGTTGGGCGTCAGATAAATCCTCATTATTGTTATTATTATTAAAGATTTGCACTTTTCTCTGTCGGGGGAAGACAAAAAAAAAAAAAAAAAAAAAACACCAGTCACTGCCAACCATATTTCCCAAGGTCTAGTTGCTCCCCTCCCCGGCCCTCCCTCACCACTATCAGTAACTTCTCCGCGTCTGATTAGCTGCTTTAATTTGCGAGAGGCAGCCGATCCATCACAGGCCAGCATTTTAATGATAAGAGCGGCCTCACACGCGAGAATCTAGTGCGCTCTATTTGCTTTTCGTGGGCTAGCTCCACCATTCACTGCAATGTGTGTGTGTGTGTGTGTGTGTGTGTGGTGTGTATTGGTTGCCGCTTTTTGCTGTATTGCATTGGTCGGTCCCAAGTCATTCGGCCCTCTCTGCTTGCTCGAGCTTCGGGCAAAACAGTGACCGAGATATCGCTATGGGTCGTGATGACCCAGCGAGAGGGTTGTTGGTTAGTTTCGGTGAGCCCGCTCGTGGAAACAGCATAGCGACGCAAAGCCGCTTGCTGTACATATTAATGAGATGCTGCTCGACCCCTTTGAGGGATGATTATCACGGTGGTCCAAAGTCCGAGACCCACTTTTTGTTGTTTTGTTTTCAAGTTAGTGAGCCGGGCCGGGTAGGGGTCGACCTTGAAAGGGGATCAACGGCCGGAGGGGGAAGGGGTGGAGGGGGGAAGGGTGGATGAGTAATAATATTATTTATTTCTATTTCTCCTGTCATGAAAAAAAGCAACAACAAAAAAAAGTGATTCAGTTTTCCCTCCTTCCCCCTTGGAGTTCCATGAGGAAGAAATACTTGAAACAGCTAACACTCAATAAAAGTAAACTGAAAAGGGAGGGAGAGTGAAAGAAAAGGCTAAAGAACAAACGGAAGAAAGAAATATTGGGGGGGGGGGACCAAACAAAAACTTGGTATACTGTTAAAAAAAATCTCCTAAGTTTTCAAACTATGATTTTACGTTCATTTAGAAAAAAAATTAGTGGTACTGATCTGCTCTGACGAGGAGGAGGGGGGAAAAAGGGCGGAACTAAGAAATACTCCTCCCCTCCCCGGCGACTCCCCACCCATAACCTGACGCAACGCCGAAAACTGACATGGGCCGCGCTGGAGAGCGGCACAAGGGAGAGAATTAACGAAGATGACACTAACAGAAGCAGATAGCGCGGGGCGTATTGCATAAGGGGCTGCATTCAGCAGGAGGGATGGATCGAGCTGGTGCACGCTACTGCCGGTTATATTATCTCAGAGAGCTCTTCAATGCCTCGTGCACGTTTCCTGAAACAAGTTTTGAGGGAAGTGAGGGAGAAGGGGGGGGGGGGGGGAGGAGGGAGACTGCCCAGAAATAACAACGAGGAAGCTTGGGTGTGGTTAGTTTTTGAGCTGCGATGGGTAGTGTTTTGGGGAGAAGTTCGTGAAGATATTCAACTGTTCGGATGTAAATGGCTGATTGAATCAACTTCGCAAGAGGAGGGTGGGGGTGAGGGGTGGGGGGAGGGAGACTATGCCCGGAAATAACAACGAGGACTCGCGAAGCATGGGGTGTGGTTAGTTTTTGAACTGGGAAGGGTACTGTTTTGGTGGAGAAGTTCGTGAAGATATTCAATTGCTCGGATATAACTGGTGGATTGAATCAACTTGGCAAGAGAGTTGTACGTTGTTTTGTTTTAGTTTTGGGTTTTTTGTTTGTTTGTTTGTTGTTGTTTTGGGGGGTTGTTTTTGTTTTGTTGTTGTTGCTGTGTTTTTGTTTTGTTTTGTTGTGTTTTTTTTTTTGTTTTTTTTTGGGGGGGGTTAGGGGGGTGTTGTTGTTTTGTTGTTGTTTGTTTGTTTGTTTGTTTGTTTGTTTGTTTGTTTTTGGGGGGAGACGTTGGCTCTACCTAGAAATAATGACGAGGAAGAGAAGAGAGGGGATAGACTTATTAACTGGGAAGGGTACTGGTTTGGGGCAAAAGTTCGTGAAGATATTCAAGTCTCAGATGTAAATGACTAAATGAATCGACTTCGCAAGAGGGGGGGGGGGGGAGGGGCTGTGCCCAGAAAAAATAACAAGAGAGGGGCGCGCTTGGCTTTTTAACTGGGAATATCAAAGGTACTGTTTTGCAGGAAAAGTTCGTGAAGATTTTTTTTTAACCCAAACAAAAAAGCAATCAAACAACAACAACAACAAACAATAAAACAAAGTGATTAAAAACCTACTGGAAAAAAAAGGTGAATGCCACTGAACTACCGCGGTCGACCAATCACCCGCGATTTGCCCGTAGTTATCAATAAATTAGGCTGAAGGTCGCCTTGTCACTGTCGGTCGTTATGAAACTGACCACCCGTTATCTGCATGAGCATGAAAAATAAGTCGCCCCAACTGTCACCATCTAACCACCGACTGACAGGCACAGCTAAAAGAGAGATAACGATATACAGAAATTGATACTGTTTCTGACCTTTTGGGTCCTGCAATTCAAAAGCCCTCGGTGAGAGGGGAAAGGTGCATGGGTAAGTCATTACGAAGCCACAGCATAATTAGATGCTTGACGTCATCCGTGTGAAATTGACATGACCTGTCTGTTATTATCTGCCGATTGGTGTCGCCTGCATGGGGACAGATCATTGTATGTTATAAGTTGACACTAGCAATTCGGTGACGACTGAATAAAGCTTGTTTGGAGAAACATGAGTTAAAGCTCCCCACCACCCCCCTCCCCACCCCCTAACCCCTTTTCCCCTCCTCCAAAAAAAAAAAAAAAAAAAAACAAAAAACCGCCATAACGAAAAGAACGATTGGTCAGTAAGAGTAGGAAGTGTTTTGGGGGTTATTTTCTCTTTTTTCAGAGAAACTAAAACTGAACTGAGTCAGAAGTACCACTGTGCATTATGACTAAGTGTTCTGTCACGGTTGTTGTGGCGAAAATCCCCACTACTCACAATGGGCTCAGCCGCTGTGTTAAGTGTTACTGCAATTATGGTGATCTTCTTACGCAGTTAAGATGTCTCTTTGAGTGTGTGTGTGTGTGTGTGTGTGTGTGTGTGTGTGTGTGTGTGTGTGTGTGTGTGTGTGTGTGTGTGTGTGTGTGTGAGAGAGACTCCAGAGAGACAGAGAGAGCACCAGGTCCCCCTGACCTGCCACTTTCGCTTTTGGTATGTCAGACGCCAGGTCAGTTTTATCGCCAAACTGATCATGGCAGATCAAAGAGAACGCCCGCTTTTAACGACCGTATTCCCTAGACACGGCTAATTTTAAACGGTTTCCCTGCAGGGACCCCGCGTACTCAATGTGATGTTTCCGTCATCGCTTTATCTTTATCGCAACGCTGGAGGGAAAAACAAACGTTCATACAGTTACGTATCATTAAATCTACAGACTTCACTCTGATATTCTGATATTTTCCTGTCTGGATGGCAATTACGCCTGACACGTGACTTTTAAAATCAAATTCAATCAGTGTCTGCTGAATGCATTATCTCTTCGCAGTGTGAATATAGAAGGTTTGTAAAATTCAATTGCCGCGACAAGGCGCCAGTTCGCTGAGAAATTGAAAGTGCGCCCGGAGGGGGAGAGGGCCGGGGTGGTGGTGTTTGGGATTTTAACGTCCTTTTCCACCATGTATGGGTGATATCAGAGACAGGGCAAGGAGAAAAAGGCCAGCACAAATATTTGGCCTCGGCCGGGATTCGAACTCACGATCCGAGCACTGAAAGTCCAACGCCCGGCTCTACCATTCGGCTGTCTCGGCTCAGCCCCCAGCCGTGCGCCCGGAGGGTTCTATAGGCAATTGATGATAACTATGATAAGCAAAACGATATCCCTAAAGAAGAAACTCATCACAAGAACTGAAGAAGTTGCCGTAGTTCCCGGGCCTGATTAACGCCAGGATATTTATGACAGGAAGCGTGGAATGCGGCCCTGTCCCGCAGTTCCAAACCACACGGACCTGCATAGCATCATCATCCTCATCTCCATCATCATGCATAATAAAAATTGCCCCAGCTTCCGAGACCTCCGTGGACTCCACCCATGATCAGGGAGGAACGCCACTGGAGCTGGCAAAGAGCTGGGGCAGAAAACACACACACACACACACACACACACACACACACACACACACACACACACACACACACACACACACACACACAAACTGAAGAAGGCATCCCCTGCATAGCATCGAAGTTTCGGATTCTTATCAGTCAGACATACAACGTTGTTGTGGAAAACTTAGTTATCGAATGCGATTTGTCCGTGCATCAGAATGAGTCAGTTTCTTTTCTTATTTTTTACTCAATTTGTTTTCTTTCTTTCTTGTGGCTGTTGTACTGTATACTTATACTGCTAGCCTGTTATGTAATTATGTCCATGTATTAGTCTTCCATGTCAGTGTGTCTCTTTATATTGTCAGTCTACTTGTCTTGATGTCTCTGTATTACTAGTCTAACATGTCACTATGTTCCTGTTCTTGTATCATGAAAAAAAAAAGTTTTTTTTTTTTTTTTTTGTCGCAATGGCCAAAAGGAATATCTATTGAGCTTTTCCCCTTAGAACTTATTACAAACATAGAGGCTACCTGTTACTACGACAGCAAAAACAACAAGAACGACAACAGCAACATTATAATAATAGGCAAACAATTGTTTAATGAAACTAACTCTAGGACTGATCCAGATCACAATCCTTGTCTGCTACTAATCATTATTATTTATCATTACTATTTATTATAAACCACTAATATCACACACACACACACACACACTTTCCCTCTCACGTCCCCGCCCTCTCCCTCCAATTTCTCTCTCAGTCTCGACACCACCACCACCACCACCCACCCACCCTCTTTTTCCCACTAACCAAAAGTCACGTCCCTCAAGGGAAACCAGATTCTGGCCGTCCTTGTTGGATTTACACCTCCGCCAAATACACGCGCTGCATGCGGTTCAAATCCCCTAGAGATTCACGTACAGTCTTTCTTCTTCCAATTTCCTTTGACTTTTCTCTATCATCAGTACCGCCTGCTTCCCTTTAGTGGTTCTGTCTGATGTGCGTATATCTGTTCACAAGATGTCAGTCGAGTTTCAGCTGTGTTGTGTTGTGCTGCAAGAAGACTTGGACATGTTCCTCCAGATTTCGGTTGCAAGACGTTACGCAAGTCAGAACCCGACAGCCAAGTTGTTTACTGCGAGGCTGTGCGTGTGTTTGGTGGCCACAGGTGGAGATGTGTGTGTGTTGTGTACTGGGAACCGGGGGGTGGGGGTGGTGGGGGGGGGGGGGGGCAGGGTAAGTTGTTCAGTGATGGTTTTCACCTCCACTTCCACTGCCTCACCCGCCCCAAAAGCCCCATTTTGGAATAATTACAATTAATGTAAAACACTTACATGATCGTTTACCTTGTTTTCTGCTGTTGTTTTGCAAGTTCTCGCCGTTTCTGACTTTAGCAACAACACACTGTTCTGTTCTGTTCCGTTCCGTTCTGTTCTGTAGGTTAACTCTAACAACGACAGTTCTGTTTTGTTCCGTTCTCAGTTTTTGTGTTGTCTTTCTTTATTTCTCTATTCGTAAATAGTGATATTCTTTATCACGGCACAACAACAACAACAACAAATGACAGGATACTTTCTGGTACATACATGTCTTGTTTTTGTTTTTTCCAATAAAGAAGAAAATGAAGATCGATATACCACAGGTGAAAAAAAAAACCCCAATAAATTCGTAAATGGTGAAATTCTTTTTCAAGTCACAAAAACAACAAGATGGCCACCAGCCCAATATGTTGTTTCCATTTGATCACCTGCTATCGTCACGGTCGTTCTTTTGTAATGCCATGTATCCACACACACACACACACACACACACACACACACACACACACACACACACACACATACACACACACTCTCTCTCTCTCTCTCTCTGAATGGAAACAACTGACCGGGCTGTCACACCAATCTTGTTTTTGGAAGAGAGACGTCAAGTTGTATTCTTTGAAATCTATGACGTTTTTCCTCACTGGGATGACGCATAATACATTTGGCGTAATAACTTTGATACAGTTCTTGCAATGAAAGCAGGCCCATGAAAATTGAAGTGTTGCTGCTGCGTGCGTAGTGTAAAGATCGAATTAATACCGACCCAATATGTTTAACAGACAAGTCTGCGCGGCGAACGTTTTCTAACTATGTGTTATGTCAGACATACACACGCGCGCGCGCACACACTCACACGCACGCACGCACGCGCACACGCACACACACACACAGACTCGCGCGAGCCGCGTTTGTGCTCCATTGAGACCTATGTGGTGTTCTCTCACTCTACTATGCTATTGAGTGAGAGTCAGTGGGAAAAACAAAGCACACTACATCAATGAAACTCCCGCTTTCCCCGTCTACACATAGAGAACGTCCAAAAAGTGGCGACACATCCCCAAGAAATGCCAGTATCACGTCAATCAAACATGACGTCGGAAAAATGACGCTGATAGTGCCTTTTGCGTCAGTGCGCGCGTGCCTTTTCTGCGATGGGCCTGACCTGTTCAGTACAAAGGCAGCCCTGCACAGCGTTCTGGGTTCTTCTTCTTTCATGAATTTGTTCTCCGTGCATATTCTGTTCATAAAGTATTGGAGTTGTATTCTGTTATATCCCGTGTCTTCTCTGCGATTGCACGAAGATGGCGACATAGTAAAAGTAAAATACACCACGTCTCCAAACAGAGGAATTCGGAAAGAAAGTGGCGAGACACCCCCAAGAAAAAACAGCATCACGTCAATCAAACATGACGCACTTACTTTACGTCAGTGCGCGTGCGTCTCTTCTTCGATGTTTATGAGGCGTGTGGCTTGTAGAGGAAATGTGCTGTGAGTACAAATTTTCGAGTCAACTGACGATAACGGTTGCAGTGAATTTTTCTAATTTTTTTTGTATATTTTTTATGGCACCCCAGGCTCATTATCTATGCATAGTAGGAGCGATTTTGAGATCTAAAGTGTGTTCACCAGCACTTTCATCAGGTACGGCTTACGCCAAAAGTATAAAAGCGACAACCTCCAAAATTCACATAGTTAAGAGTCCGTATTCATGCTATCTATGTCCAAAAAATGGAGTGGTTTAGGTAAATATTACGCCTTTAAACGCCAGAAAGCCACTTTTTCTGAAAAGGGCGATAACTCGCAAATCATGTGTGCAATCGTACCTGGATCGGGCCTTCTATTCAACAATCATGATTCATATAGAAACCCCAAATTTGAAATTGATCGGTTTAGTATTTTCGGAGAAATAGGCATCTGAACTGGGTTCACATGCAATGTCAACTCAGGCTCGGTTTACATGAAAACTATAAGAGCGACCATTTTCTAGTAGTAACTCTGTTCAGAGTCCGTATTCAAGCTATCTACTGCCAAAAAATTGAGTGATTTAAATAAATATTACGCCTGTACACGAAAGACAACCAACTTGTCTCAAAAGGGCGATAACTCCCAAATCACTTAAGCAATCATCACACGCTTGAATCGTCTAATGTAACATTCTGATATATTTGGATACCCCAAATTTGAAGCCATTCGGTTGAGTATTTTCGAAGAAACGGGCCCGGACACAATTCACACACACACGCACACACACACACACACACACACACACACACACACACACACACACACACATCCACACAGACGGCACTCACTGAGGAGGAGAAGTGCGTTCGGCACACTATACATGCCAGCATCGATGACGTACGTTTTCTTACGTCATTGTCAGAGTTACACTTGCATAATCGTCTCTGCGGGAGATCGGCAGTGACGTGCGTTTGTACCACAGATGCTTGCCCATGAACGTGGAAAATTTAGCCCGTCCTATGATGTTGTTTCCATTACTATGGAAACAACATAAAAAAATGACAGGATACTTTATGGCACATACATGTTTTCTTTTCGTTTTTCCAGTGAAGAAGAAAATGAAGATCGATATAACACAGATGAACTAACAAAAAAAAAAAAATACAAATATCTCAGTAACCTCTCCTCGAATTACATGTACTACCCAAAACTGCCACCATGAACACGTGAATGGAGACAACTCCCCTCCATTCAAAAACCAGCCCCGCCCCCCTACGCGCTGTCGCTTACAACAGAATACAATCATGATAGCTGCAGCCACGCGCATACGGGGGCAGCTTTCAACTGAACACAGCCAGCAGCGAGGGCAGGGCTGCTGCGAAGATGAGCCAACTTATCAAAAACAGCTGGGGGATGGGAGGGAAAACGATGCAGAGGAAGGGGAGGGGGGCAGGGGGGGGGGCAGTCATCAGGATAGGGGGGGGGGGTAGAGCTAGAAAAGGAACGGCCTATCGGTGCAGAAAGACATAAACTGTTGGGAGGTTATGCAAGATCTCGTTGACTGACATGACCTCGTTGCGTCGCCCCAGGAGAGTATAAGGGATGAGTAAGGAAGCACGACTGTGTCAAAAACATGAAAAAGTTCGCCGCGGCGTTCTGAAGGTTTGTAGAAAGTAGTAGATGAAGCAGCATAGAGCTCGTGGAATAAACAGCAAACTTTCTCTACACAGTACGTGCGTTGCTGTTGTTGCTGTGGTTGCTGTGGTTGCCGTGGTGGTGGTGGTGTTTTTAATCAAACAGTACATGTTCATGTGTATGAGGAGGTTTGTTAGCTAGTGGCCTCAGCTGTTGGTCTTTGTTGGCACAGTAGTACATGCGGTTTTTATGTTGTTTCCATAGTAATGGAAACAACATAATAGGACGGGCTAAAATTTCCACGTTCATAGGCAAGCATCTGTGGTACAAACGCACGTCACTGCCGATCTCCCGCAGAGACGATTATGCAAGTGTAACTCTGACAATGACGTAAGAAAACTTGCGTCATCGATGCTGACGCGTATGGTGTTCCGAACGCAGTTCTCCTCCTCAGTGAGTGCCGTCTGTGCGGATGTGTGTGCGTGTGTGTGTGCGTGTGTGAATTGTGTCCGGGCCCGTTTCTTCGAAGATACTTAACCGAATGGCTTCAAATTTGGGGTATCCAAATTTATCAAAATGTTACATTAGACGATTCAAGCGTGTGATGATTGCTTAAGTGATTTGGGAGTTATCGCCCTTTTGAGACAAGTTGGTTGTCTTTCGTGTACAGGCGTAATATTTATTTAAATCACTCAATTTTTTGGCAGTAGATAGCTTGAATACGGACTCTGAATTGACTCACTACTAGAAAATGGTCGCTCTTATAGTTTTCATGTAAACCGAGCCTGAGTTGACATTGCATGTGAACCCAGTTCAGATGCCTATTTCTCCGAAAATACTAAACCGATCGATTTCAAATTTGGGGTTTCTAAATGAATCAAGATTGTTGAATAGAAGGCCCGATCCAGGTACAATTGCACACATGATTTGCGAGTTATCGCCCTTTTCAAAAAAAGTGGCTTTCTGGCGTTTAAAGGCGTAATATTTACCTAAACCACTCCATTTTTGGGACATAGATGGCATGAATACGGACTCTCAACTGAGTGAATTTTGGATGTTGTCGCTTTTATACTTTTGGCGTAAACCGTACCTGATGAAAGTGCTGGTGAACACACTTTAGATCTCAAAATCGCTCCTACTATACATAGATAATGAGCCTGGGGTGCCATAAAAATATACAAAAAAAATTAGAAAAATTCACTGCAGCCGTTGTCGTCAGTTGACTCGAAAATTTGTGCTCGAAGCACATTTCCTTTACACAAGCCACACGCCTCACAAACATCGCAGAAAAGGCACACGCGCACTGACGCAAAACTGTATCAGCGTCAGTTTGCCGACGTCATGTTTGATTGACGTGGGGGTGTGTCGTCACTTTTCGGAAGTTCTCTATTTGTAGACGGGGAAAGCGGGAGTTTCATTGATGTAGTGAGCTTTGTTTTTCCCACTGACTCTCACTCAATAGCATAGTAGAGTGAGAGAACACCACATAGGTCTCAATGGAGCACATGCACAAACGCGGCTCGCGCAAGTCTGCGTGCGTGCGTGCGTGCGTGCGCGCGCGCGTATGTCTGTGTGTGTCTGTGTGCGCGCGCGCGCAGCAGACATAACACATAGTGAAAAAAACGTTCGCCGCGCAGACTTGTCTGTTAAACACATTGAGCCGGTATAAATTCGATCTTTACACTGCGCAGCAGCAACACTTCAATTTTCATGGGGCTGCTTTCATTGCAAGAATTGTATCCGAGTCAAAGTTATTACGTCAAATGTATTATGCGTCATCCCAATGAGGAAAACGTCATAGATTTCAAAGAAAACAACTTGACGTCTCTCTTCCAAAACCAAGATTGGTCTGACAAGCCCGGTCAGTTGTTTCCATTGAGAGAGAGAGAGAGAGAGAGAGAGAGAGTGTGTGTGTGTGTGTGTGTGTGTGTGTGTGTGTGTGTGTGTGTGTGTGTGTGTGTGTGTGTGTGTGTCCTCCCGTATACATGGCATTACAAAAGAACGACCGTGACGACAGCAGGTGATTAAATGGAAACAACATATTGGGCTGGTCAGTGGCCATCTTGTTGTTGTTGTTGTTGTTGTTTCGGTTTTTGTTGCTGTTTCGGTTTTCGTTGTTGTTGTTTTTGTTTTGGTTTTTGTTTTTTTTTGGGGGGGGGGGTTTACTTTATTATCCCTTCTGGGAAATTCGGGCTGCTTCCCCCGGAGAAAGTGCGACGCTGCGGTGCAGCACTACCCAACCTATCTATCCTATTTTTGAATTTTTCTGGGAGAGGAAAGCCGGATAACCCGGAGAGAAACCCCCGATGACCAGCCCGGTAACCAGGAAAAACCGGTATCACATATCACAAGCTCGACCAGGGCCCGCATGTAATAGTCGGGGTTAGGGAGTATAGCGCCCGGTTAGTGTCTAACCTCAAACTAAACTAGCTCTAGGGTTAATTTTCTAGTGTTTTTTGTTTTATATCAGGAAGCGGGTCCATTCCAGCAAGGTGCCAAGGTGTCGTAATAGCTAGAAGGATTTTTGTCTTTCTTTCCTCGCTTCTTTTTTTACTTAATTTTGTTTTGGGGTTTCTTTTGTCCTAGTCCTAGGTGCGTTTTTGTTTTTGTTTTTTTTTGTTGTTTTTTTTTTGTTTTTGTTTTTTTTTGGGGGGGTGCTCTGTGTGTGTGTGTGTGTGTGTGTGTGTGTGTGTGTGTGTGTGTGTGTGTGTGTGTGTTATTTGGTTTGTTTAGTTTGTTCTTGGTGGTGGTGGATGTTTGTTTTTGTTTTTGTTGTTGCTGTTGTTTGATTTTGTTTGTTTTTGTTTTGTTGTTGTTTTGTTGTTGTTTTGTTGTTTGGGGGCTTCTGTTCTTCTTGTCGTCGTCGTTTCCTCGCGCTTCAGCGTGAAATCGTGGTGGTTGTTTGTTGCATGACGTGTCGCAACGATGCTTTGCGGAACGAGCAATTTGTTACCGAACTGGGATACCATAGTTTCTGCAAATGTCCGGTAAAGAGAGATGAGACATAAAAGTACTCTGCAAAGCACTTGGCTGCGCGTAGAACCTGACGGTCTGCACATGCCATGCTCGTCACTTTGTTGGGGGGGGGGAGGGGGGAGGGAGGGGAAGGGGGAGATGATGGGGGAATGGAGATTCTCTCTTCAAGAACGGAAAGACGCGAAAGGAGAGGTGGGAGGAGGGGGGGGGGGTATGGGCTGGAAGAACGAAAACCAAACCATGCATGGATTGTGTCGGAAGCCTGCGCTTTTCAGCAAGACGGAAATAAAGTCAGTGTAGTACAGACTTCAAGTGTTGACCACAACGGATGCGCGAGGAGCTGTCAAAACAAACTGCACGTTTGTTTGGTCCAGACTAAAACAATATCCAGGCAAGTTTGAGCACTACATACTTGTGACTGGCCTGACCGACTTCAACACAGTACAATGGCGGAATTATACTTTAGTATACACATAATCCTTTTCTTCTGCTGGCGCACGCACACACACACACACACACACACACGCACACACACGCACACACACACACACGCACACACACACACACACACACACACACACACACACACACACACACACACACGTACGCACGCACGCACGCACGCACGCACGCACACGCACGCACGCACGCACGCACACACTTTTTTTCAAAATGAAATTATAAAACAGACATATCATTCAGCGCCATTACCTTCAGCATATATCACATCACTAATATCTTGTAACTGGAAGACAAACACTGGCCATGTACCTCTCTGGCTTCACAAAAACTTTCTCCGGGATTTCCCTAATCCGACCTATCCCCCCCCCCCCTCCTACACATACGCACCCACCTCCCCCCCTCCCCCCCCCCCCCCCCCCCCGCAATTCCTTCATCCGCCTTGACACCCCCCCCCCCCACACACACACACATATATATATATATACTCTTTTCCATTCCGCTCTCTCTCAAAACCACCACACCACCACCACCACCACCCCCCCCCCCCTCCAAACTGACACGTATACCCCCTCCCCCTCTCCCCTACTCCCCCTTCCTCCCCGAACCTTTCCAGATCTATCAGCTCTTCGTTAATCTCTCTCATCATGCCATTCCTCCTTCGTCTCTGTCATGCTTTGGTCCACTCCAACCGCCTTAGTTGCTTCTCTACCCACCCTCCTTTTTATCTTATCCGGCACCGGCCGCTCTCTGCACCTTATGCAATTTTTTCCCCCTGCTACTCGTAGCACTGGACACTGAAGTGAAGGAGATTATGAACACTGACTCGTCCAGGTCAGATGCCTGGCTGCCCGAGAACGGGTCAACAGAGTGTGCAGGAAATAGTCCGAGAAGATGTTTGTTTGTTTGTTTGTTTGTTAAACTTCCCTTTTTTTAATCCATTAGACTCCGCGCCTCTAAGCTCTAGCTGTTCATGTGTCGAATTATGTTCAATTCCCCCTGTTCCCCCCCCAACCCCTCTTCTCCCCTGTCCTTTTGGAGGAGGGATGTGCGTGCGCTGTGTGTGTGTGTGTGTGTGTGTGTGTGTGTGTGTGTGTGTGTGTGTGTGTGTGTGTGTGTGTGTGTCAGTTTTGCCGTTGACTGACACGATGTTCTGTACTCTTTGTTCTGAACTGTCTAGTAATGTGTTGTGGCTGAACAATAAATGAACTGAAATGAACTGAGTTTCAGTATCGACCGTCACCGATGTCATGGCGATGAAGCGTGGGTTCGAGCCCAGATCAGTCTAGCTGTGAAATGTGACACTGGTTTTTCCTGGCTACCGGGCTGCTCATCGGGGGTTTCTCTCACGGTTATCCGGCATTCCTCCCCCAACAAATTTGAAAAAAAAAAAGAAATAATACAACAGTAGGTTAGGTGGTGCTGCATCGCGGCGACACGCTTCCCCCGAGGGAAAAGCAACCAAAATTTCTCCAAAGGAACAACTGGTAAAAAAAAAAAAAAAATAAATAAAAAAAGACTCCATGTCAGTCCAGACCATGCCAGTTGCTAGCGCCACTACGCACTACCGTGACCACAACTACTGACAACCCCATCCCCATCCCCACAGAGACTGAAAAAGTTCGCGCCGTATTCACCTCACACTTTCTTCAATTCCACCGCGACCACCTCCCGTTCAATGCAGTCCGGAGGGAGTCCGGGAGGGGGGGGGGGGGTCGTGCTGCTGGCGAGGCGGAGGCGCGAGGCCCAAACGGAATGATAAAAAAGGAATTAAACCGAATGGCGGTGGTCTCCTTGACCACTGGTCAAACGGCTTCATTTTCTGGTTGCCTAGCGACGGTCTCTCCCAGTGGTCATTGCTTGTGACGGGACCGAATCCAGTGGGGAGGGGGGGGGGGGGAGGAGGCGAGGGGGAGGGGAGGGGATGAGACAGATGACAAAGTAACTGATTCTTTGCTGGACTGGTTAGTCAGTTTGGCAGGCAGGGGACGAGGTGCGTGCGTGCGTGCGTGCGTGGGTGCGTGTGTGTGTGTGTGTGTGTGTGTGTGTGTGTGTGTGTGTGTGTGTGTGTGTGTGTGTGTGTGTGTGTGTGTGTGTGTGTGTGAAATTATTTATCATTCGGAAAACAACGGGGACAAGGGGGAGGGGGAGGGGGTGGGGGGCGGGGAGGGGGGGCAGGCGGACCATTACCAAGCGGTGTGTGAGAAGGCAGGAAGAGGGTGGGGGAGGGGGAGACAGGGAGGAAGGTGGAGGGGGTATAGGGGTTGTGCAGTGGTCACTCCGGGCCGCTGGGGGTGAATCACACGACCGGACAGTGGTCACTACCGACAGTCGCAGAAATTAATGAAAATAATGGACCGGCGGATGGAATCGGATCCGTTTTGGTATCTGGAAAATGTAAGCACAGTGCCGGCGGTTCGCCAGGGTCAGCTGCACATAACTGACTCTCTTGAACATCCCCCCTCCCTCTCGTCCATCTCCTCGGCTGCCCCCCCCCCTACCCCCCCCCTCCCCTATACTCTACACCCACCTTCTCCTGAGTGTCACTAAATAATAAACCTGAAAGTAGAAAAAAAAATCAAGTCGAAAAACAAAAACGGCCTCCTTGGCCAAACGGGCACAGAAAAATCCGGACAATCAAATACTGAGGTTAGTTTTTATCAAGAACTAGACGAACTATCGCCATGTTTCAATTACACCCTCCTACCCCCCCCCCCCCCGCCTTCTTTGATGAGTTGGGGGGGGGGGGATTCAAATTCCAGTAGCTTTTTTTCCCCTCAAGAGTCAGTGTCGTGTATGCTCACATGTGTCTGGGAGGTGGGAGTAGCGGGGGGGGGGGGGGGGGGGAGAGGAGGGAGAGAAAGCGTCCTTATCCACTACGATTGTCTTCTCTTCAATCACAGCTAAACGCATTATTATTTTACACTAGGTGACGAAAGACGTCGTTGTATTTGTCCAGCTGCCCAGTCCACTAGAGTGTCTACACGTTAACCATACAATCGGCAAAAGTCCTTCAACAGCGACCCACGCAAAACTTTTGTCAGTTCTGTGACATCATGTCTCTTGACTTTCGGAGAGGCTCGGCGGACCCAAACTCACACAAACTGTTCCATTACCATGCGACAAACAGTCTGGAAAACCAAGACCAAAATGAAACGACGTATCCTGTTGGGGTCACCCACTACTGACTCTCCTACCACTGTGTCTGAGTTCTCCTTGAGAGACGCACTCCTTTCCATGTGATCACGTCGCCCCCGCAAAGATATTTTTATCTATAGATATAGAAACTACAGATATTGTTATCTAAAGATATAGAAACTATAGATATTTTTATCTATATTTTCCAGATCTGTAGACTTGTTGTCGGCCGTTGTCTTACACCGGAAGTCCAGTTCTGGCCATGAATGAATCTGTAGCCAGTATAGGGTAAAGTGCTGACGTGTATTGGTTTTTGTTTGTTCATTGGCGAGTTCTTAAGTCTTAGTACGTATGGGACAGGCGTACAACATCGTGTGCAAAACTTTTCATCGAATGTGTTTACTCCGTGCATCAGAATCAGTCACTGGGGTCACAGTATAGCATCTGAAAGCATTGTGGTGACTCGGGTTGGCGTATATGTTGCTCTAGAAGTGTACCGTGTAGTGAACAGACGTCATTTAGTTGCGGACTGAGGACCAGCTAGAAAGCGCTGATTGTTGGCTTTTTTCTTTCTTTCTTCTTTTCTTTTTAAAGAAGATTTGTCGAGTCCCAGTCTGTTCAGGAACGGACCGTAGGCTGAGAGAAAGCCGTGTTAAGTTACTATCTGAAGTCACAAAGTCACGAAAACGGTCGCGATGGTCAAATCAAACATCCTTCTATCTGGCAAACGACATTACAGCTTCAAAAGCGGCAGTTTTTCATCTCAGCTGCGTCACGTACATACTAGAGGCTTGAAGTAAGTAAACGACGCCCACCCACGTCCTTTTCTTGTTCTTGCAGGGGAGGAGGGGAATGAGTGAGTTTTTAGGGCTTAAAGCCGCGCAAGCCACAAAGACTAATTCGCGGCTGAGTGTGCCTGCACTACATGAAATAAAACAAAAATGTAACGTTGGACAAAGTATGCAAACTGGTCTACGGGGCAGTATAAACCCAGGACATGTAGGAGACGCTGCACCTTCATGTTAATTTCTGGAACTCTGCGGGTAGGAGGGGAGTCAGTATGTGCATGAATTTGCGACTCCACTTTACACTGATTTTTTCTGATGGTCGTATACTTTCAGTGACTGGTTTTCAGATAAACAACTGGCAAGACAGGGTGGGGACAAAGCAATAAAATGCCCACTGAAGTCCAGTAAGACCAGTCTAGTCATACGATATCATGTACCTGCAAACATAATACACAACACTGCCCGATGTCCGGAGTAACTTGATGCAATTCAAGCAACTTCCTGGCTACAGTGTCAGAAAATTTTGCAAATGGTTACGATAAACTTCAAAACCACCCACACCTTTCAAGAAAGCCACCGAATCACCTTTCCGACACGCAACCTACATTCACTTTATTTAAGGCAAACGACAAAGCCATCCCAGCGGCCATTGCGTAACGACGTAAGTCCGCCACGGGAGATAACCCGATCGTGAACTTCAAAGCAAAAATCTGTTGCATCGTGTGATTTGTTCGAACGTTTGAAATCTTAGCGACTCTAGCGGACGCAAGCAGGATCGTGAAAAGTGGAAACCTGCATTGAAAACACGACCATTATTACCCAGCCTAGAATCAACTTTCGTAGCTCGTGTAATTAGTATCGCGGCTGTTTCGCTGAAAACTTGATCCGATTATCTGGTCCATGGTGCAACCTTACTCAATACTGAAAAATCGAAGCTGGCTAGTGTGGAAAACATCCGCGTAATGAAATGCAGCAAATTGGAGAGACGTCAGATCTCCAGTCAAATACGGTAAAAGGGCATTAATGCTTCGACGGCGCTTTTGTTGCTTTTGTTTTTGTTTTTTGTTCGTTTTTGTTTTTTGTTTCTGTTGTTGTTGTTCTTAATTTTGTGGTTGTGGTTTTGTTTTATGTTTTGTTTTGTTGTTGTTGTTTGTGTTTTTTATTTTGTTGTTTTTTTGGGGGGGTGTTTATTTTTGTTTTGGGGTTTGTTGTTGTCGTTGTTTTGTTTTGTTTGTTTGTTTGTTTGTTTGTTTGTTTGTTTGTTTGTTTGTTTGTTTGTTTGGGGGGTGTGTTTGTTTGATTTTTCGGGGGGGGGGGATGGGAGGAGGGGGAATTTTGTGTCTTCCTGGCAAGCACATTTGTCTTGACCGTGTAAAGAAGGCCAGTCGGAGTGTAAAGTTCCAACGGTTATGAAGCCCGTGTAAGTGGGTGTGAGTGCGGGCTCCCAAAGATTCCAAGGAACGCTATGTGAAGTGAAAACTTTTTTTTCTTAACCAAATTACAGTGAGGATGTGTTGCAGAGTTGCAGTTACCCCCTCCCTACCTTCACCATCCCCCCCCCCCCACACACACACACACACGCACACACCGACTGACACACACACGCACACACCGACTGACACACACACACACACACACACACACACACACCGACTGACACACACACACACACACACACACACACACACACACACACACACACACACACACACACACACACTGTGACACGTCTATGCATGTATACTCAATACTGACCATCCACAGGTTCCCTACCCCTACCCAGCAAACCACCTCAGTCCACACACCCCACCCCCACCGGCTCTCTCTCTCTCTCTCTCTCTCTGACGCACCCACCCACACCTTTCACGAAAGCCACCGAATCACCTTTCCGACACGCAACCTACATTCACTTTACTTCAAGCAAACGGCAGGCCAGAAAATGTAAACCCTTCCCAGCGGCCATTGCGTAACGACGTAAGTCCGCCACGGGAGATAACCCGAGCTGTCTCTTCGGGTAAACACACCTTGGCATACCTAATAAACACTGACCGGCAGGAGGGAGCCACTGATAAACGAGACTTTGCTTGGCAGGTGTAAAATTTACCTGTGCCGCTGTAGCGCGGTGTTTTTGCAACTAAAGGAAGTTAGAAAGGCATTTGCATTGGAGGAAGAGGGCTTGGGGAGAGAGGAGGGTTGAGGTGGGAGGGGGGGGTAAGTGTGTGTGTGTGTGTGTGTGTGTGTGTGTGTGTGTGTGTGGGCGGGGGGTGGGGGGAGGAAGGGTGGGTCAGTAATGGTGGTTTTGATTCAGCAAACGATAGGCAACTAGGGGCAGTAAGTGCAAACTGTGACACCGAGTAACTGAAACCGAATCAGACAGGCGGAGAAAGTCGCGATGAATGGTTATCCATGTTGGTGACTGACTTTGCTTACTTTTCTGCACGTCAAACGTCAGCTGGAATAAAGACCGAATTAAGTGGCATGGAATTTGATGGACGTTTAAGCCCCTTTTCCATAACGACGGTAGAGATACTAGCGTGAAACTAGTGCGGTACTGTGGGAACTAAAACAAGATGAATAAAATGAAATGTAAAACGCACAAATAGAAGGAGAAGAGGAAAAACAACAAGAAGAGGGTGTATTTCGTAGACCAGTCCTGCTACTTTTTGTCACTCTTGATTGTTGTTCTTATCAAAATTGTTTCAACAACGATGAACTGTCTGGACGCCTTTGTGTCCAGAGAAAAGTTGATCTAATTCTGTGTTTTGTGTACCTGTTTGAGGGGGTTAACGCCAGTCCTTTTTTGCACCGCATACGAGTGATATCAAAGACGCGGCAACGAGCAAACACTGACCTGGCACAATACTATGTGATTTGGCTCCCAGCCGGGAAGAAGAACAAGACAAAGAAGAACAAGAAGAGGAAGGAAGAAAGAACGGGAAGCAGAATAAGAGGACTGAACAAAAGAACAATAAGAAGAAGAACAAGAACAAAAAATAACAACAACAACAACAAAAACAAGAAGTGAGAGGAAGGGAAAAGAAAGAACAAAAGCAGAAGAACAAAAAGGACAAGATAAAAAAAAAGAACAAGAACAAACAAAACAACGAGTAGGAGGAAAAAGAACAAGAAGAGGAACACGAATAAAAAGAGCAAAAGAACAAGAGGAATATTTCTATATCTCATACTAAACGCGGGGTCAGTCAGTCAGCCTTTGTGATCAGTGCTGGACACGACCATCAAAACACACACACACACACACACACACACACACACACACACACACACACACACACACACACACACACACATTGACATTCAAAATAAATTCCCAGTTCGTCACCGACAGTGGGGGCTGTTACACAACTTCTGACACCCAACGCAAGGGTCAGTGCATCAGCTGAATTAAGCAGCTGGTGTTCGGCTGATGTAGGAGGCCACCGCCAGGCCTTTCACAAGGACCCTCATGAAAAATGGATGCACAACAGCATTTCGCCACGCCATCAAAAGCATAACCCACGCCGTCCGTCATGTGGCTAGTATTACGTCACAGAATCGTGTGCGGTACGTGTTCACAGTGTCGTGTGAAGGCGGGGGGTGCTGGCTTATGACGTAACAGACTTGACTTTCTACGCAGCTTGACTATGACGTGAGAAAGTCGGTTTTCCGTCAGTGTCTGTGTGGATTGTAATTGGACCTGTTTGTGACAGACCTGAATTCGCGCGGTGTCAGTGACAACGTTTTAACAGTCATGTTCATGTTTATTACATTTTAGTTCAGAGAGATATACACGCGCTTCCGGCAAATTCACTATAGAAAAGGAAACGGTAATGACTGCGAAGTGGTTACAAGTTAAGCAAATAAAAGCGATATAGCAGGGACAGAAACCATTTAACTTTCACAAAGGACGGCACGGGTCAACGTTTCGGCTTTCGCCTTCCTCAGGACACAAACAAATGAGACATAACTTCAACAAACAAAAGGTAACTCTGCTGACTTACTGACATACACGGCGCGGGAATTTTTTTAAAATAAAATAAAATAAAATAATACGGTGGGGGAGAAAATGACCAGAAAACAATAGTAAAACTATAGTTAACTCTATGTGAATCATACATGACTACAAGCAGACGCCACATCAGAGACATTAGAGATAATTATAAATGTATGTATGTTGTTGTATGTCTCTGGAAACGCGTATGTTTGACTTGTTTTTCATTTCCCTAAATGACCATGCAAGACCATGCCAACCCAAGACCTTCATAGAATTGTTTGAAGTTTCTGTAAACACTGAGAAGTTTTGCCCTCCCCCCCCCCCCCCCCCCCCCCCCCCCCCCCCCAAAAAAAAAAAAAACAACTGACCAACAACAACAAAACCCAACCGCAATGATCATCGTTCTCTGCTGGATTTTATCTGTCTTGTTATTTCCGAATTTCGTTGGAAATAGTAAACATTTCAATAAAACTGGATCAGATACGATCTGGTTTATTTTCCGTTAAAAAAAAGAATTTTTAAAATGCGTATTCAGTCTTTAATCAGAAAAGTTTTAACTCAAGGGACGTCAGCAGACCTAAGGGACATAACCCGACCGGCGCACAGCCTGGCATCCTGTGCTGTGTGCAAGAGGTAATGCGACATGACGTTTTGGTGACGTGCGTTATGTAACACAACTTGTGTTACATGTTGTCTTGACCGAGGATGCTTTAGGAGGACCGGACGTTTTGTTACATCGTGGCTACGTCAACGGAATTCTCGTTTACTCCTGCCCGCCATGACAGTGACGTATGTGGGCGGATGAAAGCAGTACCCACTGACATCAAGGTGGAGGGAACCTTTTCGGATCCTTGATAGCACGATGTGCAGAGTGAGTGAGTTTTTAGGGCTTAAAGCCGCGCAAGCCACAAAGACGAATTCGCGGCTGAGTGTGCCTGCACTACAGGAAAAAACAACAACAACAAAAAACAAACAAAACAAAAATGTAACGTTGGACAAAGGATGCAAACTGGTCTACGGGGCAATATAAACCTAGGACATGCAGGAGACGCTAGCAGGATGTGCAAGACAGCAAAGCATGTTCATTTGATAGCTTTTTGAACAAGAAAAAAAGACAGTGCCCCTCCCCCCCCCCTTTTTTTTTCTCATGAAACGGTTAAAACTCGATTTAAACGAGTTTTTACTCTCACATATAGAGAAAACTTATTTTAGAGTGACGATTTTCACAGATCCGGCTGTAAAGATTTCTCAGTCAGAGAGAAGAATTTTTTTTCCAGTGAAGGTCTATTACTGTTTCACAACAAACAACAACAAAAAAAAAACGTTTTTCGAAGCAGATCAGGGATGGCATACAACATTGTCAAAAAACAAACTTACACTCTTTATCACCAATGTTAACGATCTTGAGAGAGAGAGAGAGAGAGAGAGAGAGAGAGAGAAACATCGATCATTTTATGTGCAGCGTATGCAATTCATTATCCACAAAGCTTCCATGTCCGCTAATCCACGCAGGCTAGTGGTAGTAGGTCACTTTTCATGTCAAGGCGATACAGAAACAGGAGTTCTGACAGCAATGTTGCATCATAACTCCGGCCGCGCCCGACCCCCTGCTTCAAGGGCTAGCTGATGAATGGCAGGGGTAAAGAAACTGACACTAACCTTGTCACTTTCCCAAATAACAACCCGCCCTGCATGTTGTGGGTTGAACAAGTGGCGTCACGTGATTCAGGGTGCAAAGGTCATAAAAGGTACTGTCAGCAATTCCATGACAACAGTTTTGTTTGCTTGTGTGTTTGTTTTGATTTTGTTAGTTTTTGGCTTTCGCTGTTGTCGTTGTTGATTTGTTTATTGTTCGATTTTTTGTTGTTGTAGGGTTTGTTTTGTTTGTCTTGTTGGATTGTGTGGGTTTGTTTGTTGTTTTTTTTATGTTTGTTCGTTTGGGTTGGGTTGTTGTATTTGTTTTGTTTTCTGTTTTATCACAAGTTGATTGTTTGTTTGTTTGGGGGAAGGGGGCGAGAGAAAAGAATGAATACAAATAAAAGATAAAAGGACAACAGCAGTATCCCAAACCACACTGACGACTAACGTTAACTGTCATTTGACACAAGCACTGAGTAAACCTGTGTTTGTGAAGCAACCCTCAGTTACATAGTGCAACTTCTCTCTGCGCGTCAGACGAACAGTAAACAAGACTGACTTACCACCGGCCCCCGTAGTGTAGTGGCTAGCACTTCGGACTATGGACCGGGAGACCCGGGTTCGAGTCCCAGCCGAGGCAAGCGGGATTTTTCATACCTAGGTCGGCTCCTACCCAGAGCGGGTGTGCTATGGGCCCAATGGGGAGGCTGTTGCCACACAGCCGAGATTCACCCATTTCACGGGTGCGACTTTGGGGGGTGCTTCCCTTGGTATGACACGTCTTATGATGTGGATGATTACACGGCCGGCACCGCAGGTGCCGTAGTTCCCGGGCCTGGTTAATGCCGGGATATTTATGACAGGAAGCGTGGAATGCGGCCCTGTCCCGCAGTCCCAAACCACGCGGACCTCCATAGCATCATCTTACCATCATCCTCATCTCCATCATCATGCATAATAAAAATTGCCCCAACTTCCGAGCCCTCCATGGATTTCACCCATTACCAGGGAGGAACACCACTGGAGCCGGCAAAAGAGTTGTGGCAGAAAAAAAAAGAAAAAAAATAGACTGACTTACCCCCGAAAGTGGCGATCAGTCGACAAGTCAGACCAAAAGTGGACACCTTGTTGAAGCCGACCGCAGGCTGCATGAATGTCTGGCTGCTGACCTCTGTGTCGTAGACCAATACTGCTACTTTTGGCAGTCACTCTTGATTGTGGTTGTGCTTATCAAAGTTGTCAAAAGTTGTTAGAAGCTTGCAACGATGAATTGCCGGGACGCCTTTGTGCCTAGAGAAAAGTTGATCTAATTCTGTGTTATGTTTTCATCAGTGTCATTGACACATCTGTCTGTCGTCACAGCAAAGTGTTTTCTCTTGGTGATGACAAGTAGAGTTGGTATCTTCTGTGTGTTCCCTTTGATTTTTGCAGCGAAAGGTCGCATGTCCTCCCTGAGGTGTGTACGTGCTAGTGGTAAAGTTGTGTTAGCGGTTCAACAGCCCGTGCAAGCTTCGAAATAAAAGCAAGCATAAGTCAAATTAATATACAAAGAAGTCACGACAAAACAACAAAACAAAACAAAAACCGATGACGTTCCAAAGAAATTGTTTGTGAGAAGAAACCAGAAAGCGATCAGGGACTGATTTCATACGCTACAACAATTGACGAAGGGTGAATGATATAGCTCCAGAAAGACTTGGTCGGTTGGTTGGGATTTAACGTTCTTTTCCACCACGGAAGAGTGATACTAAAGACGGGGCAAAGAGGAAAAAGTAAGCACAAAGTTGACCTGCCAACACGGATTGAAACTCAAGACCCGAGCAGTGAATGTCCAGCGCTCTACCAAGTATGGCAATCCCGGATCCTCGATACAAGAGGGTGGGGTTGGTGTTTGGGAGTTTAACGTCCTTTTCCACCGCGTAAGGGTGATATCAAAGACGGGGCAACTAGAAAAGGCCAGCACAAATATTTGGCCTCAGCCGGGATTCGAACTCACGACCCGAACATTAGAAGTCCAACGCTCTACCATTCGGCCATCCCGGCTCCCCTTCTCGATGCAAGAAGAACCAGGGGATGAATGATATGGTTTCGAGAAAGACGTACGTGGAAACAGCCAACAGGACACTATAAATCCATTCACACAGGCCGTACACTCATCTATCTTCGTGGTGTCCGAAACACGCTCCCCCTGCCCTGCCCCCTGTCCACCTTGGGTCGTGTCCTCTCGCCACCCCGAGGGGGGTGGGGCACAGTCAGCCGCTGGAAATGGCGTACGTGCAAAGCGAAGCTGTTGGACGTCGCTCTCTTTTGGACATGAGTTGTTGGGATCTGTCTTGTTTCTTTCCTCTCAGCACTGTGCTTCGGTTGACAGTTCGTGTATTTGGTCAAGCTTGCCTTGAAGGGCGTTCGCCCTGTGGTGAACTTTTGTAGTTGTAGTTGACTGCAGCCTCTATCTTTTGAACATTGGTTCTTTGGATCTGTCCGTTTCTTTCCTTCCAGCTGGTGCCTCCTCTGGCAGTTCGTGTACGTGGTCGTCAAGGTTGTCTTGCCGAATGTTTACCTTACAAAGAACAATATGGTTAGTTAATGCAGGATTTCTGGAACCCCTCCACCTTCTGTTCAGTTGTTTGGATGTGTCTTTCCTTTCAGTTCTGTCAGTATCTGTCCGTATCGTTGCCTTGTCTGGCTGCCGGATCAGTTTGGCCATCGAGTCTGTCTTGCAGAAGGTTCACCTTATGACGAACGTTTGTTTTTGGTTAGTTACTGCATCAGTTCTCAAGTTCCTGAAATCTTCGGGCCACTGGGGGTTAGAACTTTCTTACATCTGTGGTTCCTTTTACCATTCACAGTTTACCGTATCTGGTGGTCCGTCTTGGGACACTTAAGCTCATCTTATATTTATTTAACATGTCGTTCATTGGTCGATGCAATTTCTGTTGAGCATTGGCTGGTACATTTCACACCACGGATAATACAGGGAGTTATTTACTGTTGAAGAGACCTCTGTTTAACTCTGGGTGGAGGGTTAATGTGTCTGTGTCTGCGTTTTTATCTGTACAGTACTGCACTCTTCGTCAGTCCTATTTTTCGAGACCGATTTTGTGGGTGTGTTTAGACCTATCCGTTTGGATATTCTGGTCGTTCTATTCTAAGCATATTTATGCCTGTAGCCCGGTTTTCCTGTTTTTCAAAACCGACTTCGTGGGTGTGTTTAGACCCAACACGTCGTGTAGGTGAGGCCACGCAATTGCGGGTTTTCTTTTCTTAGCATATGTATGACTGTAGATTTCCTGTTTTTCAAGGGGAGCCGGGGTGGCCGAATGGTAGAGCGTTGGACTTCTAATGTTCGGGTCGTGAGTTCGTATCCCGGCTGGGGCCAAATATTTGTGCTGGCATTTTCATCGTTGCCCCGTCTTTGATATCACCCGTATGTGGTGGAAAAGGACGTTAAACTCCCAAACACCACCGACCATCCTGGTTTTTAAGACCGACCTTGTCAGTAGGTGTGTTTATACCTAACACTGACATCGTTTATGCACACGGGGTCATGCACACGAATTCTGGTTGTTCGTTTCTTACCATTTTAATTTCTGATATTTCCACACCCGTGTAGCGGCGTAAATTGTTGGTGTCTGTTCTGGCCCCGCTCCTCGGGAAGGTCTACGAAATAAGTATAGACATGGATCGACACTGAGATCGTGTATTGTCAAACCTGAGCCATTCGTGAACAGTTTCTTTTCTGTTTTCAGATCCTGGGGACATCCAATGGAGCCTAAACTTTTCCGACGTTTTCCGTCCGTGACGTTTCAACCAGTGCTTCAGTCCAGATGGCCCAGTCAGATGTTGCCCCGTCGCCACGTGCCGGCCACTACTGACCCATCCGGGCAAGTCCAAAATTATCCGTGTCGTTTGAAACAGTACTTCAAAATAAGCCAATCAGAAGTCGTTCCGTCGTCATGTGTCACTCATGGCCAATCCAATCGACTCCAATCTTGTCCGTGAAGTGTGTAACAGTACTTTGAAATGATCCAATAAAAAGCCACCCCGCTGTCACTGGTCATTCATGACCAATCCAGTCAACGCCCAAACGTATCCGCGACGTTTGAAACAGTACTTCGAAATGAGCCAATCTGAAGTCGTCCCGTCGTCACGTGTTACTCATGACCACTCAACGCACATGTCTGCATGATTACAGCCAGTTCCACCATCCACCACGACAATCTACAGAATGGCACCTCTTCAATCAATATCTATACATTAACGCTGAAAAAGAACGAGTGTGTTTCACAATTTTACCCTTGATGTGTCTTTGGTCTTGTCACTGCAACTCCACCACCCAGACCTATTAAGATAAGTCCAGGTCCAGTTTCAGAGCCCGATCCAAGAAATCGTCACTCGGAAATCACGCCTATGTGACACACTGACGAGAGGCAACGAGAGAGACACAGAGAGAGTAGTTGCCCTCGTCACTCGAAAATCACGTCTTACGTCACACACTGACGAGAGACAACGAGAGAGACACAGAAAGCAGTGCCCTCGTCACTCGAAAATCACGTCTTACGTCACACACTGACGAGAAACAACGAGAAGGAGACGGAGGGGAAAATGGCGCCCTCGTCTCTTCTTACAGATATCTGCTCAATTGTCTTTTTGGCCGTTTAGCGCCGGGGTGACCACCGGTCCGGTTCCGCTGACACTCCAGGGTCTAGGAGGATTGCAGGCGGTGCCAGCCTGTGGCCAGAGCTGCTTGCTGACCGTTTCCCCCCCAACGTGACCCCTCCCTGTCCGCCAGCGGACACTCAAAAAAATGCTGCAGGATCAATAGGGCGGTACACATGCAAAGCAATTTCTATTGATTGTAAAGTGACTCGGATGTGCACACACGCCTCCTCTTGTCTGGACAATCCGAGAAATGGCGATCGTAGGAGGAAACAGGGAGGGAGATGATGATGACGACGACGACGACGATAACCCCGACGATGAGGAACAAGAAGAAGAGAGAGACAGAGAGAGAACGAGAGTGAGACTTACAGCTGTAGAAAGTTTGGCACATTCCATGATTTGCCAATGTAGGCTAAACTATGTGATAAAGTAAGATTTACAACATTTTGACGTCGGTTCTGAGGAAGGCAATACGTTTGCCGAAATATTAAAGAGCGTTATGTTATTTTTTTATGATTCTCTAAAGAAAATAGGAGAGAGAGAGAGGTGGGTGGGTGTGTGGGTGTTTAACGTCCTCTTCCACCACATACGGGTGATATCAAAGACGGGGCAACGATGAAAAAGCCAGCACACATATTTGGCCCCAGTCGGGATACGAACTCACGACCCGAGCATTAGAAGTCCAACGCTCTGCCATTTGGCCACCCCGGCTCCGAGAGAGAGAGAGAGGAAGGGGGGAGGGGGGTGGAGAAACAGAGAGAAAGAAGAAGCTGAAGGCGTAAGAACTGTGCATCGTATGGCAAGTCGGCTGCATAGTTGGTTGAGTGGGTGGATGGACGGTAGGTTGGTTGAGATGAGCACGTGAAACTGTCAGTCGGTATGTGTGTCGCATTGCAATCCGGTTGGTGGTTGGGAGGGTGGGCTGTGTTGGCCAGTTGGCTGGTTGGTCAGAGTTTAACGTTACCGCCACAAGAAGGATTTGAGACGATTCTACTCGGCAAAATATGGAGCGGGAACCATCACTGAACGGTCTGAAAACCGTTCAATTCAGACTTGCTGACATTTGTGGTGTGTGTGTGTCTGTGTGTGTGTGTGTGTGTGTGTGTGTGTGTGTGTGTGTGTGTGTGTGTGTGTGTGTGTGTGTGTGTGTGTGTGTGTGTGTGTTAGAGGGAGTCGGGGGGGGGGGGGGTACTACCTGATTAATTACTGATTTAATGAGCTTAACTTAAATTGGTTCACTTGCTCCTCGGTGCTGTGATTAATTAGGAGGCAGAGTAAACAATGGCTGAGCAGTGGCTGGTTATGTAATATCTTTGAATATACTCAGTTTTCGATGTGATGACTGCCTGATTACTCTCTCTCTCTCTCTCTCTCTCTCTCTCTCTCTCTCTCTCTCTCTCTCTCTCTCTCTCTCTCTCTCTCTCTCGGGTGGCCGAATGGTAGAGCGTTGGACTTCTAATGCTCGGGTCGTGAGTTCGTATCCCGGCTGGGGCAAATAATTTGTGCTGGCTTTTTCATCCTTGCCCCGTCTTTGACATCACACGTATGTGGTGGAAAAGGACGTTAAACCCCCAAACGCCCACCCACCCTCTCTCTCTCTCTCTCTCTCCGAGTCCCCCCGCCACCCTCACCCCCTTGTGGACCTACATACTGTGCGTGTGTTTTGACACCACAACGCAGATTCACAAACTGACAGAAATCACCGATGCATGCGACTGTGTCGCTCACACAAAATAACAAATTAATGACATACCACGAAAACGAATGAAATGGCATTCGTGAAAGAACTGACTCCCGGCACAAGGCTATCAAATTGAATTCCCAAATTCCCATATGTGTAAAACGAACAGTTCAAACCGCTCGCCGATCCCACGCCCCGTCTTTGACATCACCCAAAAGCGCTGGAAAAGGACGTTAAACTCCCAAACCCCCACTCACCCACCTACCTCTAGTTCAGTGTAAAAAAAAATGTATTGTAAACAACACTGGTTGCCTTTCACACAAATACGCGTATTAACATGGTAGGCATAAACCCGCTGTAAAAAAAAATAAAAAAATCCTATCGCGACCCCGGCTCAGATTGCAGCAACAGCCAAACAAGTGACCACTGACCCGAGGGGGTCGAGGGAAAAAAAAACATACCGATACATCACTCTCTCTCTCTCTCTCTCTCTCTCTCTCTCTCTCTCTCTGTCCACGCTCCGTGTTCCCCGGGACCAGTCGATTGTCCGGTTGATTCCTCGGAGATTTGTCGGTAATTGCGCCGAGAAACAAACGCAGTGATTTCACACCACCCCGCTCGGTTCAAGGCCGGGCGAAAAAACGTCCCGAAAGAATTGGCGGGTCCTTTCGCCAGGCGTTGATTGCTGGCGGTTGGGTTTTTCTGCGGGGCTGATTAATTATTCAGCCATTAGTGCGTTTGGGTTGTGTGTGAATTTTGCCTGTGATTGCTTTTGTTCGAACTCCCTAACTGCCCCGGTTCGATGATGGGTCGGGCCATTAGTGAAACTGTTTTTACTTTGTTTTGGGAGTGGATGGTGTTTTGTAACTGGTGTGGATGGCTAGTCGTGAAGAGGTGGGTACACTATGGCTCACGTTTCCTGCACAGTTGTTTTCAGTAGGCTATTTTAGTATGGCTTGGCTCTTGTTAAAAGATACATTGGTATTGCTTTCGCCGGCTAGCGAAACTGATGCGCTGTCCGTTAAACAAACATGGAGAAGGAAAACGATACAGCGGCATGTGTTTCACCTTCTCTGGTTCCAATTTACCACGATGACGACTCGATTCAGTCCTATGTTGCATTAGCCAATGGCAAAAATGATAAAAGAACTGAAGCTTCGAAAGGAGAATGAAAGCCTAGCTCCCAGTCTCATGATCACATACGCCCCCCCCCCCCCCCCCCCGAACCCGTACCTATCACTCATGTCAGTGAAAGCAGCAGCATTTGGAAACTCCTCAATATCATGATTCATCTCCCCCCCCGACCCCCCCCCCCCACCCCCCCCCCACCCCGACCCCCCCTCTTCCCGTCCCTTGATTTTCATCCACCCCCGGCCCAAACCCCTATCCCGTCTTTTTCAGCACAGTTCCCTCTTTCACTCCCACGACCGCCACCCCCAACCCGTGCCCGCTGATGATTTCAAGTTCCAGCAGTGTCCGATGCAACGGTCAAACTGCACGCAGCAATGGCATAATTCATCCCGCCTTCTCGCTTCTGCAATACAACGGGGCAGAAATGTCAGTGGAAGCAGATTCATAAGGCTGCAATTCTGACACCCAGTCTCATAAGTCTCCAATCCCAGCCTTCTTTATCATTCCCCCCCCCCTTCGCCCCCCCCTCCCCCCCCCCCCCCGCCCTTCGCCCCGAACTCTCCCTCCTTTTTTACCCGATGTCAGTAATTCCTAGCAATATAATTCAATGTTCCAAAACCGTGACGCGTCAATAACATACGTCATAACCGGCTTCTCGCCTAGACTGAACTGCAGTGGGAAGAACTGTCAGGGGAAGCAGAAAGGGAGAAGACGTGACAACCAATCTCATAATTCACCCTCACCCACCCACCCCCCCCCCCCCCCCCAATCCCCACATCAGTTCTCCCCCAGCTCCCTCCTCTCCCAGTCAATGACGACTGATGATTTCTAGCAGTGCGATGCAACGGGCAAAAATCCCACTGCACCGTGCCGAGAGGTTCAATGTCAGTTCTGACCCCGGTCACACTGGTCAAGGAGGGTGCAAAAGACATGCAGAGCCTCACGACGTCACCCCCCCCCCCCCACCTCCCCTCCACTCCCCCACCCCCCGGGCCATCCGACGCTAGCCACTGGTCAATACAATCAATGCAACTTCTTCCTTGGGGACTGAAAAGAAAAGGATGGCTCCTGTGTTTGAGGTCGTTCCTGCTTCCTCCCCTCTCCACCCCTACCCTTCCCTCCCCCCTCTCAGTTTCTTTAATTTGGCAACTGTTCAAGAGTTGGTTCCATTTCTTCTGCGTCTAGAGCTTCTTGATTTCCATTGACCGGATTCAGAGTGACGGAGACTCCTCTTTTATGCTCAGGGTCGAGACGATAGCATCTCAGATGAAATGTGTGAAGTAGTTACTGATGAGCACATTTTATTTTATTTGTTGTTGTTGTTGTTGTTGTTGTACTGATGAGCACATTTTATTTTATTTGTTGTTGTTGTTGTTGTTGTTGTTGTACTGATGAGCACATTTTATTTTATTTGTTGTTGTTGTTGTTGTTGTACTGATGAGCACATTTTATTTTATTTGTTGTTGTTGTTGTTGTTGTTGTTGTACTGATGAGCACTTTTTATTTTATTTGTTGTTGTTGTTGTTGTTGTTGTTGTACTGATGAGCACATTTTATTTTATTTGTTGTTGTTGTTGTTGTTGTTGTTGTACTGATGAGCACTTTTTATTTTATTTGTTGTTGTTGTTGTTGTGTTTGTTGTGTTTTTTGTTGGTTTCTTGTTTTGCTTTTTTTTTTAGCGGGGGTTTTGTTGTTTGTTTTTTGTGGTTTTTTTTGGGTTTTTTTTTTAAAGAATACATCAAGTGTGTGGAACAATGTTCAGGTCAACAATAAATAGTCACAGTGCTATACTAAATTACAGCAGGGACTTGCATAGAATTCTATGTAAGTCCCTGATTACAGTACAAAGACAGATTACAATATAAGCACTATAGGTAACAGTCACACACACACACACACACACACACACACACACACACACACACACACACACACACACAGAGTCACACCTGTAACATTGAAATGCGGAACTATCATAGTGTTACAATGTTCAGAACGGCCCAGTGGAAGTCTTCGCAAAAGAGACTGAATAGGGTTTTTTAAAGTGATGTTTTTTGTATAATTATATGTCTCTGACTACGACAAGGGCACATCGTCAGTTGCAACTGACAGCATTACAGATTACTGTGAAAGTTCTTGCCTCGGACCAGCTACCGCTATTGAAAACTTGCAAACCATAATTATTGACATCAGCGATACGTAATACTGCATAGTCTACGAAGACCATTCCGACATAGTGACGCGGGGCGTGTACGTGTGCAAATTAATCTGAATGCATGAATTTGGCGTGTACGTGTGCAAATTAATCTGAATGCATGAATTTGTCTTAGAAACAACTTCAAAGCCCAAAAGAGGAACATTTAAAAAAAAAAAAAAAAAAAACACGCAAAATCGGAGAATGTCAAATGCCCACTGAGAAATGTCGTTGACCTCTACATCTTGAACTCAAAAGAATTCTTCCGAGATCAACCCGTGCGTGACAAACGCATCGGAAGTTCTCTGTTATGGTTATCATCGAACCGTGACCGAAGGCAGAACTGTACCCAAGACTGACCAGGCAGCGTAAAAATGCATGCCGCCGAACCGGCCATCGAACGGGCAAGCAGATCCAGGCGTGAATTCGACACCGGATGCGTTGTTTCTTAGTACACTCCAGTTTTGGCCATCGTCTTGTGCTGTGGCTAGGAGTGCGCTCTCTCTTTCTCTCTCTCTCTCTCTCTCTCTCTCTTCCTTTGTCATCACTATTTTGGCACAAGGTATAAGTTTTTCCCTTAATGTTGTAATGATAAATTCATAAATAACACGACGGTAATTTAAATAGTTACGATTATATTGTAAATATGTAAATCATGTAATACAGTTCTATATTTATGATGAAATCCTTTGGTGAAACCGACTAGCTTCTGACACAGGAAATTACTGGAAGGCTTTACAAAAGAGAAAAGTTTTAAAATTGCTCTTAAAACTAGACAGTGGGGGGGCATTTCTCAGATTTGCTGGCGGAGAATTCCAAAAAGTTGGTGCCACAAAACTGAAACAACGCTCGCCAGTGTATGCGTGTCCACCATGTGTAAAATGTGTGTGAGTGTCGGTGAGTGATTGGCCCAGTGAGTTTTATTCTAAAGAAATACGCCCTACAAATACCATTTAGTAGTAGTAGTAGTAGTATGATAATACAGCAAAATAAGCGAGGAAATGCACAAAGAAAATTTGACTAAAACATCGACAGTGGCCGATATGGTACATACAGGAGTAACACCATCGTTGTCAATGTGTGACTGTCCTCGTGTTCCACCAACGCGTAGAACGGGCATGGGTCGTGTGCGCAAAGCTTTTTTTCAGCGGTCAATAAGTCAATACAACTTGACCCCCTCTGCTGAAAAGACGGGAAAGGGAATCTTTCCTTGACTTTGTTGTCTTGGGAAAGTTCTTTTAGTTAAGATTCTGGCCCAGTCTTGACTGGCAGTGCATCTTATGGCTCAGGGGGGAAAAAAAGTAGCGAGTAAGACTTTTGCCTCAGTGCGTTCATAGTCAGTATAATAATTATGCGGTTATTATCAGCTGCTCTGAAAATGTTCAGCTCACAATTTTCCGGGAAAAAAAAATGCAATTCTAAGTTATAAAAGTTAAATTGCTGAGCTGACCCTTCGCACCACGTGATTGTAGTGTGTGAGAGAATGCGTGCGACTTACGTAAGCTTGTGTGTTGGGTTCAGTTCGCGCCGCTTTGAGCCAGTTCAGGAAACTGGGTGAAGCGACTGCACAATACGTAGTTATAACTATTATCATTATTAAGAATGGTTTCATATTAATTATGAATAAATTAATAATTATGAATTAATTATTTAATTAATGGCGATGGTGAAGCAGTTGGTGACACGACGGATGCCGATGCGATCCGCTTTTCCCGAGTAACAGTAACCCGCTCGAATTTCAAACATTCCAACAAACTATCTAAACATTCAAGCATGGTGTACAAGAATGCACGTGAATATTGAAACAAAAGAAGGGAGGGGTTGCGGTGTGTGTGTGTGGGGGGGGGGGGGGAGAGAGAGAGAGAGAGGGAGGGAGACAGACAGACAGGCTGACACTGAGACAGGAAGACACTGAGAGAGAGAGAGAGAGAGAGAGAGAGAGAGAGAGAGAGAGAGAGAGAGACAGACAGACAGACAGACAGACACAGAGACAGGCAGACACAGCGAGACACAGAGACAGACACGGATTTTCAAACCCGCTGGAATTTCAATCAATCAAACACGTATAAGCATTCGCATAGTGGACAAGAAGGTACATGATTACTAAAACAAAGGGGAGGGAGAGAGAGAGAGAGAGTGTGTGTGTGTGTGTGTGTGTGTGTGTGTGTGTGTGTGTGTGTGTGTGTGTGTGTGTGTGTCGCAGATCGGGTGTGTTCGGGGAGGGGGTGGGGGGCGGGGGGGGGGGGGGGAGATACAGAATTAGAGAAATCTGAAATGACAGAAAATTGACCGACTTACCATTAAAATCAGCGTCCACTCTTTTGGCGCCATTTCCCGATTTCTTCTTCAGAACAAGGCACGGGAAGCCTGTTTGACTTTCGTCAGATGCTGCGTCTGGGTACACAAGTTCGAAAAAGTATTGTTCACTTACGTTTTTGGCCATGACATGAACGTGTTTCTAACTTGCCAAAGATTACGCCTTTTAAATTGCAACACGATATGTAAGACTGGCTATGTTATGAATGCAGAGGCTATTTAATAAACGTGTAATATTAGCCTGTGTAGTACAACGTGGCTAGAATATGCCAGCTTAATATTGTCACGTTGCTAAATGTGTACATGCAGTGAAATGCAAGTGATACCTTTTTTATATGAAGTGGGTTTGGTGGTGTCTCGTACGGTATTCGTATTTCTAGGAATACGAATTCGATAAAGTAGTTGTCGTTGTTTCTGTTGGTGCAGTGGTGGTGGTGGTGGTGGTTGTTGAGTTTAAATATGGGATAGAGGGACATTGCTGTCCTGTTTCATACGTATAGAACACACACACACACACACACACACACACACACACACACACACACACACACACACACACACACACACGTTCGTTGGCTGTGAACGGATTGTTCGCCCGTGTCTACATTAAAGGGTGCAGGGCCCCATTTTAGACTTAGACGACTAAAATCTGTGCAGTCTGGTGCGTTTTGATAATATTTTAAGCGCCCCACAGAAGGAAACACACTTACTGGAGCAGGAGGAACGATTATAGCCAAGGGTGGAAATCCGCCAAAACCTGAGGTAGAAGATTTTAAGCTCTGGGGTGATATCAAACACAACGAGGAAAAAGCCAGTCAAAATTCTGGCTCTCTTTCTATCGGGATTCGAACTCCACGACACGTTTAATTACAAACGGGGCGGTCGGTGGTCTAGTGGTTAAAAGACTTGTCACCAATGCGAGAGGTCAGGGGTTCGAGTCCCACTCGGGGCTTTTCCTTCTCGTATGTGGCACCGTTCATTCGGGCCGATCGTCGGGGGTTCTCTCCGGGTACTCCGGCTTCCTCCCCCTCTGCTTTGGAAATGTTCAGCCCACCAAATTCGAAAAATAAATGCAATTCTAAATTCCGAAATTTAAATAGCTGAGCTGACCCTTCGCACCACGTAATTGTAATGTGTTTATGTCCAGTGTGTGAGAGAATGCGCGTGATTCACGTGAGCGTGCGTGTTGGGTTCAGTTCGCGGCGCTTTGAGCCGATTCGTGAAACTGGGTAAAGCGCCAGTACAATATTATTATTATTATTATTAAACGTCCATATATACATGGGCTGAACTGACACTAGCCATTTTTGCAATACCGTACTCGCGTTCAGAAACAATTTCCTGCGAGTCCCACCTATTTGCTTACCTCTTGTTTGCTAGCTGAGAATCTGTGGAACAATATGTTACCACGGTCGAGGGGCGAAAAAAATTAATCTGCACATGTGAAACAACGTTTCCTGAACAAACAGTTTCCCTGTGTAAACAGGAGTGGATACACCTAGTGCATTGATTTCTTTTTTGACGGATAATTACCCGGATGTGCACGAAAGAGAGGCTATTGGCTGAGGCGGCAAAAAATGGCGGGGATTGAGGTACCAGCTGTCAAGATTAAACAGACGGATAATTGTGTGTGAAAAACTAAAAGGTACACCCTTTGACCGGCATAGGTGGTGCTTATCTGATTGTGCTGAGCTGTTCCTCGCACGTGCGATGTGAACTGGTAGGGAAAAACGCCGCGCTTTGAACAGCTTCTGTAATGTACCCGCGATGTGAAACTCGTAAACAAGCCCGAACACAGCAGTACTTTTATTAACTAAATTTAATCCTACAGCTAGTTTATTTCGAGGTTTGACTCTAACCCGGGGCTAAACTCCCTAACCCCGACTTTTACAGGCGGGCCCTGCACAAATATTTAGCCCCTGCCGGGATCCGAACACACGGATGTGACAGCGATAATGGGATAATGTCCTACAGCACATAAAATAAAATAAAAATTGGATTGGGCGCTTCAAAGGGTAGTTGACACAGTTTGTGGATTTCGACCGATTCCGATAGTAGGACCAAAAAAAACAACCAAAAAGCTATGCGTTGTTATACCTGGCATTGTTTGGAGTTCAACACGCTCAGTGTCCTCCGTGTAAAAAAAGGGAAAGACCGTGCCAGCGACAGCCGTTTTATACGCACCGCGTTGCCTTTCAACAGTGAGTGAGCACAACTCAGTCACAACGACACAGCGTGCAGCACGTGCTGGGGTACACCAGGAGAACAAAGTCGTGACAAAAACAAACTTGCCCCCTCCCCCCCCCCCCCAACCGCCACCACTGCCACCACACATAGAAAAAAAAGTAAAGCTGAGAAAAAGCGTGGAATGACGGAAAGTCTTAGCGCCTAAAGAGCCCTGGGACCGGAAGATCTCGTGACTTGTGTGTGTGTGTGTGCGTGTGCGTGTGTGTGTGTCAGTGTGCGTGTGCGTGTGTGTGTGTGTGCAGCACAGGTTAGGGACACGGGACACAATGCACAGGCTTAAAAATCTGCAATCTCAGCAAAAAGCCGCAAACATTGCGTTTTTTTTTTTTAAACCGCGGCTCCTTCGACTGTACATAATCCAGGCAACTCTGTCACAGTTGCAGAGTTTTCAGCGCTTCGGGGACCCTTAAGGCCGTTCTTAACCGGGCAGACTTTTGGTTCGCGAACTAGGTTCGGAGAGTACGGCGAACTAGGTTCGCGCAAGTTGTTTCTTAACCGACCAAATACTTGTGCGCAAACCCTGGTTCGAAAGGATCGGCGAACTAGGTTCGAGGACTGCATAGCGTGTTGTGGGAACCCTCGCGAGCCTTTTGCGATCCTGCGCTCTGATTGGCTGCTCGGGGAGAGCTGTTGTGCGCATGTACAAAGTTGAGGAAAATGGCGGACGGCATGGCGGCTATCGACTCACTTCACATTTCCCTCTTTTGCGCTCTTTTCCTCTTCAAGTTTCTCCTCTTCCTCGGCTTCCAAGAGTTCACTCAAAACGATAACTACCGCAAATGCCTGGTCGTCTCGATCTACGAAGGCGGCCATTTTGGTTGTTTACGATTGTCTCAACTTCCGAGTCCGCGCTTGTTCGGGCGATGACGTATGCATATCATTAACGGTCGGTTAAGAAAGAGAACTAGTTCGGCCGAACCTCTGGAACTAGGTATGTGTGCGCGCTTGCCCTGTTCGTATACAATACACAGCGGTTCGCCGAACAAGTTCGTCAGACTGGTGGTTCGCCCGGTTAAGAACGGCCTTTATAAAACCAGAGCACGAGTTTGCCGTGACATTATTTGGCTTTTGGTCAGTGAGCGAGACACATCGCTACAGTGTCTAGCGGATGTTGAGTGCTGCACCATCTTTCTCGCTCAGTGTCAAAGTACTCAAAACGCAAACTGAGCTGTGAAATCAGGCTGCCCTTGGCTTTTATTGAGGTTTCAGGGACGCTGAAAACTCTACAACTGTGACAGAGTTGACTGTGCTTGCACGATCGACTCTGTAAATTTTTCACACTTGGGAAAGCTTTTTGCTGGGAGCTCAGATCTTTAATTACTCAGTCCTGAGGTATGAAATTTACGAATGCTGTACGGCTGTGAAGTGTCTACACACGGACGCGCATACAGACAGAAGACAGACGTGCGGCGAGCGCGAGCACACACACGCAGTACACGACACTACACACACACACACACACACACACACACACACTTTCATTATCAACACTGGAACTAAAACGAATTCAAACAGTCCCCCCAAAACATACAAAACAACAACTAACAAAGGACGCTCATTGAACAAAGGACGCTCATTGCGTAGGCGAGCGAGGTGCGCACCGGCTCGTTGGTATGCGCATGGCTGGTCGATAGTTCTGCAGCGGGAACGTTTGAATACCTGGTTTTGCTGGATTATTTCTGATAAATGTTGACAACGTAATGTGTAGTGTTGAAAATGGGATTCGTGCTGCTCTGAGGATACAGAACTTGGTTTGTGTTTGTGATGTGCTGTTCGGACAAGCGGTAAACGCGGTGTCGGCCGGTGTGCTCAAGCCAAGGTGATTCGGTATCTGGACACGCTGACTTCTCCCGATCGTGTAGTAAATGGCCGTGTCAACTGAAATGGTTGTGCGCCTCTCGACTTTCGAAGCCTTTTAAAATTACTATTTTACCTTTCGATCATGCGGTGTGGTAAAACGTTCGTCTCAGTTCCATTGACGAACCGGGCTGCCCCAGTCGAAATTAGGCTCTAGTCAGTCATGGCTAGTACTGTCGTCTGCTAATGCGTGCACTGTATTCATACGCTGTTGATCAACGACTCAGGATGATCTTCGCGGAATGATCACCAGTAATTCAGTTTGAATGCACTGACCAATGAGAGCGTCAAACTCAAACGTGATTGCGTTACAATGCATTTTCGCGTTTCTCTGTCGCCCCGCTATTACAGATCACCGCTGACGAACCGAACTACTCTGATGCGGCGAACGCTCTGGCGATTACGCAACCCGCCACAGAACGCATGTCAACCGGGTGTCAGACACACGCATGAAGGTAATTCCTCGGAGACATCTCGGTGCCTGCAGCGGCTGCGTGCGCGGACGGTACCGCCCGCGTGCGGAAGGTCCCAGCACAATTGTGAAAATGACAGGCTGACCACGGCTCATAAAATGAGGAGGAAGGACGCAGCTGTGGAAAATGACATAACGGACAGATGGGGCGGTGGGTTCGGCCAGTTCATTCAGATGTTTTCTGTTTTTGTTTTGGGGTTGTTGTTGTTGTTGCTGATTTTTTTTTTTTTTTTTTTGGGGGGGGGGGTTGTTTTGTGTGTGTGTGTGGGGGGGGGGGGGGTTGTTTTGTGTGTGTGTGTGTGTGTGTGTGTGTGTGTGTGTGTGTGTGTGTGTGTGTGTGTGTTGTTGTTGTTGTTGCTGTTGCTTGGATTTTTTTTTATTCTTGTTGTTTTGCTTTTTTTCATTGTTGTTGGGTTTTTTGTTTTGTTTTTTGTTGTTTGAGGTTGGTGTTTTGGCTTTTGGTTCTTGTTTGATTGTTTGTTTGTTTGTTAATTTTTGTTGGGTGTTTTTCTATAAACTGCTGATGTTTACGGTTACGCCAGTACAATTGCAAAAATATATCAGTCACTGCATATATATGCATAATTGATGCGATTATATGTGGTGATGATAAGGTCTGAGTTATGAGCAACCGAATAAGCTACAATAATGCTCCAAATAGCTTACGCCATTATACAATTAGGTGCTAGTGTAACACATCAGACAAACAAACTAGATCATTTTTCGCGTAGGCAGAAATGACCGGGGTACTTTCCGCGCACGCAGAAGTGACCCGAGCTTCCCTCCTTTTTTCTTCTTCTTTTTCTTGTACGCAAGAGTGCAAGTGGTTTGGTCTTGTCGATGTGATTTCCATACCCAACGACAACGACCACTGCTTGAAGCAGACCGTGTCACAGAGTCGTTTTCGCTTACGCCAAAAGTGCCCCATAGTCGGCCAGTCTTGTCATTTGGGGAGTGAATTTCACTTGCTGTACGTGTGTACGTGACGTCACTGATTCAAAAGCACACAGTCATACGGTCATCTCGTCAAACCGGATCCTAATCATACACATATAACCACATTTTGTACAATAGATTAATATGGACATTATCCCCGCTTCGAGGGCTATTAAAGATCGTTTCTGTTATCTCCGCCTGTGGTATAGGAAGTGGCTGAGCATTTACATCAATACAACTGGACTTCAGTTCAGTTCCGGCTCAATTCTCCCCAGGGAATTCTGGGAACGGCATTACTGGCGCATGAGCAAACTCCCTTTAGATTCATGCTTTCTAGATTTTAAAAGAGAAAGGCCATCTGACTAGTGACTCCAAAATGGACGTGACTTTGTTCGGTCAGACCGACACAAAAGCACTCTCACGATGACCGCCATTCATTATTCAGCGAATTGCGTCGCTTACCTAAACAGTTCCCTCCCTTGGCCCATCCCGGCCGCCGCGGCATTAGGGGACTACAATACAATAGCCATCGCTGAAAAGCCCCTTACTCAAACATGCAAGCAGTGGGATGAAAACAATTAAGAGAGGGAAGAGCGATGGACGCTGCCTCAAAGTTGTGCAATCCACGTTCGGAGAACACACTTTATATTACGTGCGTAACAAAAGCGGCGACCCGCTCTGTAATTTTCACAGCGATTCCCACATAACGCCGCGGCAGGGGGAGCCCACTCTCCCTCCTGCTGAAACACAATTGCGGTTTTAGCTCCCCTTGTTATTATTTCTGATGCTATTTCTGACATCTGTCGTTGAGGGATTAAAGTTGAAAATCTTCGATCCGACTTCAATTGTTTGTCAGTATTAGGTGACTTTGGAAGTCGATTGATGTTTCCGTGTGACCTAATTGACAATCCTTCTGTAGATGCGCGAACAAAATTGCATACCACTCCCTTGCAATCCGTCAGTTGCTGAAGAATAATTATTACAACCGAAGGTGGCGAAAAACCGAAAATTTACGAGTTGCACGAAAAGTAACATAAACCTCACTAACGTAACGAGCGTTACTGAATCTGAAAGGATTTTCAAGAAAAACCTGAAGACCCACCTGTTTTCTGCTCATAACTTGACAACACTTGACTGTTCGGCTGATTTGCATCGTGTGTGTGTGTGTGTGTGTGTGTGTGTGTGTGTGTGTGTGTGTGTGTGTGTGTGTGTGTGTGTGTGTGTGTGTGTGTGTGTGTTTGGGGGGACTGTTTGAATTCGTTTTAGTTCCAGTGTTGTTACTGAAAATGTTTGGTGTGTGTGTGTGTGTGTGTGTGTGTGTGTGTGTGTGTGTGTGTGTGTGTGTGTGTGTGTGTGTGTGTGTGTGTGTGTGTGTGTGCGCGCGCGCGCGCGCGCGCGTGCGTCCGTGCGTATGTCGTTGTGCACTGAGCTTATGGCATTGCAATCAATCAATCCCCCCCCCCCCATTTTTGTATACTCCCCCCTCCCCCCCCCCCCCGCACTTAGAACTGGTAGTAACCAATAGGTTAGAGCGCTATATAAGTACTGTCATTATTATTATTATTATTATTATTTAGCAATATGTATTCTCTTTTACATTGATCACCTTACTACACTAAAGTGAATGGCTTGACATCCGGCAAAGAAACAGACTCACTCGCTGGCTGGAGGATAAAACGTAAGACTTGGAACAATAAACACTTGTTCGTTTACAAGTGTGTGTGTGTGTGTGTGTGTGTGTGTGTGTGTGTGTGTGTGTGTGTGTGTGTGTGTGTAGCCTAGTGTTCCGGCCCGTGTCAGTCTTTGAAATCTCCTCATGATGGAAAAAAGACGTTTAAACCTCAAAGCACCCTACTCCTCCACAGTCCTCCCTCTACTCAGTGTATTGTGTACCGTAATTTCGTCCATTTATTCTTACCATCTCCGCCATTGGCACCTCATCCACTTTCCATCAATGTCAGTTCAATCATCCTGACAGTTTTGCCTTCACAGAACTGTATGATTATGCCCATGTATGTATCGTCATACCCATCTAGCATGTTCCTTCTTCAGCATTTTCCAAGGTTATTACTCACTCTGTCAAAGTCGCTTCCTGTCATTTCTTTACCCCGCTATCACAGCTACCGATCCCCTTCACTCTATGACAACCCCCCCCCCCCCCCGCCTCCCCCATCCCCGCACCACCCACAATCCCTCCTCCCTCCAGAATGGATCACTGTATCTGTCAGTTTGCGTCCGAGATCGTAGTTCATTTTGTTGGTCACTGCTCGGGAATTTTGAATTTGAGCCACACACACACACACACACACACACACACACACACACACACACACACACACACACACACACACACACACACACACACACACACGCACACACGCACGCACGCACGCACGCACGCACGCACACCGCCACCACCACCACCACGACCACCAACAACAACAACACTCACCGACCCACTCAACCACCACTGAGCCCCCGAGATCCGCATATTCAATCGATTTTCAAAACAAAAAAAAAATTCAAGTTCATATCCATCATTTCTTCAATCCGTTCAACGGCTATATAGTGTGTTTGTTGTTGTTGTGGTCGAGTTTTCAGCCATATTGCTTTTCAGTTACATATTTATATCTCCAAGAAGAAATTAAAAAAAAACAAAAAAACGTAATACAGAATATGTTCTGACAAGAAATGAAAACAAATTACAAAATAGGGCCCACTCCCTCATCCTTATTTGTCCCTAAGCCACCGCGGCCACCACATCCACTAATACCACAACCATCACTACGACAGTGTTCAAGTATATCCCATCAATGGTGGAAACTGGAAAACATGGAAGTGCGAACTCTTCACCTTTTCCTTCCACATCCTGACGATACGAGTTTCACATTGTACAGGCTACAGCCAGTGTGTTTTTGTATGGGTGGAGGTGTATTGCCATTCTGCGTGCAGATCTGATGCTTCCATACGGCAGTCACCACCACTCGAACACAACTGGCTTCAGTGTTTGGCGGTGAGACAGCTCTAGAGAGAGAAAGAGAGAGAGAGAGAGAGAGAGTTGATGATGATGATGATGATGATGAAACTCAGTTTACATGGCAATTGTTGTTTTGACACACACACAAATTTGTCCGTTTGCAAACTTGCGATTGAAGAAAACAAGAGCGGTTCATTTCTGTGAAACTGACCATCGGCACCAGAAAGGACACACAAGTAAACAATCACAAACACACTCAGTGACACGCGGCACACACACACACACACACACACACACACACACACACACACACACACACACACACACACACACACACACACACACACACGACAACGACGACGCCCAATATTCGTAAAAGTGTAAATTAGACGGCATGTATTTGTGGAAGGCTCAGTGTACATGAGAGAGAGAGAGAGAGAGAGAGAGAGAGAATGGGGGAGGGGGGGGTAGTTAGTTAGTCGTGGCTTTACACCGCGTAAGCAACAAAGGCTATTTCGCGGCTGTGGAGGGGGGGGGAGGGAGGGGAGGGTGTAGAAGCAGTGTCTTTCATACTACACCCCACTTCACTCCGTACACTGTGGGGACTCATGTGCACTAGCAGGGGAGAGAAACAGCGCGCAAAGGGAGAGTAGTAGAAGACCCGACAACCCAAGCGAGGCTGACAAGCAGCGCGCATGCCCCGACACTACTAGCCGAGGGTCCGAAAATTCGCTGTTTGCATACACTTCATCATTTTTGACTGGGCTGATTGATAGGGTGGGCGGCAGATCAATACCACGACATCAAACGTCGGTCCGCCCGCAAACTGCCCCTGCCCATTGCAGTTTTACTGGACTGGACATGCTGAGGAGAGCCGGAGAGAGAGAGAGAGAGAGAGAGCTTGATGCTTTCAGCTGCTATTGGTCCATGTCGTGGTGTTGGTTGCAGTGGTTTTGAGGCGGCTATCATGGGAAGAGGGGGGGGGAGGGGTGGCTTTTTAGGGGGCTTTTCCCACCGCATTAGGGTGACATCACAGGCGCGGGGGCCGCCAACGAAAAAAAAAAAAAAAAAAGGCCAGCACAAAGTTTAAACTGCCCCCAGCCGCGCCAGGATTCGAACTGACAACGGACCCGAACATTGAAAGTCCGTCCAGCACTCTACCGCTCGACTGCGGTCCCGGCCGCCGGCCCCCCCAGGGTTATGAAGGCGGGGGGGGGGGGATCAGTGTCCTCATAATCACGATAAAAAGGCTTGATGTTAAACTGTGTCGTTTGAATATTACAGTGTTGATAGTGGACAGCCGCGATTGAGCTGTTTGTTTTGTTTTGTTTTGTTTCTGATTGTTGTTTATTGCTGTAGGATTTGTTTTTTGTGTTGTTTTGTTTGTTTTTGTTTGTTGTTGTTTTTTTTGGTGGGGCTGTTTTTGTTTTTTTTTAAGGGGGGAGGGGGGTAGGGTTGGGGTGGGGGGCTGTAAGGGGGGGGGGGCTGCCCATTGGAGTTTTCTGGACCGGCTGGACATGATGCTGAGAGAGAGAGTCTAGCCGGGCTGCTGTTGGTCCCGGCATATCGTGGTGCCGGATGGTTGGAGTGGCGAGGGAGGGGTGGGGGTGTAAGGTAAGAGAGAGACAGGGAGAGTAAACAGATACTCGGGAACAAAATCGAAGATACAGCTCTAAGCTCTCCGCCAGTAGCCTCATAGATTGTCACTGAAAAATAAAAAGGCAAACCGTTCGCCTAAATCTTTGAGGCCGGGCACGAACTAAGGGAGGTAGCTGCTAAAAAAAAATTCACTTTCCCGAGTTTTTACGGGTTGCTTCCCTTTACAAGCCACTCCTATTTGGTACATTTCCGCAAAAGTTCCGGTTTTCATTACGCAAATCTCAAGCTAGAGATTTACTTTCTCATGACAAACTTTTAGGAAGTGTCACAGACGTCAAAGAAAGTTGTAAAACGTCTCGTTCTTTCGCTGTTTCTACGACATCGGGCTTGAGATAGTGATCTTATGGGGAACCGTTGTCGTGAGAAAGTATTTTGGGCACTGCCGCGATCGTTTGGGTTCTGGGGTGTTTTTTGCAATCTGGTGTTTTTCCTGTTATTTGAGAGAACAGGTAAGTGTGTTGTTCACGGAAGACTCGAGCGTGTATGGAAGTTGATTACTAGAATTAATCTGTAAGTGTAAAAGCAAGCATTAGTGATCGGCTACGGTTGTAGAGGAAAGAAAATAGACGGGATTTGCTGACCTACGCGTTGTCGAATCACGGCTGAAATGTTTGTTGTGAAATTAAAACATCTTTATGATGGTGAGGAATATTGACAACAAACTCAGTCGTGTTGGTTAACTATCCACAGCCAACGGAGAAAAATTTTGATTTGTGTAATTTTCTGGTAGTTGCGGCACAGGGCACAGAGTCAGTGTTAAAGGGTGTGTCTGTGTAATGACTCCATTGGTGTGTTTGTTTCAGATGGGACAGAGTGTCCAGTGTCTACGCCAACTTTGTATGCATACCCAGAGGGGGATGTACTTAATTTCTCCTATGATTATGACCCTTTTAGGACAAACATTGGTATTGTCGACAAGTACGTGTTGTTTTTCTCTCTCTCTCTTTTCTCTAATCTTTCGTAGTATTAGCAACGGCAAGTTTGCAAACTGACGTACTTTCTGTCAAAACTTTTACCGTTGAGAAATAAAGTTTCATCATCATCATCATTATCATCATCTCTCTCTGATTGGATTTTCTTGACATCAGTACTAGTATTTTTCCCATGGTATAATCAGTTCTGTTCTTAGCAGCTGATTGAAAAGTACAATTTTTTTTCTCACTCAAATCATACCGCTGTAAAGTAATAGAATTCATTTTCTCTATATATAGTCCGTTTTGTGTGTGTGTGTGTGTGTGTGTGTGTGTGTGTGTGTGTGTGTGTGTGTGTGTGTGTGTGTTTGTTTCTCTCTCTCTCTCTCTCTTTGTCTCTCTGCACCAATCATTCCATTCACTACTTGCTAACTTCATTTGTGTGTGTGCGTGTGTGTGTGTTTCTTTTCAGAATCCTTACCAAAGTTATCGACAGTGACGATGTAGTATGCAAGTGGGAGGTGCGTGCCAAAGAGGGGCACCATGCAGAGATCAGCCTTCCAGTCTTTCAAATACAACCAGTAGAGGGATCCAAGGATGAAGACTGCCTAAAAATATATGATGGTATGTGTACACACCAGAACAATTTCAGTATTGGTTTTGTCTGGTGGTTCTTCTGTACCATTGCATGTGGAACTGATAGAAGTAATATCACATTAACATTTTATAGCCCCGCATTTGTAGACTAGTGTATGCCCGCCTGAGAAGTTCTCTTAGTTAATATATCTGAAGTTGTGGTCCTCTACCCAACTACTCTTTTGTCCTGAATAATAGTACGGGTGTGAATAATAGTACGGGGTGGCATTTTCAGTGAAAATTAATAATAGTACGGGTTTGAATAATAGTACGGGGTGGCATTTTCAGTGAAAATTAATAATAGTACGGGCTTGAATAATAGTACGGGGTGGCATTTTCCAGACGGCTTTTCAGCATCCATGTTTTCGCGGATTTTCATAAACGAATCGTGATTGGCTTAGAACCGGCCAAACCCACTGACTGTGGCCAATCGCAGAACACGTTGCTCTGACGCATGGCTGCGCGTGCCCGCTTGTTGTGATGCCGATCGGTTGATAAACAGCGCACAAAAAGGTACGATTTGGCTTCTCATTTTCGAACAGCAAAAAAAGAAAGCGTACGGGTTTGAATAGGCGTACGGGCGGCGCAAAAAAGCCAAAATTTAATAAGCGTACGGACTTAAATAAGCGCGTACGGGCGGCGCAAATTGCCCGAAAAAAATACGCGTACGTGGACGCTTATTCGGGACAAGAGAGTACTGCCCACTAAACAGAAAAATACCGGCGCACACATACACACACACACATACACACACACACACACACACAAAATTGTGCTGGTTGTCTGCTACGTTGTCCTTAATATTACTTATGTATGGACGTGAAACCAACCAAACCTGTCACTATTCAGTTCTTGACAGCAATATCCTGAACTTTCCATAGTTTTCATGTAATTTAACTTTGCTTTCGTTGTTGGTTGACAGCATGAAACTGAAGGTGACTGGAGCTGTTCACGCATTTGTTTGTTTTGCAGGGAGTGATGAACATGGCACTGTGATAGCAGAATTGTGTGGGAAGGATACACCAGCAGAAACTTACGATGCATCTGACCGGTCGCTGTATCTAGTCTTCAAGCAGGGGGAGGTGGAGGGTCATCGACACTTTGAGCTTCATTACAAGGCCAAACCACGTGAGTGTACACAGAAATAATTTCGAAGTAGAAATGTTATATTTCACAGCCATGAGATTTTTCCACCTGCTCCAGGCCAATTTCCACCGTTCTTTGTTTTTTGTTTTTTCTGCCGTTGGACGGAGGGGGAGGGGGGGGGGGGGAAATAAACGGAACAGGCAGGGCAGTTTATCAGGATCACGTATCATGATTCTTTTGGCCCCTAGGTCAGCTTCCGTTGTTTTTGTTTTTTTGTTGGGTTTTTTTTTTGTTATGTGTTTGCTGTTGTTTATCCACCAATTTGTGAGGAAAAACAAAAAAAGTTGGACATGCAGGACAAGAGCTGGTTTTGAGGATCACTTGACATCACTGCTGTTTCGTCTTTTTCTTTATAACATGTACTGTTTTTTTTTCTTTTTTTTTTTTTTTTTTTGGCAGTGGGTAAAGTCATGCCTTATTCCAGAGTCAGTATTCATCTTCTCTCCAATGCAAAAATGGGAAAACTTCCAGATCTACCAGAACAGAGCATGCAGAATGTTTTCACATGCAAGAGCTGTTATGCAACCATTTCTTTTACCTTATTCTCGCATTGAGCATCGAGAACATAGATTCGCTGTGCACAAACAGTGGGAACAGAACCTTGTGCAAATGTGCAGTACAAAATATTAGTATGGGGACTGAGAATGGCAGGCAGGCAGAATGCGGCATTGCTTGACAGCAGATTTTATTGCCTTGCTTTTTCTTTTTCTTTTGACAGGTTCAAAAGCCTTCATCATCAAAATAGCAGGGATTGTTTCTGGAGTCATCGCAGCCCTAGTCATCTGCTTCTTGGTATACAAGTTTTCCCATAGCTGCCGTCCGTGCCGCAAAAAATGTTGCCCCGATGATCAGGCAGACGACACCAGAAATGCGCGGGAACTCCGACCTCTCACACCAGAGACGCTGGTGCCACCAAGCGTTGTTAATGCCAGGGAGGATAACCTAAGGAATGAAGAGTTAGCTGCCGGTGATACTGGCAGAAGTGAAGTGAATGGGAGCGGAGCTCGAGTGAACGGGTCTCAGATTTCTGATAGCAGAGGACCAAGAAATGCTGCAGTTGCCTCAGCACCTCTGCGGCTTGACATCACTGATGAGGTTGTCGACGATGAGGAAATACACTCACCTGCCCCTGATGAGCCTCCGCCGTCATATGATGAGATTTTTGGGGACACAGAAAATAATGTTCGAAAGTAGGTGGAGACAAGTGGTGGTGTACTTTTTTTTTTTTTTTTTTATCAGCTCATTTGCATGGATACTTGTTTTCTTCTTTTTTTATTTTTTTTAAACCAAAACAGCGATTTTCATTTTGCACTTGTAAGCAACTTCCAAATAATTACGGGTAGAAGTTTACATGCACAAACAAGTACACTCACAAACACGCGCGCGCACACACCCACACACACACACACACACACAAGTAAGTATATGGTCACAAAAGTCAGATCTGATCCTGCCTAAAAGAAAAAGAACAGTGTGCATACAATGCTGAAGAAAGTGAACTTGTGAAGTCTGTGCTTTCGGAACTGTTCGGTGCCTTGGGTTGTTATATCATGGGCCAGTGTTTGGGTCAGAGCTGTATGCATTCTGTTTGTTCTGATTATGAACTGGCTTCAACAGCCACAAGCCAAGGTAGGGTTTTGTGACACCTGATTCCACAAACTTATAAAAGTAGCCTCAGTGTCCAAATTAGCATTACTTCATCCACAGATTTAGAGTTTCAAAAGCCCCCCCCCCCCCCCCCCCCCCCCACACACACACCCCTCCCACCCGCTCCTGCCCCAACTGCTGTCAGCCTATTTGATTGTATGGGGCTTAAAATCTTTTTCTTTTTTCTTTTTTTTGCTGCCCCAACTCTTTTGCCAGTTCCAGTGGTGTTCCTCCCAGGTAATGGATGGAATCCAATGAGGGCTCAGAAGCTGGGGCAATTTTTATTATGCATGATGATGGAGATGAGGATGATGGTAAGATGATGCTTTGGAGGTCCGTGTGGTTTGGGACTGCGGAACAGGGCCGCATTCCACGCTTTGTGTCATAAATATTCTGGCATTAACCAGGCCCGGTGCCGGCCGTGTAATCATCCACATCATATGACGTGTCGTACCAAGGGAAGCACCCCCAAAGTCGCACCCCTGAAGTGGGTGAATCTCAGCTGTGTGGCAACAGCCTCCCCATAGGGCCCATAGCACGCCCGCTCTGGGTAGGAGCCGACCTAGGTAGGCAAAATCGTGCTTGCCTCGGCTGGGACTCGAACCCGGGTCTCCTGGTCCATGGTCGGAAGTGCTAACCACTACACTACAGGGCTGGCATTGCACAGATTTTAGTCTAATTTCTTTTTAAAAAAATTGCAGGGGAATTTGCCCCCGGACGTCCCTAGCATGACATGTCTCCTTTGCAGATGCACACTCATGGCTTTGTCCCTTCATCACCACATGCTACACACTTTTTCCCTTCTTTTGGATCATGAAGCATTTTAAGCCCCGTTATAGTTACACACCAGTCCTCAATTACTCAAAGATCTCCACTGGTTTCCAGTCAAGCTTTGCATTGGCCATAAGCTTCTCTCCTTGACTTTCTCCTGCGTTCATGGCACTGCTCCACTATATCTGGCTGAGCTCATACCACTCTAAGACCTGCACGCAGCCTAAGATCTTCTTTCCAGCTCAGACTTGCTGTCCCAGGCTACTATGACATCCCAAACAAGAAACGCTGTGGTGCACGGGCTTGCAAGAGTGCAGCTCCTTGCCTCTGGAACAACTTGCCATCTGCATCAGTCATGACCTTCAAGCGGAACCTCAAGACACATCTTTTCTCTCAGCTCTCTCTCTCTCTCTCTCTCTCTCCCCCTCTTTCTCTCTCTCTCTCTCTCTCACTTTTTTTTTCCCCCCACTGCAAAGGCGCCGTGAGCATGTTTACTGCATGGAAGTTTTCTTATAGCACTATACAAATGGCCAATCATCATCATCATCATCATCATCATCATCACATTTACGCATATTAAACATGGCTACCAGATACTGTATTTGTGTACATTTCTATTTCTGCTACAGCAGTTTTAATGTTGTTTCTCTACGTTTTGAAGCTTGTACAGATGCCTCGCCAAAAAAAACCAAAAAACTTTCCCATGTTTTCTGCAGTGTGGAAGGGAGTTCCGTTCCAGATCTATGGTTTTACATAGTGTGAAAACTCTTTTCCCACTGTTGGTGTGTTTTCTTTGTTTAGGTGGGGTTTTTTTTTGTTTTGCTTGATTGTTTGTGCAGTTTTTGTTTTTGTTGTTATGTGTTTTTAATTAATGCTTAAGGAAGTGGAAGGTTTTCGTTTCATTTCAATACCCAAGTACGTAGCAGTAGAAAAGAGGTGTATGCCATTTTCAGTAACACAGTCATGGCTGTCCGAGTGCCCAGGCACTTACAGGTGTCTGTGCCTATTTTTAGTAACACAGTCATGTCAGTTGTGGTGCTTTTTAGCAGCAGTTCTGTTTCGTGCCTTGCTTTGTAAAAAGCCTGAATATTTTAAACGTGCCATCTTGGTTGGTTGGTTTGTGTGAATCAGTTTACGTAGAGCCCATCTGCTCAGTGACTTCGTTAAAGGGACAAATGATGAGTTGTTTAGCATTTGTGCATGTTCACTCTACCAACATTAGTGAATTCAATAAGCACCAACCAATTTTTTTTTTTTTTTTTTTTTTTTTGCTTTGCTTTTTAAAGAATTTAGCAGGCAAAACAAAATAACTACAGTAATGAGAATATTATTGTTATAACCACTGTTACATTCTTTGTTGCTAGACTTGGGGGAAATGCAGCCTCAAAGCTCGAAGGAATCGGAATACAATGCAACACAATTTGCTGGTGCTTTGGAAGTTTATTTTTATTGCATGCAATTTCCAGTCCAGTCATGGCATTGGTGGTCTCTCATGCATGTACTGACACTATATATATATATATATATATACACACAAATGATGGATATAATACTATGCATTCTTTGCCAAACCATATTATGACTATTCACAGGGACTATGTACATAATTTTGTTATGGTTGCATTCCTTTCATTTTAGATTTTTACTTGTAGGGAGTTGGGGGGGGGGGGGGGGGGCATGTATGTCTGTGATTGCTGTTGCATTTCTTGCTACAGGGAGGATGAACTGCGATGTTAGCTTCACGTGAGAAACTAAAAGAAATTGAGTTTGATGTTGTCAAGTGTGTGTGTGTTGGTCTGGGTGGGTTCGGGGCAGTGTGTACAGGAAGGTATGGAGCTCGAGAGGTCATCTGGTGGACTGTCTGTGTGAGTGTGTGTGTGTCTGTCTGCATTGTTTGATGTGTGCGGGTGTAAGCGTATGCACTTTGTGTCAGTGTGTGTGTCGATGTGTGCTGGACAGGGAATCCAAAGGGAAGGGGTTGATGGAGTGAAGACCGACTTTACTATTAACGAGAACTTGTAGCTTTTAGTTTTCATTTAAAAGAGTGATTTTTAGTTTTCTGTTGATGCACGCAAAAAACTTACACCTGCTGTGAATTGTTTTCTGATAGTGGATCTTTTTACCTCACATATATTGTGAAATATATTCACCACACCATTCCACAGTACATGTAGTTATACTTGCCAGTGTTCTTTTAATTTATTGATTCACATATTGTGATTACTGCCAGTACATTTGAAAAGTCATTTCTGCGACAAAATGTGGTGTTCGCTGCGTTTTCTCACTTTGTTCAAAGTATGTTGTACATGTTCCATACAGTATCATGTTTGAAAATCTTTTTCTTGTCCCTTTTTTTCCTTTTTTTTCTGTTCTTTCCTTCTTTTTTTCCCCCCTTTTTTTCTTCCTTTCCTTTCCTTTTTTTTTTTCTTCCATTTTTTTCTGTTTTCTCTTTTCTTTTCATTTCAAAGGAGACAGTATGGAAGCTGTTATGCAGAATAAGGGCACGTTCATGAGATTCACTTTGTTGCCCCTCTGGCAATTGCCGTAACTTCTTTCATTTGCTGTAATTCATTTTCATGCCACACAGAAAGCACTAGATCTCACTGTTAAAGGAGTTCCTATAGACATGTAAAAGATGCTTTGGTAGAATTGGTAGATTTCTCAGCATGGCGATATTCATATTGACCATTCGTTCTGAAACAATGAAGATGATTTTTGGACAGATATTTGTACATTTATAGCTGTCAGTGATTAGATATTCATATTTTTCTCTCTCCCTCTCTCTTAAAGTGTAAGATACGGCCAGTTTCAATTTTTGAAACTTACACATCTTTTATTGGTTTTCTACTTCAGTTTTGTTGTTGTTGTTGTTGTTGTTTGTTGGTTTTTGTTGTCATTTTCTGGTTGAATGTCATGGTCAGCGTGATGCATGTTCTCCGATTAACATTATTTGCTTCCAATTCTTCTACTTCAATTATGATCTGAGGGTCAGGTGCCATTTCTTTCAGAAATCTGTTAAAATATTTTGTGAACTTTGCTAGGGCTTAAACCCGATTCTGTGAGAATGAATTTGAATAACGTTTTGTGTGCTGTGGTGACAGTTGTTGAACTGCCTTAGAAATGTCTAATATCTGTGCGCTTGGGTTTATTTGTCAGTGAAAGCATGATTCCTTTTCCCGCAATGATAATGTATTTGATTTTCTTCTCCATCGCATTTGGTGAAGGTTTAAAGACCCGAAGTCCAACATTTGTAGGCTTCACAGAAGATTTTTAAACAGTGAGTGTGTGTGAGAGCACCTCTTAAAGGGGCTAATGCTGCCATTTTTATGCTCGCAGTTCATTCAGAGCTGTTTTTGTGGTATCTATCATCACACCAGCAGAAGCATATCAACGACGTGGCAGCCACACTGAGCGTTCCAGTAGTGTAAAAACTGTAAAAAAAACATCGTATCACCGCACTAATCATCACGACAGACTGTTTTGAGTGGACAGGTGTACTCATGAGCAAAACTGTTTCAAAACATTAGTTGGCTCAGCAAAAATGGAATTAGACCATTTAAGTTGAATGTTGTTCTGCATCGGTTGCTTGCAGACAAAGTATCACCATTCCAAAATCTATCACCAGAAAGTTTTCAAACAGTTGTCATGCGATTGTGCAGCAGTATCAAGGAAATAGCTCCCAGTAACTTTATACATGTACGTACCCTTGAAACCATTGTCCTTCTAGGGAGATGTGAGTTTGTAAATCCTTGCAACTATCTTCAAACCAGAATTGACACTGAACATGATTCTTGAACAACCGTGTGCAGAATGTGTGTGTGTGTGATTCCTAGTGTGATTCCTTGTTCTTTCCCAGGACAAGACATTTGAAAATCAACTCATAATTATGTGACTGAAATGTTATTTAAACCACTGAAAAGAATAACACACTGAAAATAATCAAAACGCTGACTCTAAAGTTGCATTGTTTCTTATGCAAGATCTATTTTCTGTTTTTAAATCTTTCTCATATGCCACTTTCTGAGGTGCGTGTAATCTTCTAGACCTTGTACATGTAGCTCTTTATACTGATGCAATGTAAACAAAAAAAAATTTCTACTTCATTGAACAAAAAAAAGTTGAAATTATTTTTATCACAGTGTGTATAAGTAATTAGGACCTAGCTGGTGTTATATGGTTTTGCTCCTTTTTTTGTTGGAGTTTATTATTAAAGACAAAAGTAGAATGACTATCTTTTCTCCTTGTTTTCACATTTTAACATAAGCCTAATACGCAGTCTTGGTAGAAAATTGAAGCTGTACCCGGTATACCTAAGCCATCGTGGACAATTACTGTCCTGACATTGTTGGATTTTAAAACGGATAAATTCTCAAAATAGCAGACGGTCCAACCGTTTGTGTGCAACGGAAGCGAAAGTCGTCTGCTTCACACGTCTGAAAAGGGCCGGCCTCAAGCCATGGGGTTTCTTGCGAGGGAGAAAAACGATGACTGGCTATGGTTTGAGGCTTGTGATACTCGCATTTCTGTCCCTCACTTTGGAGGGTAGGACTTTTGTAAAGTTGTGACTAGATTGCCATTGCTAGACTGAAAAAGATCACCTATGATGCCGCTGCTTGCGAGAGTTTTGTTTCGCTTTCAGGCCTTCCCGTCAGAACGAACTTGAACGCTTTGTTTTTCAAACAGAATGTTTGATTTTCTTTATTAGATTTTTTTTTTTTTTTTTTTTTGCAGAATACGTTATGCTACTTTGGAAAGGAAAACAGTTTAACGCATTTGTGACCTGTGTCCCTAAATGAGTGAAACACAAAATTTCAATACAAAACACAAAAAAGTAGCCAGTGGAGGAAACTTGCAGTGTATTCTGGTGCATACAATTTATTAGTTCAGTTGACCTTACCTGTTTGTGCCAGTCTTTCCCCTCCTAAAACTTAAAGAGAGGGAGAGAGAGTGTGTGTGTGTGTGACAGTGTGTCAGTGTGTTGTACCAGTCCATTGATAAGATCCCAAAACATTTGTTGCATACAGTTACCAGCCAGAACATGTGCTTAATGCACGAAAGTAATACACTTTTCGCCCAAGTCACCAACTTCACTGTCACTACATTCAACCAGTCATTGGGTGGTACTGCAGTCTCCAAGTCATTCTTGTAAGTAATACAGTTATTGTAATACAATCATGTGTATCCAGTCTGAAAAGTGTTTGCAAAAAAGTAAACATTACACGTTCCCAAGTTTGAATTTACTCTTGTAAATTGAAGTGTGGAAAATTGGGTTTTACACCCAGAAAAAGTTTGTTGCGAAGTGGGTTTCACATGCTGTGTTTTTTGTTTGTTTTTATTTTTTGTTTGAGATGTTTCCTCTTCTTTTCTCCAGTGCATTCCACAGGCATCAACGTGCAGAGTGCAGATGGATAATCCAAGCACCTCCAAAGCATTATGTTCATCTGATTTTGTCACATGTTCAGATCCTTAGTGCTGCACCTCCAAAACGAGGCGATTGCATCCATGTTCACAATGGTTAGTGTAGTTTGCTACAGTTTGCATGTACAATGTACATGGACAGCGAAGTCATCCTTAAAATTACAAAGCTGTTTTTCTTTACTTTTTTCCTTTCTTTCCTTCTTTTAATTCATGTGTGCAACAGAGTTTCCAATTTGTACTCTGCATGTGGAAGAAAGGAAGATACTTTGAAAATAGTCATTAGTGATCAGCGTTCACAGCACATAGTAAGAATAAAAACTGCATGCTGTACAGAGACCAGTGCATGGGGCACTGTCTGTCAACTACAATAACCGATTGTAGTGCGATTTTCGGCGTCAACTTTTTATGGAGTCACTTTCAAAGAGAAAACATCATTTCAGGCCTATTGACCAAATAGGTTTCACATCAGTCAGTGTTCTCTGTCTTACCGTTCTGCTCAGCGCCAGTGAACCAAGCCAAAACCTCCAAAATTTCCACTACATGTACTTTTTGGGAAACCTGGCCAGACGTATTTGAGGAATGTTTAATAAAGAAAAGAAATCTAAAAGTGTGTTCTGACACCATTCAATGATGAAACCCATCCTATTCAAGGAATGTTTCTTTCTGAAAGAATATTTTGATTCAGTCATTGATGAAATCCTTCATACGTTTTCCTTCTTTCTCACAAAGGTTTATCTGTATACCGGTACATGTCACATAATGACTCCAGACTTTTTTCTTCTTTTCTTTTACGTCATTGTCATATGAGACTCCAGGGAAGTATACTTTGGCTTCACTTCAATATTATACATCTTTTCACCTCGCAATTTCTCTTAAATTGTCACTTACGCCAGGTTACCAGGCCTTTGAAAATATGTCAATGATTGACTAAGAGTGAGGTCACTAGACTTTTATTTATTTTATCACAATATTAGCAAGTAAACAAATTTGCAGAGCATATTATCCAGCATTGTTGGCATCTACAGCCCCAAACGCACTATACCATTGTTGTTGATGGCAGGCATGGATACAGGCTTTCGATCTGCCGTTCTGGAATCCTCCTGTAAGTTGCCGCCCCGTTCCACGTACAACAGCACAGGCCCATTTCTGTTGGTTGTCTTCACACAGGGTGATGTTGCAGGCCGTCGCTGGTTTTCCTTGACATATACAGCAGTCAAGTCCGGTAGAGTTGCCATTTGTTTTTTGGGGGTGTGTGTTGGGGGGGGGGGGGGGGGTTGTGTTTTGTTGGGTTATTGTTGTTGGTTTTGTTTTTTTGTTGTTGGTTGGTTGGTTTTTTTGTTGTTATTTTTTTTTTCTTTTGGGGGGGGGGGGGGGGGGGGGGAGGGGATGTTGTGTGTGTTTTTGTTTTTGTTTTGTTTCGATGTTATTGTTTTGTTGTTTTTTGTTTGTTTTTTTTGTTGTTTTTTTTTTGGAGGGGGGGGGGGGGGGTATCTTGTTTTGATTTACAACTTCGCATATTTCTGCAATTTGAAGAGTTGTCTCCTGTTGTGTACATTATTGTAAGTGGGTTATTGACTCTGTTTTGTTACTTGTTTTCTTTTGTTTGTGAAGTGGATGCCACTAGTTATACATGTACTGGTAGGGTAGGAAACGATTGATGGTTAGGGTATAGCTGTATATATATATATCAGGTCTTCATATCTGTCAGAGCTATGATAGGAGAAAGTTCCCGGCTGACCACAAAAGTATATAGGACATTATTTTGTTCTGAATGTTGTCCACTATGGTTTGGAAATAATAGGACTAAATTACATCTGCCTTGGTAACAAAACTAATCAAATATTTCACAAATGGATTGATCTGTGTCCAATGTACGTATGAAGCCCTGCATGTTCTTTCTTTTTAGTCTATCGCAGGCCACTGAACATGTTTGCCTCTTCTGTTGCAGAACACGTTATCTGGCATTGCCCCTTTGGTAGAATCGGCGGCTTTATTTTCACGGCAATCTTGATCGGTGTGCTGATTTCCAGCTGCAGAGGTCATGCCATCTCTCTGTTGCTGCAGCCATACGCTAAATGTTTGGAGACTTGTGCCATACACCTACGTTCCTTTTCTTACCAGTTGCGTGAGCGATATCTTTCGTTGGGCCGGAGGGATCTCGGACGAGATGAGATGCATGCAAGAGGAGATGGCTCAGCCATGGGTATATCACCCAACAGAGCAAGGCTAGGTGGAGAAGCTAGAGGGGTTGTGCGGATGTTGGATATTTTGCGCGGTCAAAGAGGCGACGCAGGATCTTTGTGCGGTCCAGGAACAGCTGCGGGGTGTAATAACCGCATTGATTCCCCTTGCGTGGCTCCAAATTCAGCACCGCCACCTCCATATTCTTCGTCAGAGTCAGTGCCGTCCCCACAGCAGTCAGCACAAATACCGACACCTGCGCCTCCATCGTACAGATCATGCACTGACCTGGTGGCAGAGCTGAATTCTGTCAGAAATGTAGCATGTCCACCATCTTATGACACATCCGTTGAAGTTGCCCCTCCACCATCGTATGAATCATTATTCAAAGACGGGGACTCTAGTGGCGTATGCGGCTGAACATTGTGAATGGTCACAGGTTCAAGTTGCTTCAGTGCTGAAAATTTGTACATTTTGAATATTTTTTGCAGACAAAAAAAAAAAAAAATGAACACACACACACACACACACACACACACACACACACACACACACACACACACAGATCCACATATTCAAAGGTATCAATGGTGGAAGATGACAAAATATCACTTTTTCTGCCCCGCATTTTTTTTCTACAAAACTCATTTTTTGCAAAGGACAAAATTGAAAAATGAAGTCAAGTTTTTCTGCAGGAAAAGCCAAAATCTCTATTTCCACTACATTTGCAAGAAAAGTTTTTCAAATTTTCTGTAGGAAAAATGTTTTTCTGCAGAAAAACAAGACATCTGCAGTAAAACTGGTTTTCTACAAAAAACATTTTCTGCAGAAAAACAGAAGCCCATTCTTAGTGCAGAAAAATGAAAATGGCAAAACCTCAATTTTTTTCTGCAGAAAAACTTACTTTTTCCTGTTTTTTGTTTGTTTGTTTTTTTTTCTGCAGAAAAGTAAGTTTTCTGTTTAAAAAAAAAACACTGTTTTTCTGGGTACAAATTCTCTCCGCAGAAAAACTACAGCTGAGTTTTCTGCAGAAAAACTTTTAGTGCAGAAAAGGTGCAGTTTTCTGCAGAAAACATACTTTTTCTGCAGGAAAAAACTGCCATTTTGTCACCTTTGTTGGTGAAACAAAGGCTAGCATTATTTGACTACGAGTTTGGTGACCTGTCTTACTTTGAGTTTACTTGTGATCTGCTTTACAGACTAGTCCACAAATCATACAACCCGACATTAGCCACAGTCAGTATTGCTGAACTCTTTGTTCTCAGTGTTCACCTATAAATGGTGCATAACCAGTAACCAGATCCACGGTAACTGAATACACAGTGTTCTTGCATTTATTGCTCCAGTAATGCACACATTTTTTGTTTGTGTGTGAAAGAGAGAGATTGTGACGGCAGTTTGTGCACTGATACGCATCTACGACTGGGCTACCGCGGTTTCATCCATATTCCCACACCGTTCGATCCTCAACCGAAAGAATTTCTAAACGGTGCGGAAACGAGAACCTGACTACCTCAGCACTTCCGTAAACAACCACGCCGAAACCTGTTTTCGTTTGAGTGCATACTTGCTGTTATGTCCTCTGTTTGAGCTGAAAGAAGTCACGCAGTAACTCATAGCGATGTGTGGTTGTATATGTTTCTTATCGGAGGCCGTTCTTCTGCTGTGCCTGGGCAGTGCCGGTAAGTAGAATGGGGGATTGACGCCGTCAACTTGTATAACGAACCGTGTAATACGGTATGTCGAAAGAGCTAGCTTTGTGACGTCACGTCAAGTCAGTCTCTCTCTCTCTCTCTCTCTCTCTAGATCGCATTGGGTCAGTCCTGTGTTCCCCCAGGTCTATGTTCCCGGCTGTATGTTCCATATGTAGTGTCATTACATGCTTAGGGTTACAGTTGCTGCAGGCACATCGACCTCGACCTCGACATACATGTATAATTATATGCTCTCCATCGCATAAGGATCTCACCTGTTCTCTTTTTGCTTTCCGTTTTCCCGGCGCATATTGTGCTGGTTATTTCTCTCTCTCTCTCTCTCTCTCTGCTATAAAGTTTGTTCATTTATCAAATTTTGTGTGTGTAGGCAATCAAAGCAGAAGAAAAGTACTGGCAAAGATGAACTTTTTCAAGTGTTTGTGTCCCAGTAGCCTGACCTATCTTTGGCATCACTGACAGAACTTTGCACCTGTTATTATTCCTGTCCATATTTTGCTTTCAGTTTATGGCCAGGTGCACTGTCCATATGATGGAGACTTGGTGGCTACCTCCGAGTACAGCACCACTATATTTAACCAATCACTTCCAGCAATGTAAGATTTAACATTTTATGAGATTAGTCTGAATTGTAGTTCTGCTCTTGCTTTTACGGTATGTCAGCCACATGATATCAGGCCTGATGAAAACAAACATTTTCTGGTAGCCACCGGGCTACCAGAATGTAAAAGTTTGTAGCCCAGGAAAAAACCTGGAAGTCCAGCAGAAGGTAGTAGATAAATACTGTAACAAGTGTACTTGCTTACTGTGAATGACTGAATGAATCGCCACATGTCGACAAGAGCGAAAATCGGAGGACTTCGAAAATTCTCGTACGCGAAACCACCATTACCCGGATGCTTCTTCGCCGTATTTTGAAAGCATCAACCGTGTATAGCGAGACAGAACGTTCTAACGCCGGAGAATGGCGGCATAACCGGGAAAGTTAGCTGCCGGTGTTAAAGAAATCTTTTCTTTCTTTTTTTTTTTTTTCCAGAGAAATTTTAGGTCGCCCTTGGAGCCACCATTTCAGTAAGTTTTAGTACAGTAGTCCGAGATTTTTTCTGGTCGCCTCAGGCGACCGGGCGACCCTATTCATCAGGCCTGATGATATGTTAACTAAGAGAAGTAGAGAAAGTATGGCATACAGAGCTATTCTTGTGTACCAAAATTCAAACATACCATTGATTTGCCCTATCAGAGTCCTCATGGAAATGAAACCCAAATGCTCATCAATTTTTGTTGACAGTTAAATGGTTTGGTTTTGTTTGTTTTTCTGGTGTTTGTTGTTGCTGTTTTTCTTTAAACAAATTCTTTCATCATTTCTTCTAGCTCCTTCTTTGAGCAGATGGATTGCGAATGGACCATTGAATCAAAACGTTCTGAACATGTACGGCTTAATTTCACGAGCATTCACATTTTGATTCATGACTGCATCACTGTCTATGATGGTGAGTATTTGTATTTTTAGATTTCTTGCGTTTGACCTGGAGACTGTGGCGGTCACTGGAATGGAGAGAGGTTGGACTGGAGAGTGCCAGTCCCGTTTGTGGCTTGGGGTTTCCACTTTAATACAGGCACATTCATTCCTTGTGATCATCAGGGGTTTTGTCTAGTTACTCGGGCTTCCTCCCTCAGTGCTTTTTTTTCTCTTTCTTTTTTTATGATACAATTATATAATTATAGCTGAGCTTACCCTTCACACCACAGGATTGTAATGTGTTGGTGTCAGTTGCGAGAGGAAATGCGAGTGATGAGTGTGAAGGTCTCTTTTTTTGGGTTTTTTTTTTTTGTTTTTTTTTTTGTGCTGCCCTTACTCTTCGCCACCTTCAGCGGTGTTCCTCCCAGGTCATGGGTGGAATCCACGGAGGGCTTGGAAACTGAGCCAGTTTTTATCATGCATTATGTTGGAGATGAGGGTGGTGGTACGATGATGCTATGGAGGTCCGGGTGGTTTGGGACTGTCGGACAGGGTGTGAAGGTATTAGTGCTGGTCTGATCCTCAAACAATCATAGATGAATAGCTCTAACAATTGAGCTTGGGCCCTCTAACAGTTGAGCTTGGATTCGTTTAATGTACGCTCACAAAGCTTTTTCTCCACAGGGGCTTCATCTTTCTCCTCAAAGCTGGCCTCTCTCTGCAGCAATACGCGCACTCCTGTTTACAACAGCACAGGCTCATATCTGACAGTTACCTTCACTCAGGGCCCAAAGGCAGGTCAGAGATGGTTCTCCATGAACTACACGTCCGTCGAAACTGAGACAGGTGGGTGTTTTACTTGAAATGTTTGGTTTCTGTGCAGTGTGGCATAGGTCTGTGCTGTCATGCACAATCCCTTTTTTCTTTTTCTTCTTCTTTTTTTTTAGTACCAGGGTATATACAGAAAAAAAATCCAACCTTGGTCATTTCAGCTGCAGATATGACCAACATGCTCTATTTTCTTCAGAAAATATCTTTTGTCATGACACATTTTGCCTGCTAAAGCATGGACGTACAATATATCTCTATCATTTTAGTTTGTGCAGTTTGAACCCTTGTGTATACCTTTGGCATTCATGTTCTGCTCTGGATGGGACCAGCTTGCTGCATTGCATCTTTTTATTATACATCGCTTTACTACTGATCTTCTTTTTGCCATGAGGTGACAGCTAGGAGGCATGTGGCTTGAATTTGGAATTGTTTGGAAGGGACAGTGTAGGAGACCTGTGTTTGAGCCATTACAGAGTGCCACTGTTGCACTTGCTGCTTTTTCCAGACCCGGGTACCCTTACGATTTTCCCGTAATTATTATGGGAAAAATAAGATTACGATAATTACGGGTAAGGATGTAAAATTACAGGTACAGGATTTTTTTTTTTTTTTTTTTTTTTTTGGGGGGGGGGGGGTAGTCATAGTACACTGTACATGTAATTCCGATCGGTAAAGCATTCAAAACGGAAGTCGTGGCTCACGGATGTGTGGTGGACACTGATTGGCTCTTTCGATAAATGCAGCCAATCAGCATACGTGGTGCAACTGTCGCTTTTCAACTCAAGATGGCGAGCAAGAGATCACACGATGATGCGCATTCTTCGACATCAAAGTCGGCAACTAAAAAGCTGAAAGTTACTCAGAAGTTCACTGACAAGTACTTGAAGATACCTGGAATTTCAAGATCTTCATTGGGAGATAGTTATGCACACTGTGACTACTGCAAGTGCGACTTCTCAATCACGCACAGCGGCAGTTTCGATATCCAAGGACACCTGAAAACCAAGAAACACACCAACTATCTTTCACTTGCCAGAGACACAAAAGCAGTGAATCAGCCCAAACTGAACATGTTCATGCCTACCTCTAGTGGTACACTGTCTGCAATGGACAGGGATATTGTGCGTACAGAAGTGATGGTCACTGAGTCTGTAGTGAAAATAACCGTTCTCCATCATCAGCTGATGTTTTCACGAAAGTTGTCAAGGCTGCATTCCCGGACTCAAAAAATGCTCAAGGGTATAGCAATTGCAGAAACAAAACCACAGCGATCATCAATTCAGTGCACGGAAGTTTGTTGGTTGTGAAGTCGATGCCAGGGTATCCATGGGACAGGAAGTATGATGCCAAACAACTGCAGGCGTTAAAGTCAGCATACTATAAATCTAAATCTGGGAAACAGTAAGCTGCAGGTAGGATAAATTTTAAAAAATGACAGTATATTACAGGTTTTTCCTGTGGATTAGTTTTTTTCTGGTAGAATTACAGATTTCTCTTTTGGGGGGGTACCCAGGTCTGTTTTTTGTGGGTTTTTTTTTTCTGTCTTAACAGTATGGGATAAAGTACCAATAGGTGCGTCAGGAATTGTCTGTTTTTGTTTTTTTTTGTTCTCTTGTACACCTGTGGCACCGTCTGTGTAGTGTTCAAAACTTTGACAAGTCCCCATTTACCGTTAAAGCAGTGAGTGCATAGATAGGTAGTCAGGGCTATCGTTGTGGTGATAGATGTAACTTGTCCTGTCAAACACTGAATGTGGGAGCAGACAGTTAAACGGTGACCACGGCAAACGTCCCATCAAACAACCGATCACCTATGCGACACTCCACCAGACAGTTGCTCAGCTGTTTCGTTCACATCTGGCTGGTGACACGACTAGCTGCAGAAGGGGGAGAACTAATGGGGAAGAGGAAGCTGGTGACGTCCCTTTGGCAGAGGGACATGAACTGTCAGGGTTTGATGTTGAGGCAAGTGGTACTATTGTGGAGTTCTCTGCCACACCGGCAGCCTTTGCATTGGGATGAAACAGCCCCACCTCTAACGTATGATGGTGCATCAAGCAATCTTCCACCACCTCCATCGTACAAGTTTGTTCAAGGACAGTGCTATGGCATAATGTCTATCCTCAGACCTGCAACTCAACGACAACTCAACCTGCCATGAGGATAGATTAGGGATTTTGCCACACACTGTTCCTCTGTCTTGTCTTGACGAGCTCCAAGTATAATCGTAATAGCCAAAATGCAACCACCACCGGGCTCTGAATATACTCATCATAGCAATTGGCAGTCCAAAGCTTGCCCTGGTCCGAGGCTTAAGCATTCTGTACCAGCTTTACACTGTCTCCTTCTTTCTGTTGGTCGCTTTATCGAGTGTTCTGCAGCCTTCCAAATTATAAACGTGACATTTACCAGTTTGTTCGTTTGTTTTTTTCAGTGTGTGTATAGTCTTCCTTGCCTATTAATTGCTTTTTTATTTATGCTTTAAATTATTACATTGCACCACTATTATGCATGCTGCTTTTTTATTTTTCTGTCATAGAACTTTCAGTCTGGGAGTCTATTGTAGGGCCTATCATCGGCGTCACGTTCGTCTTCGTTTTCATCTGCTGCGTTGCCTTCGGAATCTGCAAAGCTATCATGAGTCGTAGCTCACCCGTGAAAGAATGCTGTGAATGTTTTTGTAAGACAGGAGGCAGTTGCGTGCAAGTGTGCTGCTCATGGTGCAGTCAACTTGGGGATTGCCTGTCCAGCGAAGGAACATCCAGGGGAGATTATCAGCAAGGTCAGGCTGACATTCAAATCATGCACTCCCAGCCAGCGAGTAACACCATCAGACGGTCCTCCTTCACTCTCCCAGCTGAGGCAGAAGATGAGGAAGGTGGTACCATTCCTGAGAGGACAGATGGACCAAACCTGTCACATTTGGACCTAGAGATGAGCAACATGGTTGACCCGAGCGCCCCACCGAACTATGAAACAGTTGTCGAGGACCTTCCCACACCACGACAGGAAGCGACTGCCCCACCGCTGACATTCCACGATACAGCCAGTGCTCCATCCCCTCCATCCTATGAATCTTTGTTCAAGGACAGTTCCAAGGCCTAATGTCTAACCTCACAAATATACCTGGAGATGAGTGTACATGAGTCTACATTTTTGTCCAAATTGTCATCTGAAATAGCAAGAGTCAGGACACGTGCATGTATTATCAGTGACCAGTGAGGCAGATTTTCATATTCTGGTCAGAATAAGCATTATGAAGTTTTTCCTGTCATTCATGGCTCTGCAGCAGTGACCATCAGGCCAGTGGTTGTAGTCTGAACTGAATTTGTTTTCCAGATTGATTATCAGTTGTTTTGCTTGCTTTTCGGGTGGGATACTTAGTTTCACTGCTTTTTTATGTTACCTAACATGGTTTCTCTTTCTCTTCTGCTAACTCTAACTTTTCATTTCTCTCACAAACCTGTCAGCTTTGAGGATGTGTTTGCTGCTTCTTTGTTTTCATACCACCACTTCTTTCCTTACTACAGTGTACTGCACACATACATACACCAGACACAAAAAAACCACAAATACCACACATCGGTGTTCCCAAGTATGGTTGGAAACCACCTATGGGTATGAACCACTGGTTTGTGTTTGATATAAGGAACTTTTTCTGTGCTCTGATGAAAACTTGCCGATTCTGCTAGATTTTGGAAAATTTGTACTTGCAATGGCTGTGTGTTTTTTTCTCTGTCATAGACCCACCCTTCTGGGAGACGACAGCAGGAAGAGTTATAAGCTTTGCCATCTTCGTCGCCATCTTTGGAGTCTTCAGTTTAATCTTTAAAGGTTGCAAAAAATCAGATTCACTAGCCAGGGAGTGCTGTGACTGTATTGGTGATGCGGTGCATCATTGCCTGCGTATGTGCCTCTCTGCTGTGCTGCTTTGCAGCTGCCTGCCGAGGAGTGACTCCTCCGTGAGACAGCGGGCTCGGGCAGTCGCGGCTCGCACTGGAGTCGTCGGCTCACAGCCGGCCAGTGAAGCCACTGGCAGCACAAGGTCCTCTGTGAGGGGAAGAACTGATACAGAGGAAGAAGGTGGTGATTTCCCTTGGACTGTGGAGTTGTCTGGAGTGGATCCTACCGCCCCTCCAGCGTACACTTCAGCTGTTGCATATCCAGAGGCGCCACCTGGTGGACCAGGGACCATGTCCCCACCACCGACATACCATGATTCAACAAGTGATGCTCCACCACCTCCATCCTATGAATCTCTGTTCAAAGACAGTTCACAAGCGTGATCTCCCCCAGGAAACGGGGCCCACAGTACAGTTCATAATATGACCATAGACCACTACACTCTTGTCAATCAAAGGGGGCGAGCCCTCAGAATTCAGCCAATTGCATGCCACGGCATAATGAGCACAACATGCAGCATGGTCTGGCAAACTTTTTTGTCAGACACTACAAAGAGAGAAGCACGTGTAGTTCGATAATATTATGGCTGGAAATATGAGAAGAAAGCAGTAAGTCCATTGATCTCGTTTGAGGAAAACGACCATTACGTCAGTCTCTTTCATCTTGAAATCACCCCTTTTCCCTTAAAATGGCGTCATGGATTTACTGTGTTTTACCATTACACGGCAGAGTAAAGGGGTAGGGCTTAGACCTTGTGGATTGTCGAGTGGAGTTGCGTATTATCACCAGGCCAAAGGTAGTGTCTCCCTGCAATAGAATAGCAGTTAAAGGTTGGGAGAGATGCTGAAAGTGTTCATTTTAATTGAGAGTTTTAACAGTATTGGCATAATTGTAAAGTTTTAATGTAATGCATGTGGCCAGAAACCCTACATCCCACATGTCCACACAAGCAACACTATACACGGTAATTTTTTCACAACTCACAGTAACAAGTGAAAAAAAAAACCAAAAAACAAAAACATGGGAAGTCAGGTTGACTTACACAATACTGCTAAAACTGATGTCAAATGTATTTTGTTTCTGTAAACAACTAATCAAAGGTCTCTCTCTCTCTCTCTCTCATTTCTCGCACACTTTTTCCAAACTGGTAACACCACTGGATTAAAAACTAGATCTTGAATGCAAGGGGATGGGATGATGAGTACATGTACAGCTGTACCATGATTCCGTCGTAAATTGGCAGAATGTTTTTTAGTGGTCGTGTTTGAATTTTACGTTTTATGTCACAACTTCTGTTTCAGTTCATAAGCAATTGTAAGGTTTTAGAAACGGTTTTTATTTTGTGTATGAAGGAAGGTGTTAATGGTTTGTTGTTGGGTTTTTTGGGGTTTTTTTTTTTTTTTTTTTGGGGGGGGGGGGGGGGTTTGTTGTGTTTTTTGGTTGGTTTGTTTTTGTTGTTGTTGTTGGGGTTTTTTTGGGGGGGAGGGGGAGTGTTTTGGGATTGTTGTTTATTTGTTTGCCTTTTATTGTTGTTGTTGGTTTGTACCTGACATTCAAATTATCAGGTATGCCAAAATATTCCATGCTAAGTACACTTGTTTGTATTCAGCAATGATCACATGCAGCAATTAACTTGGCTGTGATACACATGGACTTTATTGCCTACAATGAATTCATTATTAGTATTCTTAATGTATGTTTCTTCAGTTGAAATTTTGCTGAATGAATTTTAATTATGCATTGTTCTTTGATTAAGAGGAAAAATGTCTGGTTTTTGTATCAGACAAGAAAGTGATGTTGAGCTAAAGTTAATTGAATTGAGTACATGTGGATGTCTCTGACAAATGTATATATAATAATAATAATAATAATAGTGGAGATTTTTTAACGCGCCTAACCCAAGGGCTGGCTCTAGGCGCTTTACAATATAACGGGGGGGGGGGGGGGCAGCAACAACCCGCGAAAATAAAGACTAATAAAATAAAAAACCCCGCATTGTCTCCCTGCAGGCAACAGAGACCATGGCAGTAAGAGAGCAGGGACCCCAGCATCCTGCCCAACCACAGGATGTGGGGAACCCAACCCAAATAAACCATCTTACACACACACACACACACACACACACACAGAGTGTACAAGACAATAAAAAGCTGGGTTGAATTACTGGGAGGAGAAGAGGTGCGTTTTCAATTTAGCTTTGAATGTTGCCAAGGACTGAGCGTGGCGGATGTGGGAGGGAAGGCTGTTCCATGTGACTGGGCCAATGTACGAAAAGGCTCGTTGGCCTTGGAACTTTCGACGACAGACGGGTACACGGATATATATATATATAAATGTTGTTATCTCAGGGCTGCATATGTAACAGGACAAACATCCTAGCTCTCCATGAAAGTATAGGACAGGTGTCCTGAATATACATGTAGTCCTCTGTGGTGTAGAAAGGCTAGGTCATAATTATGTCCATCTTGGTCAGAAATTCTACGGACATTTTGAAAATGAACTGGTCTGTGACTGATGTCCAACACGGATATGAAACCCTGTATTCTCTTGCTGTGATAATGTATTCTCTTGCTGTGATAATCTTTTTGATGAGTGTACCCTTACGTGAGTCTGCATAATGTGCATGTCTGACAGATGGTGTTTGTACTTTGTGTTATTGAAGTTGCTATTTTGCTACCCATAGTTTACATTTAAAAAGAACTTATTTTGTTCATCACTGTGATTGTTTGCTATTGTACACCTGTATGTGGGTAATGTACACATCTGACAGATGTTTTTTGCGCTTTGTTTCATTTGAATTCTTATTTTGCTGCCCTGTAATCAACATTTACATAGAATGATTGTTCGTGTACATCATGTTTTATGTAAGATCTCAAGAGTGTTAATGCTTCTGAACTGTGAGAAACATTCTCATTCTGAAGCGCACAGTATTCTCCTATATGTGGCCTGTTTACACCACTCGCCAGTGCAAACGTACAGTGAGTTAACTATGAGTGCTTTACGTCCGAAAATAGCAAGGAAACAGAGAGTGAAAGTGTGAGTGATGACTTTCCATAACCATTGACAAGTTCACAAAAGCACACTCCAGTTACGTCATCAGTCAAAGACGTGCAGATAGTGCGTCATTTCAAACATTTGGAACTCATACATCACGGCTGGTGCATAGTTATTTTGTTCACTTTGGGCGGTGAAATATGATGTTGCTTGGATGACGTGAAAAATGATCACACAGAAAATTCTCTATGCAGTATTTGCGAGTGCACTTTTGAAGGTCAGTACGCGAGCACATGCTTTGAATGATAATTATTCTTCTTAACATCGCACTTTCAACTGCCCTACGCATCATTTCCTCACAAGTCAGTGCGTAGAATTTTGAGGGGGTACACATGTCACCAGTCACCCTACCAGAAAAATAAAAGGTCGCTGAAAATACATGCTACTAGCAGTAGAGGTAAGAGTCTGAATGCTCGTGGTATAAACAGCTGGATGTTCTGTAGCTACGGCAAAGAATTCAAACATCTCATAGTTTCTTTCATTGTAAACCACTCAAACTAATCATGTAAGAGATATATACATATGTCTGACCCTGCACGAGACATTCCAGCAGATGAATATTAAATATACTGTATTCATATATATTAATTTAATACACAGTAAATTAATATATACATGTAGCATCACATTTGATATTTTTAAACGCTTTTTTACATCATGTTCTGTTGTTACATGTTTTGTTGATATTATATGGTGTGCTATTTTCAAGTTCTTTCCTAGTTTTACAAAGCCTCTTGATGTACATATAGGTTTGAAAATTTGTCCTCCAAGAGGGCAGTGATATCAGTTGATGCAATTTGCATCATGTGGTTGACAGAATGGCCGTCCACTCTCTAGCTCACCATTTTTGTTTGGCTATTGATTTGAGGTATTTGTTTTTGCATTTGTTGTTGCTTAACTTTTGTTGTTTTGTTGAAACTTCACAAAAGACAAAACATTGGCTCCAATGGCCAAAGACAATCAATATCAAGTGCCACACTCATTTCACCAAGGTGATTTTGTTATATTACAGTACTTGGTTGTTGCTGAACACATCGAGTTGACTGTCGAAAGGTATAATGTACTCCATTTGGGTAAATTGGTGGGGTATTGTAGAGTTGTGGTGTTAAAAAAAAAAAAAAAAAAAAAAGATAGTAAAGATTTTGATGCTTTTACTTTTTTAGCAGCGTTGCGTCTGGACTTTACATACCAAATTCAGATGACTTTGCCTACTCACCTTTTGTGTGACGTGAAAGTCACTATGTTTTGAGAAAACTGTTTAATATACTATTTTTATTTGCATAATACCAACCGCCTGAAAATACTTCTGTTGCAACTCCTTATACACACTTTCAGACTTACAACACTAGTATTTCCGGGCAGCATTTTTACCTGTATGCTGTGCCAATAACACTTAATGTTTACAGATAACTTACACATATCAATCCATGCAGTTGCTCAAGTGTTTCAATATTTCAGGACTTGTGTGCAGTAAGTAATGTGCTAGCAGTTGGTAGTCATAATAAAAAGGAATATGAATGCATTCTAAACTGTGTGTGCCAGTGGCCTCTGTGGATTGAACTTTAGAAACAAGGAAATATCCTTATGGAGAGACAGGGAACCCGGGAGGGGTCACAGTTACATGTATATCAATTTACAACACAGAAGTGGTCACTCAGCATGATTATGCTCGTGTCTCTAACAACATGCTGCATTGGCAGCGCTACACTGTCATCACCTTTCACCTCTCTCTCTCTCTCACACACACACACACTCTTGTTCTCCCCAGTTCATTTCTACGCTCCATTTGAATTTTTCTTTCCATTCGGGCAGAGTAATGGTCATTCCAAAGTTCAGACCTAGCTTATGGCTGGGATGGGGCAGACCATACCTGGGGCAGATTTTGCTGCGTGCAGCAACAAGTTTCAGTGATACATAGGTCTCGCACTGCTCCTGGTGGCTCTGGAGCCATCTCCCCTACGGGTTACACCTTCAGTTGTCAGACTGATGATGTTTAATGAAATTGTTTTGAACACTGGGGCCCCTCAGGGATGTGTTTTATCCCCATTGTTATTCTCAGTATACACAAATGAAATCATGTGTAATAACGACAGACTTTTCTCTTCTGAATTTTCTCTTGCTCAGTACAGTACGTATTATGACTATGTCAGCACATTGATTGCATGGTCTGATGAGTTGTTTTTTTTAAGAGCGGAAATTAAAGAAATTTAAAAAAAGACGCATTCATAAGGGAGCATACATTAAATAGCTAAACTGTGATTTTAATCCACTGAGTACATGATGAACCATGACCAACCTGCAATGCCTAAAGCACTCCTTCCAGGTCAGAACGGCATCTTGCAACAATCTTGGAATACCCACATTACCGCAGGGGTCCGGACCCAGGAATTTCAACAAATACATGTCACTGTACCAGAGAGAAATAAAATAAAAGACAGAACAGACGCTGGGCCTCAAGTACAGATGAAGATTTTAGAATTTTGTTCTTAGCAACTTTTTTTCCTGCTCTTATCCCTGAGTGCGGACTGGCAGCGGCTGGTGACCAACTAATTGTGATTGAGCAAAGGAAAACCTAGCTCATCCACAATTGCAAGCAATGTTTCCACGATTTATTTGTAGGTTTAAAGATGCAGCTAAAAAACAACAACAACGAAAAGAAACAAAATAAATAAACGGGTAAAAAAATAAACACATATAGATTTAAACAAATACATACAAACAAGAAAGTAAATAAAATAATCATGAAGAAAAATCAGGATACCCAAAACATACCCATGCTTTAATTTGCCCCAAACACAATACACCCATGGAACCTGCTAGTAACCATAAACACACTGGAAATACATGGCACCAGAAACACCAGGTTTAAGATTAGCAACCTATGTTTAAAGGAGCTTTCTTAAATGACACAAATTTCTGTTTAGTTCAATGTTTTGTAGTGGTGGTGGTGGTGTTTTTTAGGGGGGTCGGGGTGGGGGGGGGGGGGGGGGGCTTTTTTGAATAGACTCTTTTAACAAAACATTTGTGAAGAAGACCATGAGGACCACATTTTTCGTTTATTTACATGTACCATGAAAATCATCGTAACACTTTACAATTTTCTTCTTTGTAGGACAAACAAGTCTACATGTACTATGAAAAGAAAGACATTGAGGGAAAAGGACAAGGACAAGTTATTTCTTCCAAAATTATTAATCTGACTTGGAAAAGTAATGCTGCAAGATAGAGAAAACTCCTTTGCAAACACTTGAATGTGTGTGTGTGCACACACCTGCCCACCAGTATTGGTATTTCTGGCGGTATTTCTAGTATGATCTGGTAATACATGTACTAGGATCCCCCTGCCCCCTACCACCATTCATTGGCCATCGATGACAAGATTACAGTGAACTGACTATGTGGAATTCCTCCGGACAACTAGTGTTAGAGTATTAGGGAATGAGTTTATCAGCACAAGTTAGTGATTTTATTCAAATCATAATACATGCAGTATGTATATCTCTAGACAAATTAGTACCACTGTAGTACATGTAGGTTATTTTGTTATTTGTGGCTTTAACGCCGCACACGCGGACTGCGGTAGTATATACAGTATATATATATATATATGCAGCCATATCATGCATTTAGACAAGCAAAATAAACATAGTGAAAAGTGTAACTCAGCAGGATGAAAACACAGAAAAAAAAAACTACTACAGGAAATTGCTGAGTTGTTAATGTTTTGTTGTTGTTGTTTGTTCTTTCATGCAGAAATGCTGCAAGTTTGTTAGCTGTGACAAGAAAAAACCTTCACACAAAAAACCAGGATAACTGACAAGGAAAACAATTTAGATTTATTCTTTTGAAATTCTGAAATAAGAATTTGAAAAACGATTTTGGAGTACAAATGTTAAATACGATTTTGAAATATATCTGAAGTATGTATTTTGAAATACAAATTATGAAAGACAAACTTTTATTAAAAATGAATTTGAAATATAAAATTTGACTTCTGAGAGAAAATTCAGTTCACTGAATATGTATAAACATAAAATATACATAACAGAGCCTGGTTCAAAACAGTTCCCAGTCACATTAGCATGGTATTTCTCATTAGAAAAAAGCTGCAGTATTTCTGCTGGAAAGATTCACCTTTCTGCAGAAATCTTGCAACAATGAAACATGCAAACCAACTGTTAGAAAAGCAGAAACAAAACCACACTAAGTTTTTCAACAGTCAGAAACTGCCGAAAAACTCCCTATAAAAAAAAAACAACCAAAAAACCCACTGTAATCTTGTCCTGCTCTATGACCAATGATAATTACCAGCACTCCAGAGGGAGGTTGGGGCGTGGGCTCTCCCCCAGTGGGGCAGCACACGCGCTCAAGCCGGGATGCACCAGGATGTGCCGTCCCATGGTCTCTCCCAGCACAACACCTCACTGCTTGAGGGAGGCCGCCACTGGCCAAATCTCCCTGCCGCCCCCAGTCAGCCCCCTCTCCCTTCCTTTCCCGCTCCTCTGCCTTGCCCAGCATCCACACTCTGGGTCGATCCTGGAGGCCCACCTTCCTCATTGCCCCGCAACCAGTGGAACCATGCCCCACCAGTGGAAGGAATCAGTACTGCAGTTGTGCCACACTGACTTGACAGCAACAGAGTCCCTCGTCCCCCAGAACGGGAACTTTTGGGTTGTGCACCCCTTTCCAGGGTTCCAGCATATCTTTCATCCAGTATGTGCGTGTGCTTGACAGCCTAATTGTACTACCAGACAACTCACAAAGGCAGGTTGTTGTTCACTGCACATTTCACTCAGCACTAAAGCTGTACCACATACTGTCAAGGGTTGATGAATGAGAGAGGTAACCATCCTCACCAGATAGGATGCCTTACCTTTCTCCTATCATCATCCCAAAACAGTACATGGCAGAGTTGTGCTGAGTGAACGTGCGGTGAACTACAGCATGACATCATGAGCATCACACACCAGAATGTGCATGAGACAGTGAGTTCAAGACCAGCATCATATACTTTTACTGCACTTAACGTTCCTGGGAATCTTTTATAGGCTTTAAGAGCCCGCCCTCACACCCACTTGCTGAGGGGGTGACCTATCTATAAAAAAAAGGTGGCTACTAAATGATTATGCCTGGACAATGGGGAAAAAAAAAGAGGTGGCTCTTTAACAATTAAACATGGACTCAATCACAAAAATATGGGTGGCTAATACATGAAATAACCGCATGAAACAATGGAAATGTATCATGCATGTTATCCTCAAAAGTGCTTACTGTGAAGTATATTACTGTATCTACAACATGTGGAACCTCAAAATTCCAAGCCACTTGTGGGTGTTTGCTGTGGAGAACAAATTGTGGGAGTGAAGCAGGTGGTGCAAAGACCCAGCAGGACTCAAGAGAACCATTTACAAACCATGCAATGCTGGTCAGCAACAACTGACTATCATACAGCATGCATCATTGAGAAAGCTTGAAAGTAAAGCTTTGAGTGACTGAAAACACAATCCCTTGTCCTTGAAGGAACAGGCACAATAGGCGATCCAAGTGTTGCACTACTACATCGGGTCAGAGTCATTACAATCTACCTGGGATGTGTGATTCTAATAGACCAATGCGACACTGGACTTGCATATGTGCGTCCAGGAGTCTGAGAACATTGGTGAATATTTTTCACTTTAAGCTGCAGAAGCAACAAAAACTATTTTGCAGCTGCTACTAAGTTCAGAATGATAAAGAGTGTGAGTGTGTGTGTGTGTGTGTATGTGTCTTGTTTGTGTGTGTGTGCGTGTGTGCGTGTGTGCGTGTGTGTGTGTGTGTGTGTGTGTGTCCTTCCTTCCTCATCAAATATCCTGAATGTCCAACACACACTTATTCTTTGTCAAAAAACTTTGTACAACCCCCCCCCCCCTCCCCCCGATCAGTTTCTGTCTATCCCATGTTCTCAAATCTAAATACTTCAGACCTCATTTCCCTTGTCCCTATTCAAGATTCAGCTTCCTGAAAGCTTTTCCTCCTTGTGTGTGGCAACCCTTTCTGATCATGAAACAGATTTGAGCGGATTTTTTTTTTTTTTTTTTTTTGGGGGGGGGGGTTGTTGTTTTGTTTTGTTTTTTAACACCTGAACTCCTGTGATGGTCCTCCAGTAGTGTTCCTCCCCGGTTATGAGTGGAACCCACGGAGGTCGCAGAACCCATAGACATGGTCACAGGCTGAAATTTAGGCAATAGTTTTTTGGATTATTTTTGTAATTGCACCTGAACTCCATGGGATGGTCCTCCAGTAGTGTTCCTCCCCGGTTATGAGTGGAACCTATGGAGGACGCAGAACCCATAGATATGTTCACAGGCTGAAAATTTCAAGCAACAGTTTTGGGTTTTTTTTTTTTAATTGCACCTGAACTCCATGGGATGGTCCTCCAGTGTGTTCCTCCCCGGTTATGAGTGGAACTCACGGAGGTCGCAGAACCCATAGACATGGTCACAGGCTGAATTTTTAGGCAACAATTTTGGGGGGATAATTTTTTTTTATTGCACCTGAACTCCATGGGATGGTCCTCGAGTAGTGTTTCTCCCCGGTTATGAGTGGAACCCACGGAGGATGCAGAACCCATAGATATGGTCACAGGCTGAAATTTCAGGCAACAGTTTTGGGGGTTGTTTTTTTAATTGCACCTGAACTCCATGGGATGGTCCTCCAGTAGTGTTCCTCCCCGGTTATGAGTGGAACCTATGAAGGACGCAGAACCCATAGATATGTTCACAGGCTGAAATTTCAGGCAACAGTTTTGGGTGTTTTTTTTTTAATTGTACACCTGAACTCCATGGGATGGTCCTCCAGTAGTGTTCCTCCCCGGTTATGAGTGGAACCCACGGAGGACGCAGACCCCATAGATATGTTCACAGGCTGAAATTTCAGGCAACAGTTTTGGAGTTGTTTTTTTAATTGCACCTGAACTCCATGGGATGATCCTCCAGTAGTATTCCTCCCCGGTTATGAGTGGAACCCACGGAGGTCGCAGAACCCATAGACATGGTCACAGGCTAAAATTTCAGGCAACAGTTTTTTTGGGATTTTTTTTTTTTTTTTTTTTGCACCTAAACTCCATGGGATGATCCTCCAGTAGTGTTCCTCCCCGGTCATGAGTGGAACCCACGGAGGACGCAGAACCCATAGATAATTATGTTCACAGGCTGAAATTTCAAGTCAGGCAACAGTTTGGGTTTGTTTTTTGTTTTTGTTTTTCTTAATTGCACCTGAACTCCATGGGATGGTCCTCCAGTAGTATTCCTCCCCGGTTATGAGTGGAACCCATGGAGGATGCAGAACCCATAGATATGGTCACAGGCTGAAATTTCAGGCAACAGTTTTGGGGGTTGTTTTTTTAATTGCACCTGAACTCCATGGGATGGTCCTCCAGTAGTGTTCCTCCCCGGTTATGAGTGGAACCCACGGAGGACGCAGAACCCATAGATATGTTCACAGGCTGAAAATTTCAAGCAACAGTTTTTGGGGTTGTTTTTTTAATTGCACCTGAACTCCATGGGATGGTCCTCCAGTAGTGTTCCTCCCCGGTTATGAGTGGAACCCACGGAGGTCGCAGAACCCATAGACATGGTCACAGGCTGAAATTTTCGGCAACAATTTTTGGGGGATAATTTTTCTTATTGCACCTGAACTCCATGGGATGGTCCTCCAGTAGTGTTTCTCCCAGGTTATGAGTGAAACCCACGGAGGATGCAGAACCCATAGATATGTTCACAGGCTGAAATTTCAAGTCAGACAACAGTTTGGGTTTGTTTTTTGTTTTTGTTTTTCTTAATTGCACCTGAACTCCATGGGATTGTCCTCCAGTAGTGTTCCTCCCCGGTTATGAGTGGAACCCACAGAGGACACAGAACCCATAGAAATGGTCACAGGCTGAAATTTTCGGCAACGGTTTTTGGGTTTGTTTGTTTTTTTAATTGCATCTGAACTCCATGCGATGGTCCTCCAGTAGTATTCCTCCCCGGTCATGAGTGGAATCCACGGAGGTCACAGAAGCCAGAACAATTTCTGTATGCCCAATTGTTTTTCTCTTGCTCTCTGTATGCCCATTTTTTTAAATGCCAGAATTGTAATTGCACAAAGAGTTTGTAAGTTTTCTGGAAACTGTATACACCTAACGATAACAGTCCATTTTGAGGTCAGGTATGAGGAAACCGAAAACCAGGTTCTGGTATTAAAAAAAAAAAAAAAAAATCTTGATTTTTAAGACGGGGAGGTTGGATATTGGTTGTTGAAGGTGATCTGTCTAGGTGTGTGTATTGATATGTGTATAACTCTGCTGAGGGTGTGTGTGTGTGTGTGTGTGTGTGTGTGTGTGTGTGTGTGTGTGTGTGTGTGTGTGTGTGTGTGTGTGTGTGAATAAAGCCTGCTAGTGTGAAGACTAGGTGGGGGAATCCAGTGAAGTCGGCCTTCAGAAATGACCTTTAGACCTCTTGGTCTGACTGGACCAAGGGCCAGCAGACACATCCATACTGACCTCACCCCAGAGGAGAGTTTAAGGAAGCAAAAAGACAGGTGAATGGACCAACAGAGGCAGAAATAAAAGTAAAGAAAGAGAAAAGGGGTGGGCAAGCTCAGTGAAATCAGCTCTGCCGCAAGAGGTAGGTCTTGACATGCGAAGGCGAGCCAAGTCTGTTGAAGGGTGGTGTGTGTGTGTGTGTGTATGTGTGTGTGTGTGTGTGTGTGTGTGTGTGTGTGTGTGTGTGTGTGTGTGTGTGTGTGTGTGTGTGTGTGTGTGTGTGAGGGGTAGGGGTTTGGGGTGGGGGGTTGAGGTGGAGGAGGAGGGTATAATGACCCACAGATGATGACAGGTTGACAGCACAAGGGGTCACAATTGTTGTTGACACAACTGAGAGCCAAAATGCAGAAACAGAGAGAGTGGCCCCAAACTTTAAAGAGAGAAATTGAGAAACAGAGACAGAGAGTACCCCCCCCCCTTCCCCCCCCCCCCCCCCCCCCCCCGAGAAATTGAGAGAGAGAGAGAGTGGCTCCCCACTCAAAAAAGAGAAATTGAGAAAGAGATCTAGAGAGAAATTGAGACACACACACAGAGAAGGAGGGTGGACAGGGAACTGCTTTTGGGTCATACCAATGAAGGAGTGCCCCTGAAGTTTCTTGTTGAATATCAAATGAAAAAGAAAAAGGGACACATCTGATATCATCAGATTGAGCTAGCTGGCAACAAGTGACCATAGCAAGAAGTCAATAGAACAGTGAGTTTTGAGGTGTGATGCTGATCAGTCTAACGACAGTGACTGTCTCATGTCAAATGTTTGAGAATGCTTACAGCCACACCTTGTGCAGCTCCGTGCGACCCTCTAAAACTGTTTTATGCCACCTCCAGAACTACTCTATGCCACCTCTAGAACTACGGTACTCTATAGAACTTCTAAAACTGTTCTTTACCACCTCTTCACCTCTGTGTCATGGATCTCAACACTAAATCAACACCACAAAAATTAATCAGTCTGAAAAAGAAATCTTATCACTGACTGGCAGAATATCTTGCCTCTTTTAGAACTGAATGATGTTAAATGTTTACAGTTCACAAAAACCTTTGTTTAAATAGCTCCCTAACAAAATTCCTTTGACCCCCCCCCCCCCCCCCCCTTTCCTTCACTGAATCACAAACATGCACACACAAGCAGAGAGAGAGAGAGAGACAAACACCACAGACCATTTGCATTTTTTTCTCTTCCTTTTTTTCTTTTTGCAAATGGTGTCCTATCAGACACACACACATGCACACACGCATACATACACACATATACTCACAAAAACAACAACAAAAAACCCTTGAAAAAATAAAAATTACAAAAAGAACAGAAAAATACACCCTGTATCCCCTCTTTACTCTTGGGGGCTGACCAGGTGTTAGTCCCCAAGAGTCTCCCAAGCGAACAAAAGTTTTCCCAGTGTAAAAGTAATGATGCTGGTCGTGCAATCTGGCTGTCTGATAGTGATACACAACCAGACTGCGTCACACACACACACATACCTTCAGAAAGAAATGCTAGAGCCTGAAAACAAGTGCAGCCCAAAAGCCCCTTTCTGGGAGAAAAGGGAATCTGGCACTGCCAAACCAGTCAGCACAACCACAGCACTGAAACCTTCCACTAATGGGACATGGCCCCATGGTAACGAGACAAGAGGAAGAATGGACCTCCCAGAATCGCCCAGGTGTGGTGCTGGGGCAGGCAGAGGATCCCGGGAGGTCTGCCGGTGGTCCGACAGGGAGACTGACCAGTGGACGGCCTACCCTTAGGCAGTGAGGTGGAGTGCTGGGAGCTACCATAGGATGGCGCACTCTGGCACACACCAGTGTGCGTGTGCGTGCTGCCCTACTGGGGGCTAGCCCACGTCCCTACCCTCCTCTTAAATGAACAAACAACATGTAATAATTGGAAAAAAATATTAAAAGGCTGCACCTTTAAACTTACAAACTTACAGTTGATTCTGTCACCTTCTGTATAACATGGTTCCTAGGGTCCTAGTACTAAACCTGCTGATGAAGGATGCATTAATGAGCTGACAAAAGAGAGAATTTATATCAGTACAAGTGTTTAAATCTGTAACGCACTCACTTTCACTCGTAGGATACAAGTTAAAACTCAGGTGTTGATATAAATCATATCCTCCTTCAGCAAATTTAGAATTTATTTTCTTATGTGCTTCTTTCATGGAGGGGTCATAGAGCGTTGGTGTCTCAATGCTCCTGTCAAGGGTTTGATTTGCTGCTGGGAACAAAAAATTTCTACATATATATATATATATAGGCTTTTTTCTCATTGCTTTGTTATTTTAAAGGTGGAAGAAGTTAAACCCACAAACAAACAACTAATCCAAGAGCTTTTTTGTCATTTTTGAGATACATGAGTCATCCGTCTGAGGCTCCATTCTCAACAAATTCCACAATGCTGGTTCAATGGATTTAAAGTTTATGGTGTTAAATTTTCTTTACATTTAACTTGTACTCAATTCGCAAAATCATATCCTTCATCTGCAAAGGACTACAATGCAATAGGAGACAGGAGAAAGGAGATGGTGGGGTGGGGAGGTAGGGATTGGGGGTGGGACTGGCAGGGATAGGGGAATGGGATGAGAGGTGGAGGGGTGGGAAGGGTTGCTGGCATCTGACAGATCTGTATTACATCAAACAGAACAGGGCATTGTACTTGCTTGGTATGCAATATGCATACATCACAAAGCAACTTCATTATACATGTGCAAATAGCAAAAAGTGCAGCATTTAACCCAGGGTCATACATCTAATCTTAGGCTGATGTGAAATAGCACAGTACAAGTTATACAAAGTGTGCAAGAAACAGTGATGTCAAAGATCAAACTCACCCAGTCCGGCAGCAGCACCAGCTGTCATCAAGCAGCGTGGCCAATGTCCAGGAGTACTTCAGTGGCATGACCAATGTCCAGGAGTACTTCAGTGGAAAGGCTGATGTCCAAGAGTACTTCAGTGGCATGGCCGATGTCCAGGAGTACTTTGGTGACAAGGCCGATGTCCAGGAGTACTTCAGTTGATGTCCAGGGGTACTCCAATGGCGTGGCTGATGTTCACGAGTACTCCAGCAGCGCAGCCAATGTCCGGGGGTACTCAAGTGGTACAGCCGATGTCCAGGTGTACTCCGGTGGTGTGGCCGATGTCCAGGTGTACTCCAGCGTTGTGACCTGGCCCATCTCGATCTTAACTTCTGGATCAGAAACAGACTTTGGCTCACTGACAACTGCCTGGTGAAAACATGTATTTGGTGCACAGCACATTTGATTTGGGGCTTCAGGTTTAGCTCAGATAAATCACCAGCTTACACTTGAGGAGTTGGCTGAGGTGGCCCATAGAAATCAGAAATTCAAACTTCGACCTGGTGCACTGGCTTGGACCACAAGTCAGGGGCAGCACCAAAAACATGGGCCCGGGGTAGGAATAAAGTTATCATGAAAACTATTTCTGATACAACATATTTCACTTTGGCTTACCGGGTGATGTTTGTCTGCATGACTCATCTCATCTCCAGAGGTTGTTGGGTGGTGTGGTCCACATCCAGATGTCGTCAAGCTGCATGACTCATCTCAGATCCCTGAATCAGAAATAAACACTAGTTTACCGGCTAACGCTCGGGAGGGGAGGGGGGTGCAAATGTATACCGTCCAATCATGCGCAAGAGGGGCAAATAACTGACTCCAGTCGTCCACTAACGGGGGCGACTGTATGCAACGCCGGCGGGAGAGGGTGCAAATGTACTCCGGGGTCTGGCGAGATGAAGTCACGTGGCCGCTCGGACTTCAGTTCGTTCTACGAGTTAACTTTATGCGAAACATCGACGGAATTGACTGGTATACATTTGCACCCCCTAACGGGCGAACTATATCAACTAAGTCTTACTAACTAGCATCTTGCAGCAAACAACAACAACTTGACGAAAATGCATCTCCCCCCCCCCCCTCCCCCCGAGTGTTCACCGCCGTCCTGATAGTATCGTGCACTAGTCCAATATCAGTCGTAAAGCCTACTTTGGATGGGAGCTACTTCACATGAAAAACAAACAAGAACAGAAAATCGACAGACTGACAGACTGAGAGGACACGTCAGAACTCACCAAACGAAGTCCGAACACAAGGTTCCACGAGCAGGTGGGTAACTCACGGCAAAAGTTCTGGCACCGGCCCACAGCAAAGCACAGGGGTACTGGGGAGGATTGTTCAATGCAAACTTTTTCGAAACTCAGCCGCCGTCAGGTCAGTACGGAACACGTCCGAAACTGAAAAGTTTTCACTACTGCGTGCCGGCTGACATTTCTGAGAACGTGGCAGGGTTTTCGGTTTAGATCAGGACTGGTCAGTATCAGTGACTGGAATCCCACCGACCCGAGGAGGGACAGGGGCAAATTGGTAGCTGGCGGCGGGGCTCAGTGTGTGAGTTCCGCTCACGATTCGCGTTGTTGTCGCGGCCAGACACACTGACGGAGTAGATCAGTACACGTCAGAGAAACTGTTGTCTCAGGATGTGCTTATTCAGTGACCGTAAAGCCGAACACTGACTGACCGGCACTGAGTTCTCACATGCAGTCACCGTGTAATTGACGCCGGGACGGGAGGGTGGGTGGATGGGTGTTTGGAGGTTTAACGTCCTTTTCCACCACATAGGGTGATATCAAAGACGGGGCAACGATGAAAAAGCCAGCACAAATATTTGGCCCCAGCCGGGATCGAACTCACGACCCGAGCGTTAGAAGTCCAACGCTCTACTGACCAGTGACCATTCGACCACCCGGCTCCCCCGGGACGGGAGGCAGTGGAGGCCGCTGACTATCAGTGGCGATCGTTCAGTTTGCGTCAGTCTCTCTCTGTCTCGTCAGTGTCAGACAGTCACAGTTTTCATCCAAACTGTGACCGAACGGCATAACTGACAAACAATCAAACACTACCAACACTGAACAAAAATAGTAAACACTGAAACACTCAACTGAACCGGCTCAGTTCACTGAGCGGTGACGCACTAATCAGTGCACCGACTGCAGGCCCGCCGGCGTCCGGTCCGACTGCGGCTACGGTAATCATATAGTGTTTGTTTTTTTTGTTTTTGTTTTTTTCTCTCAGCAATGTTAAAGGTCTGCAATCTCAACAAAAAGCCACAAACAGTGTGTTAAAAAACATAACAACAACAACAACAAACCGACTGTGCAAAATCAGTGCACAGTCAACTGACTGTTCAATTTTACCAAGCCCGACAGCGTCCCTGAACTTGAACCCCGGCCTATTACTGAAAGCCGACTCAGTGGAAGTTGGCCTGACTGATACCAGATATCAAAGGCGGGCACAAATCTACATCCCTTTACTTGTCAACATTAAACATTGCAGCTTCCCAGACAATTGTTTGTGTTCATTTCTTTTTTGGAAGTTAACCCAGCCCAGTGGGTGACTCAGTGGAGCATCACAACTCAGCCAGTCAGTGAAAAAATGTACTGAACTCACTGCCGTGAAAAGCAAATTAATACTGAAACACCGTGTGATCACACTGATTCCACGCCCCCTGATGCAGACAGCATGTACAGTTTTGACTACCTCCATTTTCAGGCTCAGTCGGCTGGGGAAACTTGACTGCGGAAAAAAAACCTGAAAACTGAAACCCGTCCTGAAACCTGGGCCAGCCTGGGTGCAGCGGCAGCACACTGCTGTGTGAAGCCCTTTTTTTCTGCAGAAAAACAGAAAAGACAAAATCCCCCCCCCCCCCCCCCCCAACCAAAAAAAAAAACTTGAAAGAAAAAAAAACCCGCAAACAAAACTACAGTATGACTGATCAGTCTGCGTTCCCAGAAGAAGAAAAAAACTGCCATTTTGATGATTGTCAGTGAAGCTGGAAGCAGCCAAAACGGTCATGCACACCGTTGTGTGTGTGTGTGTGAGAGAGAGAGAGAGAGGGGGGGGGGGGGAGAGTCTGGTGCGTCGGTGCACTGTTTCGCATCGACGACTGGGCTACCGCGGTTTCATCAATGTTCTTACATCGTACCATCTTGAATTGGTAGAGTTTCTAAACGGTGCGGAAACGAGAACCTGACTACCTCAGCACTTCCGTAAACAACCACTTTGAAACACATTTCCTTTCTGAGTTTGTATTTGGTGTCACGTCTTCTGTTTGAGTTTGGAGAAGTCACGCAATAACTCATAACCATGTGTGGTTGTATATGTTTCTCTTCCGTTTTTCTGCTGTGCCTGGGCAGCGCCGGTAAGTAGAGTTTGGCCGGACTGGCACCGCCATGGTATGTCGAAAGAGCTTACTTTGTGACGTCGGAGCAATCTCTCTCTCTCTCTCTCTCTCACACACACACACACACACACATGGGGTCAGTCCTATCTTCCCCCAAGGTCTACGTTCCCGGCTCCGTGTGCCCTTTGTGCGTCATGACATGCCTAGGGTTATAGTTGCGGCAGAAACATCCACCTATGGGAACATATGTATATGTATATACATGCTCCCCATCGCATAAGGATCTCACCTGTTTTGTATTTGTTTTCAGTAGTCCCTTGTTCACGGCACATATTGTGCCAGTTATTGTGATCCCTGACCTCTCTCTCTCTCTCTCTCTCACACACACACACACACACACACACACACACACACACACACACACACACACACACACACACACACAAAGTGTGTTCATTTGTGTGTGTAGGCAATCAGAGCAGAAGGAAAGCACTGACAAGGATGAACTTTTACCAGTGTTTGTCTCCCACCACCAGTGCTGCCTATTAATTTTTTGGCATCACTGACGTACTCTGCGCCTGTTGTTATTATTATTCCTGTTCATATTTTACTTTCAGTTTATTGCAAGGACTGTCCGTATGACAAGGAATTGAAGGCCACCCACAAGTACAAAAGCACAGTATTTAACCAGTCACTTCCAGCACTGTAAGTTTTCACGTTTTATCGATTAATGTTTTTATTGTACTTCAGCTCTTATTTTTATGCCAACCACATGATCTTTTATCACAAGAGAAGCAGAGAAAGTATGGCATACCAAACTATTCTTGTGTACCAAAATTCAAACATACCATTGATTTGCCCTATCGGAGTCCTCATGGAAGTGAAACGTGAATGTTTATCAACTTTTATGGTGACAGGTAACAGGTTTTTTGTTTTGTTTTGGTGGGGTTTTTTTGGTTGGTGTTGTGAGTTTTGTTTTGTTTTAGACAAATTCTTTCATCATTTCTTCTAGCTCCTACAATGGGCAGATGGAATGCGAATGGACCATTGAATCAAGAAGTCATAGATATATATCACTTAATTTCACAAGCTTCCACATTTTGCCTGACGACTGCATCACTCTCTATGATGGTGAGTATTTGTATTTTTGTTTAGATTTCTTGCATTTGACTTGGAGACTCACTGTTGATGAGTATTTATATTTTTAGATTTCTTGCATTTGACTTGGAGACTGTTGGTGAGTATTTGTATTTTTAGATTTCTTGCATTTGACTTGGAGACTCACTGTTGATGAGTATTTATATTTTTAGATTTCTTGCATTTGACTTGGAGACTGTTGATGAGTATTTGTATTTTTAGATTTCTTGCGTTTGACTTGGAGACTGTGGCAGTCACTGGAATGGAGAGAGGTTGGACTGGAGAGTGCCAGTCCCGTTTGTGGCTTGGGGTTTCCACTCTAATACATGGCACATTCATTCCATGTGATCATCAGGGGTTCTGTCTGGTTACTCGGGCTTCCTTCCTCAGTGCTTTAAAAATTCCAGGCCTTTTAAAAAAAAAATCTCTCTCTCTCTCTCTCTCTCTCTCCCTCTCTCTCTTTGAGCTTACCCTTGGCATCACATGATTGTAATGTGCTGATATCAAGTGCAAGAGAAAATGCAAGTGATGGGTGTCAACGTCTCTTTTTTTGTTTTGTTTTTTTCTTTTGGGGCTACCCTAACTCTTTGCCAGCTCCAGTGGTGTTCCTCCCAGGTCATGGGTGGAATCCACGGAGAGTTTGGAAGCTGGGGCAACTTTCATTATGCATTATGATGGAGATGAGGGTGATGGTATGATGATGCTATGGAGGTCCGTGTGGTTTGGGACCTTGGGACAGGGTGTGAAGGTCTTAGTGCTAGTATGGTCTTGAAACAATCACATGTGCATACCTGCATACAATTGAGTTTGGATTCATTTCGTGTACGCTCACAAAGTGAGTTTTCCCTCCGCAGCGTATTCATCCTCTTGGGAGTCAGAGCTGGTCTCTCTCTGCAGCGACTTGCCTACACGTGTCTATAAAAGTACTGGCCCATATCTGACAGTTACCTTCTCTCAGGGCGCACAGCAAGGTCGCAGATGGTTCACCATGAAATACACGTGCGACACACTTCCTTCTAAGGCAGGTGGGTTTTATTGCTTTAAGTGTTTTGCTTCTGGTCGGCGTCTCATAGGTCTGTGCTGTCATGCATGATCCTTCATTTTTTTCTTTTCTTTCTGGTTTATTTTTTTTTTCCTTTTTTGTTTTTTTAAAGTATCAGGATACATCCGGCAAAAATCAGATCTTGTTTTTTTCAGATCCAGATATAACCAGCAGGTTGTATTTTGTACAGAAAATGTCTACATGCAGCATCTGTTGTCGTGACACATTTTGCCTGCTAAAGCATATGAACATGCATTACACCTCCGTCATTCTTCATTTGTTTGTGCAGTTGAAACCATTTTGTATACCTGCTCTGGATATGACCAGCTTGTGTATTGTGCCCCCCCCCCCCCCACTCCACCCCCACCCCCACTTTTTTTTTCTTTTTTCAAATTTAAATTTCACCTTATTGTGTACCACAGCTTTACATGTTGCTTGTTGTTTTGTCTCCAAGTACTAACAGATCTGTCAGCAATGGTCAGTGTTTTTGTTCTCTTTTTCACATGTGGCGTTGTCCGTGTAATCTTCAAAACTTTAGAACAAACACTCGCTGTGATCTTCATATCATTAGCCAGTCATCAGTAACACTGACTATTGAAACTACAACTCAACCTGCAACGAAGATAGGTTAAGGATTTTTTCCACACACTGTTCCTGTGTTAGCCTTGACGGGCTTCAATTATAATCGTAATAGCCAAAATGCAGCCACCACTGGGCTCCGAGTGTACCGGTACTCGTAATAGCAACGGGCATCCAAATCTTGTCCTCATCTGGGTTTTAAGCATTCAGGTTTATGTTGTTGTCTCCTTTCTGTTAAAGGGCATTTCCTGCTTTACCGAGTGTTCTGCAGCTTTCCAGATTATTGATAGGTTGTTTGGTTTGTTTGTTGTTGTTGTTTTTTTTCCAGCGTGTGTGTTGTCTTCCTTGCATGGTCATTGATTTTTGGCTCCCTTGTGTAACAAAGGGAGTCTATGTACTAACCCTCCGTCGTCTGTCTGTGTGTGTGTGTGTGTGTGTGTGTCCGCAGTAAATATATAGAAACCTTAACATTGGCATTTTCTCAGAATCTACAAATAGCAGAGGCACCAAACTTGGCTTGCTGATAGAGAGTCCTAAGACCTTTCAAAATATATCACTTTGAATGACCTCTACTCAAGGTCAAGGTCACCAAAGCGGTCTGTTTGAAAATTTTACATTGGCATTTTCTTGGAATCTACAAACACCAGAGATTTTAAACTTTGCATGCTGATAGACATTGATAAGAACTTTACATATATACATATACTCAATGGCCTTGTTTCAAGGTCAAGGCCGTACAAGCTATTTTCCGCATTTCCGCAGTAAACCTTAACATTGGCATTTTCTCAGAATCTACAAACAGCAGAGGCACCAAACTTGGCATGCTGATAGACAGCCATAAGACCTTTCAAAATATATCATTTTGAATGACCTTGACCTTGAGTCAAGGTCACTAAAGCGGTCTGTTTGAAAATTTTACATTCACGTTTTCTTGGAATCTACAAAAGCCAGAGATTGTAAACTTTGCATGACGATAGGCATTGGTAAGAACTTTACAGACATACATGTATTCAATGGCCTTTTGTCAAGGTCAAGGCCGTACAAGCTATTTTCCACATTTCTGCAGTAAACCTTAACATTGGCATTTTCTCAGAGTCTACAAAGAGCAGAGGCACCAAACTTGGCACACTAATAGACAACCATAAGACCTTTCAAAATGTATCATTTTGAATGACCTTGACTCAAGGTCAAGGTCACTAAAGCGGTCTGTTTGAAAATTTTACATTGGCATTTTCTTGGAATCTACAAAAGCCAGAGATTTTAAACTTTGCATGGTGATAGACATTGGTAAGAACTTTACAGACATACATGTATTCAATGGCCTTTTGTCAAGGTCAAGGCCGTACAGGCTATTTTTCACATTTCTGCAGTAAACCTTAACATTGGCATTTTCTCAGAATCTACAAACAGCAGAGGCACCAAACTTGGCATGCTGATAGACAACCATAATTCCTCTCAAAATATATCATTTTGAATGACCTTGACCTTGAGTCAAGGTCACCAAAGCTGTCTGTTTGAAAATTTTACATTGGCATTTTCTTGGAATCTACAAACACCAGAGATTTTAAACTTTGCATGATGATAGACATTGATAAGAACTTTACAGATATACATGTATTCAATGGCCTTGTGTAAAGGTCAAGGCCTTACTAGCTATTTTTGTGAAACCTTAACATTGGCATTTTCTCAGAATCGACAAAGAGCAGAGGCACCAAACCTGTGGTATGCTAATAGACATTGATAATACCTATGCATACGTACCACTTTGAATGACCTTGACTCAAGGTCAAGGTCATTAAACCTGTCTGTTGTGAATTTCAATATACCGGTTTTGGAGAAACTACAAGTACTAGAGGCTTCAAACTTGGCATAATGATAGACATTGATGAGATCTCATTTGAATGACCTTGACCCAAGGTCAGGGCCATACAAACAGTTTTAGGTAAAACTGTAATATTGCCAGGAACTAAGAAACACCAGAGACACCTTACTTGGCTTGATGATTTTTACAAACATACTCTTTTGAATGAACTTGACCCATGTCACAAGGGAGCCATGGAGGCTTCTGCCTCTCTAGTTTATTTATGCTTACTGCATACATGATTACATTGCACCACTGTTATGCATGCCACTTTTTTATTTTTCTGCCATAGAGGTTTCATTCGAGGAGTTTGCCATCGGCATGGCGTTCCTCTTCATTCTCATCTGTATCATCGTTGTTAAGCGTGGACGCTCGCCCACGAGAGGATTGTGTCAAGTTTTGTGTGAGACAGGAGTGAGCTGCATGGAAGTGTGCTGCTCTTGGTGTCGTCAGCCCTGTGATTGCCTGTCCAGCAAAGGATCATCCAGGGGAGATTACCAGCAAAGTCAGGCTGACATTGAAGTCGTGCACTCTCAGCCAGCGAGTAACACCTCCAGATGCTCCTCCTCCAGTGTCCAAACTGAGGCAGAAGATGAGGATGTTGGATCCGATTCTGAGAGTACGGATGAACCAAACCAGTCATATTTGGACCTCGTGGTCAACCCAAGCGCCCCACCAAACTATGAGACAGTCGTCGAGGACATTCCCACACCACGACAGGAAGTGACTGCCCCACCGCTAACGTTCCACGATACAGCCAATGCTCCACCCCCTCCATCCTATGAATCTTTGTTCAAGGACAGTTCCAAGGTTTAATGTCTAACTTTAGGCCTGCTTACAAATATACCTTACAGAGACGAGTGTACATGAGCTTACAGTCCACTTTGTCCAAATCGTCATCTGACATAGCATTGTCAGGGCACATGCATGTATTCAGCCAGAATTCAGCCAATTGCATGCCGTGGCATAATGAGCACGACACGCAGCTTGGTCTGGCAAACTTTTTTGCCAGACACTACAAAGAGAGAAGCACGTGTAGTTCGATAATATTATGGCTGGAAATATGAGAAGAAAGCAGTAAGTCCATTGATCTCGTTTGAGGAAAACGACCATTACGTCAGTCTCTTTCATCTTGAAATCACCCCTTTTTCCCTAAAATGATGCCATGGACTTACTGTGTTTTGTGATTACACGGCAGAGTATCGGGGCAGGGCTTTGGCCTTGTTGTTTGTCGAGTGGAATCATCTAGTATCACCAGGCCAAAGGTAGCGTCTCCCTGCAATAGCAGCTAAAGGTTGGGAGAGATGCTGAAAGTGTTCATTTCAAATGAGGATTTCACCAGTACTGGCATAGTTATATGTTTTGCACACAGCCAGAATCCCCACACCCCACATGTGCAGAGAAGTAACTCTGTTCTCGGTAATTTGACTAAGTGGTTAACTTTTTCACCACCATGCACCCAGCGTTTGTGCAGAGCCCTTGCGTACCGTTGCCAACCACACACCTAGATTCAGGCGCTGGTGCAGAGCCCTTGCATGCCGTTGCCAACCACATACTAAAACATGAAAAGTGAAGTTGACTTCCACAATACTGTTAAACTTGTGCCAAGTGTATAAATTTCTTTGTCACTCGAAATACCTAGTCAATGTTCAACTCTCTCTCTCTCTAAAAAAAGGTCTGCGCACCTAATCTTTTATCCTTGTAAAATAAAGTTTCGTTCATTCATTCGTTCTCTCTCTCTCTCTCTCTTTCACGCACACTTTTTGCAAACTTGTAACACCACTGGATTAAAAACTCGATTTTAACTGCAAGGGGATGGGGTGATGTGTACATGTACATGTACCATGATTCCGTTGTAAATTGACAGAATGTTTTTTGTGGACGTGTTTGAATTTTACCACATTTTATATTACAACTCCTGTTTCAGTTCATAAGCAATTGTAAGGTTTTAAGGCCGTTCTTAACCGGGCAGACTTTTGGTTCGCGAACTAGGTTCGGAGAGTACGGCGAACTAGGTTCGCGCACTTTGTTTCTTAACCGACCAAATACTTGTGCGGAAACCCTGGTTCGAAAGGTTCGGCGAACTAGGTTCGAGGACTGCATGGCGTGTCGTGGGAACCCTCGCGATCCTTTTGCCGATCCTGCGCTCTGATTGGTTGCTCGGGGAGAGCTGTTGTGCGCATGTACAAACTTGAGGAAAATGGCGGACGGCATCGCGGCTATCGACTCACTTCACATTTCCCTCTCTTGCGCTCTTTTCCTCTTATCTCCTCTTCCTCGGCTTCCAAGAGTTCACTCAAAACGATAACTACCGCAAATGCCTGGTCGTCTCGATCTACGAAGGCGGCCATTTTGGTTGTTTACGATTGTCTCAACTTCCGAGTCCGCCTTGTTCGGGCGATGACGTATGCATATCATTAACGGTCGGTTAAGAAAGAGAACTAGTCCTGCCGAACCTCTGGAACTATGTACGTGTGTGCGCTTGCCCTGTTCGTATACAATACACAGTTCGCCGAACAAGTTCGCCAGACTGGTGGTTCGCCCGGTTAAGAACGGCCTTTAAGAAATGGTTTTAAATTTGTGTGTGAAGGTGTTAATGGTTTCTTGTTAGGTTTTTGGTGTGTGTGTGTGTGTGTGTGTGTTGGGGGAGGGGGGCTGTTTGTTTTGGGGTGTTTTTTATATTTTTTTATTTGCCCTTTATTGTTGTATGTTTGTACTTGACATTTGAATTATCGATATTCCATGCTAAGTACCCTAGTTTGTGTTCAGGTGTTAAGAGCAATAATCACATGCAGCAATTAATCTGGCTGTGATATGCATGTACTTTAGTGCCTTTATGATGAATTCATTATCAGTATTCTTCATGTATGTTTCTTCAGTCGACATTTTCCTGAATGAATTTTAAGAATCCTGGCATCATTGTTCTATGATTAAGAGGAGCCAAAAGAAATATTCCTGGTTTGTATCAGACAATAAAGTTATGTTGAATCAAATTTAATTGAATTGAATACATGTACGTATTTGACAAATGTAAATGTTATCTCAGGGCTTCGTATGCTTGGGAAATATTACAGGACAAATGTCCTTGCTGACCATAAAGGTATATTTATTATATTCATATTTATGTTCACCCTTGCTAAGGCTCAGTTGGTACAGTTCGCCCATCAGGGGGTGCAAATGTATACCACTCATGCGCAGGAGGAGCTTCTTCTTCTGCGTTCCCTGTTCTGGACTCCGCCTCAGATGATTAGCTATAGGTTTGTGGTCTTTATATAAGCAGTGGTCTTCAAGAGGTCTGTTTTGCTGCCCCAGAGTTTCTCTGCCAGTGTGGCTCCGTTCGGCCAGTGTTGTGTCCTTGCTTCTTTGAAGAGGGGGGCAAATAAGGGGCAAAAAGGAGGAGCAAATAAACTCCAGTCGTCCACAAACGGGGGTGACTGTATTCCCACAACATGGGAGGGAGTAAAAATGTACTCCGGGGTGTGGCCAGGTGAAGTCACGTGGCCGCTGACTTCGTTCTACGACTTTATGCAAAACATTGACTGGTATACATTTGCACCACCTAACGGGTGAATTATACCAACTGAGCCTTAGTAAAAAAAGTGTAAAGGGACATTTTGAAAATGAACTTGGGTCTATGACTAATGTCCGAAGCTGTGAATTCTCCTGCTGTGATAATCTTGTGATATTTGCACGCCTATGACAGATATTTGTATTTTGTTTTATTGAAATACTTATTTTGCTACTCATCTTCTACATTTTAAAAAAAGTTTTTTTTTCATGTGTGATTGTTAGATATTGTTAGATATAAAATGAACTTGGTCTATGACTAATGTTCAAAGCTGTGAATTCTCTTGCTGTGATAATCTTGTGATATTTGCATGCCTATGACAGATGATATTTGTATTTTGTTTTATTGAAGTTCCTATTTTGCTACCCAACATCTACATTTGTTAAAAAAAAATAGTAATAAAAAACACCTTTTGTTCATGTGTGATTGTTTGATATTTGTACACCTGAGTAATGTACACATCTGGCGGATAGTTTTAATAAAGACTGTAGATACGGTCTTTGGTTTTAAGTTGACTTTGAACATAGAAAAATCAGTCCGTCTTATAATGTTATTTCTATTACTATGGAAACAACATATAAACACAAACACACACATATGCAAAAAAAAGATTTGTTCTCATCAGGGACTCAATATACGGATTTGAATTTGTCAAGAAGTTTGTGCCAGTGGCCTCTGTGGACTGAACTATAGAAATAAGGAAATGTCCTTACGGAGAGACAGGGAACCAGGGAGGGGTCACAATTACATGCAAATCAATTTACAACACAGAAGTGGTCAGACAGCATGATTATGCTTGTGTCTCTAACATGCTGCATTGGCAGCGCTACACCGTCATCACCTTCCCCCTTCCTACCTCTCTCTCTCTCTCACACACACACACACACACACAGAACAGAGTCCCAAAACGTACAAGGAACCCCACAGGCAAAATAATTTATTTGGTTTCTTTTCACTGTTAGTTCACATTAACAAAAAATGCACATGTAAACAGAACACACATATGGCAAGCATTACATTCGATTAATGTAAATATGTGTGCGATGGTGTGGAGTGGAAGTATACAGGCGCAAAAATGTGGTAGTGAGGGAGTCAACAAAAGGTGTTATGCAAAACACATCTTTTATTGCCACTACAAGGAGCAGAACAGAATTTGAACAACATTCATATCTTGGTTTATCCTTCAAGTGGCATGCAGTGCACAGCACTTGAAAATCAAAAGTATGTAAAATCACAAACAACAACAAACTCCACCATAACAAAGGTCTAGACCACACAAAGACAATGCAAACTGAAAAACTACCCCGTCTTCCAAATAAAACCACACAGCAATGAAATGCTTAGATGATACAGGTACCACTGCACACCCAAAACCCTCCCCTCAAAACCTTTAAAACGAAGGGGAAAAAAATGTCAATGCCATCATGGAATTTTGGCATAACTACATTTTGAGACTTGCACAAGATGAAATGCACTGTACACAATTCTACTTAATCTGTTTTATGCGCAACTTAACAAAAGTGCTGAAAGCAAGCTGAAAAGAATGGAAATAAAAAAAAAACCCAAAGAAATATCATGGAGGAGAGGTGTTGGCTGTGGGCAAAAAAATAAGTCCAAAACTGTGACCTTTCACAGTACATAGCAGTGAAATCAAATGATCTTTGGCTTGGTAAATATCCACCTTGAAACTTCTGCGTGATCCGATATCATGACTGATCAAGTTCTCAATAAATACCGGTACCTACGCTTGACAAGTAGCTTGTCATTACAGATGAGCACACACGGACGCATTCAAGTTTTGATGCGCAGTTTGTCGAGGAAATCGCTGGGAATGGCAGCTGCGGCAGCGTCCAGTTCGTCTGTTGTCTTCACACCACAAGCCCCATCTGCCTCCTCCTCTCCTAACTGAACACGACAAAAGAATCATTGCCCTTAGTTCGCAGATCAGAGTTCGTTCATAGATTTGATCAGTGAGAGGCATATTTCTTCAATAATATATAAAGTGTAATAAATCAAAACACATCTCTTTCAAGTTTTGTTTTTTACTGCTGAATTATTTGTTTTAGAAATTTAGGTTGCCACCTTTGGGGGTTTATACAGCATAAATGCAAGTGCATCACTATCTCTTCATACTAGAAAAGCGTAAGCACCTGGAGAGAGCCCCCCCCCCCCCCCCCCCCCCCCCCCCCCCCCATCCCCTAAGCCTGTTCAAAGACTCGTTTTTCGTTCATGTATGTGTTAGCGAGATTTAAAAAAAAAAATCAAAACATGCAAACACACACACACATATTTAGACACAATTTCAACCATGGTAAAATTTGGACGTGAGTCAGTGATTTATTAATTCGGTCAGAACTGATGTTTGTGCCCGAGTCATCTTCTTTTTTTTTTTAACTTGCATCTGAACTGTGGCAAAAACAACAAATAATCTGTCAAATCATAAAAAGGAGGTAATCTCATGTTAAGCGTTACATCCGATGTGTCTTTTTCCTGAGCCTGAATTTTGTGTCTTAGCCTCAGGCGAAACTCGTGCTTTCATGGTCTCCCACGTGACTGCGTTTGCAGGCTCTCCTTGAGTGTAGGTACATCTCACCTGACTGTCGCTTGACTACAATGATCTGTACTTCTGGGTACAAAGCTGAGGTCGGAGGTGAGCATACTCCCACCGCCTGGAGTCTAGCCACAATAGCACACAAACTGGGTCGGTGGTGGATAAAAATTACTAACCTATCATCTGTGCTATTGAGGCCACAGGCTGGAGAGTGTTGGAGTGCCCTTTGCCTGTGGTATAATGTGTCAAGTAAGCTAGCGTCTTTAGGCCAGTGGGACGCATATACAAATGTCTCTAAGCATATACAAATGTCTCTCCTATGTCAGAAAAATGCATTTTGCCATTAATGCTGCCCAGCTGACAAGAGTTGCTGATGACCTGGTATTGCACACAGCTCCATCGCAAGTGTTCACGGTGCTTAGGGAGTTCTTTTTTCAATAGAAAAAGAAAATGACATTTTATGGAGCGAGAAGTTGAAGATGATGATGATGATGATGATGATGGAGACTTGATATAGTGTAGTGTTCCATCCTGATTGAATGCTCACAGCGCTTAAAGAGACGTTTCAGCAGAAGGACAGAGCAAAAAAAGTGAATAAATAAAATCCTGCACATCTACGGTAAGTGAACTGATGCGCTGCAGAAGTGAGTCTTCCATCACTTGGAAAAGGTGATGTCGACTGCCTCCGTCAATGACTCAGGAAGACAAGTCTTCGTGCAGTCACTCCTTGAATGCAGTGATGTTGACCAGAGTGTTGCCTTGTGTAACCATCTCATTCTGCAGCTGTTGCTAGGTGATGGTTCGGTGTGAAGTTGTGTGACGGTGATTCCGCCATGGTTGCAATCCTGCAATATTTGACCATAGGTCAGTTCTTCATTCTAACAACTGGTCTCAAGCGATTTACAATGAAATACATACTAACAAATGAAATTTTCAAAACGTACTTTAGGGTCCAAACCTTAAAAAGCTACAGGAGCATCACCACTGCATGATTTCTTTACAGATGTTACAAGGTTTTAAAATACTCACTTTGTTGACACAGGTGAGGAAAAAAATTTACCTCAAAGCCAAATACTCTTGGAATGAGCATGTTTAACAGATAACACACATAATCATCCTAACCTGTAAATAACAGGCTTGATTTTTCCATGTTAACTTTTGAAGTCCAAAGTACCATCTTGAGCATGGTCAGTGTACCAAGCTTAACCTCTGCAGCGGCCTCTGAAAAAGGAAAATGGGAAGTTGAAAGCCTAGTAGAACATCACAGCCCCCTAAAATAAAAGACGTTAATAATCAAACACCTACAGTAAGCTAGCTACAAATGTGCTGGAAAAGAAATTGTGAAAAACTGTGTAGTATGTGTTCAGCAGTTCATGTTATCTGTGCATATATGTGACCCTCCACCACGAAATGAGTCGTCTTGTAACATGAACAAATAGCACAAGAAGACTCATTTCGTGGTGGAGGGTCACATATAATACATGTACTGTACATGTGGAGAAGAGTGCTTTTGTCCAGAAATTAAGGAGCCCCCCCCCCCCCACACACACACACACACACCCTTCAAAAACAAGAAAAAAAGAAAAGGAAAGTAACAACAACAAAAGACCAAGCTGGCTGAACAAAATGGACTGATATGCTGAAACATAATGTACAGTCAAACCTGTGTAAGGCGGTCACGCAAGGGACGGGGCTAAACTGACCGCCTTAGACAGGTGACCGGGTTATCCAGAGTGGCATGTCAACAGCTAGCATGTCAGGGGATCCTCTGGGGTGACCAGGTTAGACAGTGGCAATATAGCTTATACAGGTGACCGCCTTGGCAGGTTCGACTGTAATAAAAGAATCACTGATTACACAACAGCATTTTCTCCTCTGCTGCAAGCAATGCTCTGTAGTTGGAAACAGGAAAGGAGATACAATTAGGGGGCACACAGTTTTTCTCCTAAACATTCATAGTGGATCAGTGGGCAAACTGACCTCCATGCTGAATTCAGTATAAGCACAGTTTCAGCTTCTGGACTGTAAAGGCAAAAACAAAAGCAAAACATCAAACACAGCAACTGCAGCAATAAAAAATAATAATAATAAAAAATAAAAACCCAGCAAGCAACAAAAGAATGAACAGCAAGCAACAAAAGAATGAACAGCAAGCAACAAAAGCACCAGCAGCAAGCAAGCAAGAAACAAAAGTGCCAACAGCAATGCAACATAAGGGCCAATGGCAAGCAAGCAACGTAAGCACCAATGGCGAGCAAGCAACATAAGCACCAATGGCAAGCAAGCAACGTAAGCACCAATGGCGAGCAAGCAACATAAGCACCAATAGGAAACAAAAGCACCAACAGCAAGCGACAAGCACCAATGGCAAGCAAGCAATTAATATAAGCACCGATGGCGAGCAAGCAATATAAGCACAATCAGCAAAAAAGAAAAGCACCAACAGCAATTAAGCAACAAGCACCAATGGCAAGCAAGCAATATAAGCACCAACAGCTAGCAAACAAGCAACATAAACACCAACAGCAAACAACAAAAGCACCAACAGCAATTAAGCAACAAGCACCAATGGCAAGCAAGCAATATAAGCACCAACAGCTAGCAAACAAGCAACATAAACACCAACAGCAAACAACAAAAGCACCAACAGCAATTAAGCAACAAGCACCAATGGCAAGCAAGCAATATAAGCACCAACAGCTAGCAAACAAGCAACATAAACACCAACAGCAAACAACAAAAGCACCAACAGCAATTAAGCAACAAGCACCAATGGCAAGCAAGCAATATAAGCACCAACAGCTAGCAAACAAGCAACATAAACACCAACAGCAAACAACAAAAGCACCAACAGCAATTAAGCAACAAGCACCAATGGCAAGCAAGCAATATAAGCACCAACAGCTAGCAAACAAGCAACATAAACACCAACAGCAAACAACAAAAGCACCAACAGCAGCTAAGCAACAAGCACTAATGGCAAGCAAGCAACGTAAGCATCAATGGCGAGCAAGCAACACAAGCACCAATGGCGAGCAAGCAACATAAGCACCAACAGCAAACAACAAAAGCACCAACAGCAGCTAAGCAACAAGCACTAATGGCAAGCAAGCAACGTAAGCATCAATGGCGAGCAAGCAACACAAGCACCAATGGCGAGCAAGCAACATAAGCACCAACAGCAAACAACAAAAGCACCAACAGCAGCTAAGCAACAAGCACTAATGGCAAGCAAGCAACGTAAGCATCAATGGCGAGCAAGCAACACAAGCACCAATGGCGAGCAAGCAACATAAGCACCAACAGCAAACAAAAGCACCAACAGCAAGCAAATGATAAAAGCAATAACAGAAAGCAACATAAGTACCAATAGAAAGCGAGCAACATACAATGTACAGCAAGCAAGCAACATAAGCACCAACAGATTGCAAGCAAGGGTCATACTACAGCAAGTAAGCAACATCAGCACCAACAGAAAGCAAGCAAGCAAGCAACAAAAGCAACAGCAGCAATCATATAACAGCAAGTTAGCAAGCAACAAAAGCATCAGCAGCAAGCAACCATGCATCAACAGTGTAAGGGAGGTAGGTGGGAAGGAGGCGGCAAGAGGATGGCAGGCAGGCTGCAAGCAGGTGGCAGGAAGGCAGCAGGCAGAAAGCAGGAAGCAGGTGGCAGGCAGGAAGGAAGGCAACAGGCAAAAAGCAAGAAGCAGGTGGCAGGAAGGCAGAAAGCAGGCAGCAGCAAGCAGTTGGCAAGGCAGCAGCAAGCAGTTGGCAAGGCAGCAGCAAGCAGTTGGCAAGGCAGCAGCAAGCAGTTGGCAAGGCAGCAGGTGGGCAGCAGGCAGGCAAGAAGCAGGTGGCAGGAAGTGGCAGAAAAGGCAGCAGGCAGAAAGCAGGAACGAAGCAGGCAGGTGGCAGCAGGAAGCAGGAACAAGGCAGGCAGGTGGCAGCAGGAAAGCAGCAGAAAGCAGGCAGGTGGCAGCAGAAAGCAGGAAGGTGGCAGCAGGAAGCAGGCTGGCAGCAAGCAAGTGGCAAGAAGGCAGCAGGTGGGAGGGAGGCAGGCAGTTGGCAGGAAGGAAGCAGGCAGGCAGTTGGCAGGAAGTAAACAGGCAGGCAGGCAGGTGGCAGGCAGGCAGCAGGCAGGAAGGAAGGAGGCAGGCAGCAAGCAGGTGGCAGGAGGGCAGCAGGCAGAAGGAAAATATTTGATATGTTTACCTCAGCTGAACATCGCCACTTGTTTCCTGAAAGGGATAGTGATGATGCATGAACTGAATATGCAAGTGAACGGGCTTTAACATTTATCCTAACATTTTATTGTGGCCAGGTTGAATTTTTCACTCTGATATTAGAACTTCAAAATGTCTCACAATGCCAGAACTAATACGCAGCATGCCAAGTGGAATGAGCTAGAACAAAACAAGGGCACACCACACAAGACAAACCCCATGGGAAACTGGGACAAAAAAATCAGCTACTAGTACATTGTACTGATGTGCTGAAAAGAAAATGTGCATTTCAATGAGACGGTCGTTCATCTAACATCTTAGAACCTCAGGGAAAATACAAAAAGGCAGCTAATGCCTTTAAAGGTAAGTGAAGGAATTAATACTGTCCAAACTTCTCGCCAAATATGCTTTACATAGTACAAAACAGCTTGGAAACATTTCACTAAAAACAACAACAACAACAAAAAACAACAACACGCTTTTGACCTTTAAATAAAATATAAAAATGAGCAACTCTCTTTAAACCTGGAAAGTTGAAAGTTTAAGCAAGCTGAGTTTTCCACGCCGACTTCAGAACTTCAGACGACCAAATTTCAAGAGCCAGGACTCCAGTACAGGCAAATAAACTCCGCTCAAGCTCCGGATCATGATACGCCCTGTGAAATGAGGCAGATACACAGAACTGCAAAGGAAATGTGAATAAATCTGGAAAACAGAGCACTGTTTACATACTAATAATGATAATTTAATGATAATCTGAATATAGGCACTTTACTCCATCTGCTTGGCTCAAGGTGCCACATAGCAAAATGAACTCCAGCATGCATGCTCACATGAATCATGCACATTCACTCACACACCAGCCATAAATACATCACAAACACATGGTCGGAAAGGTCAGCTATGCTTAAGTTTTGGAATTAAGAATTTCTTTTTAAGAATGGGACGGGGCAGAATTTCAGTGATAAAAAAACAGACTGACGTTTCTCCACACAATACGTACTTTCACATAGTGATGTAATGAAATCTGGGTCATAGACACCTTACATGCAACTATGCTGCCGCATTCGTTTTGGTGGGAGTGTGTGTGTGTGCGCATGCATGCGTGTGTGTGCATGTGTGATGTAATTGTAGCTATGTCCTAATCCACAGGTCACAAATTATACTGAATGGGTTCGTAGCACAGCTCTGTAGCTCTGACAGATTTTGTGTAAAAAAAAATGTTTCTGGTGTAGGGGTGTGGTTTGCATATATCCGACTATGAAATGACTTCTTTATAAAAGGCAAATTACTCATCATCCTGGCGCTTTAGTCAAGTGTGACAACTGCACATATGACAAGAACTACTGCACTGTTATATACTGAATATTAAGAATAACAGATTTTAGCTAAACATATTTTTTCAAGTGTCTGCGAGAAGCCTCGGTCCAAAGAGTTCCAATTTTGCGATTTCATAAGTACAATCCAAGGTATTCATGCAACTCCATGTTTCAGCAGTCCTCAGGGAAGATCTTCCAGATTTTATGGAGAAATTAATTAAGCCACAGAAGTCAAAACAGCAACAGGAAATTCACAAAACATGAACAAGCATAATTCAGTCGGGGAAGTCACACCACCTACTGGGAAATCATAAGAAATGCACAAGCATCCTCTGTCAGATGACCTGTGTGAGGCTGACGTCAAATGTTTGGTTCACGGAACTGACGTCCTCTCTCTCTCTATCACCTACGATTCTAGATCCGCTATAACGTAGTGGATCTAGAGTCTTTGGAAGGTCGTACAGAATTGGAGAGAGAGAGAGAGAGAGGGCAACAAACACAACAGAACCGGCAGACAAGATGGCATGAAATTTGGAGAAACTTCTTTAAGACATGACGCCATTCCTCCTTGTTAACTTCTGTGGGCTGAACAGCTCAAAAGCAGAGTGGCAGGAATCTGGAGCACACTGAGAGAACCTCCAGACGATCGGCCAAAATTGCAGTGCCACATAATTATTGGAGGTGAAAGCATGTACAGTATGCTGAAGTGTATACGTATATGTTTACTCACTGATCACTAAACACGTGCCACCACCTAAGTACTTACCTGTCACGAACAGCCACATAAGATCTACATACTCAATCAACTAACATGCACTACTGCATACTTAACTGACATTAAAAAAGCAGGCAAAAATAAAATACAACATAATTACCTAGTCCCCTAAAATGCACAACCTATACACTTACATGGTTTAACGCAATCAGGCCAAAAAATATACGTGTAATGAGATTTGCATAATTAAAAATCACCCAAAATGCATGCACAAGGACCTGTAGGTCCTCACCTGATATTACACCAGCAGACAAAAATATACCTACCTGGTATACATGTACTGTAAGATCTGCATAACTTACACAACCACCTAAAATATGTACCTTCCCCAACACTGACTACCTCATTATTCAATTCATGAATGGGAAATATGAACACTAGACAGCAGTTAAAAATAAAACCCATGATTTGACCCGCCTCCCACCCCGTTCTCCATTGTGCTGCTTTTAGGTGGCCAGCTCCCACACAAGCAGAGATACATGTATTTGGTAAGCAATTAGTTGACACTGTTAAGCTGCCTTAGTAACGGAGGTAACAAACATTATCAAGGATTATATGATTTGGCAATTTTATCACATCATTACATCAATGTTCATTTTATTTTGGTGCTTCATGAATAAAGCTGCCCATTTTCTCTCTAAATTTGGTGTGCATTTGGCTCTGTTGTGGCAAACAAGGATTTGTGTGGAAGCAAACAACACAAATATACATTAAAACATTAATTTTCGTGAGTCCTTGCTAAATCAGTAAATGAGAAAGGCAGCAACATCGAAAATACAGACGTAGGTGTTTGTTTGTTCTACCAAGTGATATGGGGTTCAAGTGGGAAATTATACCTCCCCCACCCCTTCCCCCTCGCGCTCACAGTGTACCGTGGCCTCCCTCCCACACCACCTCCCTCACTGCAGGAGTCAGCCACTGTCAGAACCTGTTTTCGCCCCCAGTCTGTCCGCCTGGGATACCTCTGCTCTTTAACCCACGGATTCTAGGCCCAACCTACAGCATCATCTTCATGTACCTGTAACTCAACCGTCTTTTCATATTGTGAAGACAGGGTAAAGCTGTAAGCTGTGTTGTATCAGAGACATCTGTGTATGTCACAAATTCTACCCCGATGGTCAATCTTCACCAGCTGTACAAAGCCAAAACTGTGCTAGAAGAAGAGTAACTTGACTGACCAAAGCTGAAAACTGTGGTGTATCAACGACGTGTGTGCAACAAGTTCTAACTGGACGGTCAATCTTTGCAAGTCATACGAGGCGAAAGTTCCAGCAACAATGGCTATCACATCAACGGAAGAAGAGCAACGTGAAGGTGCATATGCATCACTGGTTTGGACTGAGCTTTTTTCAAAGCCAAGAAAGCAACAATGGGCTATCTATCCAGTGACTATAGTAAATACAATTCTAGTAGTTAAAGAAAACACAAATTTCAGCATTTGTGGTAAAGAAGTTAGTATTTCCAGTGGTTGCGGTGAGATGAGCAAGTCCACATCACTGTGCAGAATTAATGTTTCAGATCTCTTCAGACATGTCAAATTCGAAATGACGGCATTGGTCTTGTTCAAGACATGCAGAAGCTTGCTGAAGACATGTTAAATCTGAAATGAGGAAGAACTTGTTCTTGTTGAAGAAATGAAGAAGCTTCTTGAAGAAATGAAGCTAGCTGGCAACATGAAGAAGCTTGCTGACAACATGAAGAAGCTTGCTGACAACATGAAGAAGCTTGCTGACAACATGAAGAAGCTTGCTCACGACATGAAGAATCTTGCCGACAGCATGAAGCCTGCTGACAACATGAAGCTTGCTGGCAACATGAAGAAGCTTGCTGACGACATGAAGAAGCTTGCTGACGACATGAAGAGGCTTGCTGACGACATGAAGCTGGTTGATGAAATGAAGACGTTTCTTGATAACATATGCAAATGCTGTGGACACAAACCGGGTATATACATGTATTTTGCTTTTTGTCTTTTTTTTTTCCTCTCCGTCTCTTTCTTTCAGTGTTCTTTTTCTTTCCTTCCTTTCACTTTTTTCTCTTCTGTTTTTTCCTCTTTTTCTTCTTCTTTTTTAAATGTATCTCATTTTCTTGTTTCATCTCTTTTGTTTGTTTTTTCTTTTCACTGCATTTTTTCTTTTTTCTTTTTTTTACAATTTTCTTATTATGTCCAGGGTTTTTTTCTGTCCATTTACTGTCAAAGCTTCAAAATATCACAAAAATAACAATCTAACAACCAAGGCAAGTCATATAGGGAAAAGGTCCAGCAACAATGGCTATCACATCAACGGAAGAAGAGCAACGTGAAGGTATACATACATGCATCACTGGTTTGGACTGAGCTTTTTTCAAAGCCAAGAAAGCAACAATAGGCTATTTATCCAGTGACTGTAGTAAATACAATTCTAGTGGTAAAAGAAAAAAGAAATTTCAGCATTTGTGGTAAAGAAGTATTTCCAGTGGTTGCGGTGAGATGAGCAATGCAAGTCCACAGTGATCACTGTGCAGAATTAATGTTTCAGATCTCTTCATGACATGTCAAATATGAAATGACGGCATTGGTCTTGTGGAAGACATGCAGAAGCTTGCTGAAGACATGTTAAATATGAAATGAGGGAGAACTTGTTCTTGTTGAAGAAATGAAGCAGCTTGCTGACAACATGAAGAAGCTTGCTGACAACATGAAGCTGGTTGAAGAACCGAAGACGTTTCTTGATAACATGCAAATGTTGTGGACACAAACATACCAGGTTAGGTATATATATGTATTTTGCTTTTTGTCTTTTTTTCTCTCTTTCAGTGTTCTTTTTCTTTCCTTCCTTTTCTTTTTTCTTTCCTTCTTTTATGTTTTTTTCCTCTTTTTTTCCCTTCTTTTTAAGAAATTTTCTTCTTTAATCTCCTTTGTTTGTTTTTTCTTTTCATTGCATTTTTTCTTTTTTCTTTTTAAAAATTTTCTTTCTTTTTTTTCTTTTTCTGTTGATATAGTGTAGTGTGAAAGCTTCAAAATATCACAGAAACAACAATCTAACAACCAAATACCACACACACACACACACACTGTGTACAGTCTCAGTACAATATTGGTGACATGAAAAGAACATACTGACAAAATGTCTGAGGGTGTCACAGTTCGCTGTTCAAGCTCAGCCTGGGCTGCGCCTAGATGGAATGATTCCCCATTTATATAGACTTCAGTCCTTCCCCATTTCCACCGATCTGGCCTTGACCCCAAATAACTGCTGTTGCAGCCAAGGCTATATGCTTCTCCGCCAAAACTCCTTACTTGACGGCTCGCGGCCTGTGGGCTAGCTGTCTCCCACTGAGTTGGAGTGACACTACGAGGAGTCAGCTCGAGAGACTTCAGAAAAATGGCACCATCTCATTTCCCTCCTCCTGGCTCAGCCTCAGCGTCACTCAACCTTGCAACGCCATGGAATTCCTCCCCGGTCGTGAGTGGAAAGCCATGGAGTCGTTTTAGGTTTTAGGATGACATAATATGACATTTCATCTCTCTCTCGAGATGACTTTTGAGGCTGAGATAAAGTGCCATTTTCTGCCAGAATGCTCTCTCAACCGGCTCAGCCGGTCGGTGTCGCTCAACCCTTACAACGCCGGTGGAATTCCTCCCCGGTCGTGAGTGGAACCCATGGAGTCGTTTCAGGTTGAGATAATGACATTTCATCTCTCTCTCAAGATATGCTGAGATAAAGTGCCATGTTGAGCCAAAATGCTCCCTCCTCCTCCCTCAATCTCATCCGGTGTTGCCGGCTCAACCCTCACAACGCCAATGGAATGCCTCCCCGGTCCTGAGTGGAACCCATGGAGTCGTTTTGGGCTGAGATAGCGTGGCATTTCATCTCTCTCTCTCTCTCTTGATGATTATAAATTTCAGGCTGAGATAAAGTGCCATTTTCAGCCAAAATGCTCCGCCTACCTCCTCCCTCAACCTCAGCCAGTGTCGCTACTCCAGTGGAATTCCTCCCCGGTCGTGAGTGGAACCCACGGAGTCGTTCAGTTTAGGCTGAGATAATCTGACATTTCATCTCTCAAGATGACTTTTAGGCTGAGATAAAGTGCCATTTTGAACCGAAGTGCTCCCTCCAACTTCTCCCTCAGGCCTCTGTGTCACTCAACCCTGTCAATTCCACTGGTATTCCTCCCAGGTAATGAGAGGAACCCATGGAGTGCTTTTGGTTAAGTCGGACAATGGACCGTGTTTTTTTTTTTCTCCCTCCTCTTTGCTCATACGGCCTCCGTGTCATTCAACGAACCGACTCAACTCATCGTTCTTGCCAGCTTTAAGGGTTTTCCTAGCTCCCACAGAGGGATTTCAAGCTAGTATTGACAGACCGTATCCATACAGCCCTATTGGGCAGCAGCTATGTGTGCCAAAAGGCAAATAGCAAAGTTCGTAAAACGTTCGACTTTGAATGTTTCAATGAGTTTTTCCTTGCTGCCCTATTTTTGTTATCACCGTTATTAAGTGGGAAAGGATATAAAAATTTACATAAATTTCCATGCAGCTGTGTGCCACCCTCTTCCAATATTGTCAGATGCACTGACCATGTTTCTGTTCAATTCTTCGGGTACCAGTTCAGTTCAATTCAATGGATACACATGACACATGCACATGTTGATATTTGCCTGGCACTTGAAAGCTGGTCGTGACTGCAGGCCATCAAATAAACTTGACTCAAATACTTGTACAAACATACAAACACAAACTTTTGCACATGAGTATAACAGTGCTATAAAGGTACATATAATTGTTAACCCTGGCCGTGCTGAGAACAGAATATTTCAGGCTACATCTATGGCTTTTTCAGCATAAGACAAATTAATTCAACAAGACCAGGGTTACATTAAGTTAACACACATGGGTTTACGCACACCTACACTTTCACTCCACTGATACAATATAGTAGGGTAATGTAGGCAGCGGAATTTCCATTCAAATCAACAATATTACACAATTATACCCCTACTTAATGGTCCAAGGGTCAGCAGACAACCACATACTGACACTCCCCCCCTCCCTCCCCCACAGGAGAGTTTAAGGATCGAACAAAAGACAGGGGAATGGACCAAAGGAGGCAGAAATAGAAGTACGGTAAGAAAAGAGAAAAAAAGGGGGGCGGGCAAGCTTAGTGAAATCAGCCCCGCCGCAAGATCTAAATCTTGTCACTTGAAGGCGAGCCCATGGGACCTTTACATTCACACACAAACACATTAGGCAGCAGGATTTAAAAAAAAAAAAAACACACACACACACACACACAACAACAACAATAACAAAAACCCACTCTCTCTCTCTCCCTAAAACATAAAATTTAATGTTCACAGTCTGGCATCAAACAGAGCACTCAATCATTAGTGCTCAAAACAGTCAACTGTAATGTCACAGTCAGTACACATTCTTGGCGTGCTGAGGGTTCATCGACAGATGCCACATGCCATGTCGACTATTATACCTGTAAGTTCTCAGAAGCAAAAGCTGCCAGTGCCTTGCCTTATCCCAGTGTATTGCTCAGCAATTGAAAACTACAGTATTTTTCATATATTCTTCATTCTTACAATGAGCACACAGCTTTTTATGAAAAGTATCATTCAATACTGTATTTCAAACGGGACCAACAACTACGAGGGATCACCACCACAGATACATGTATGCACGATCTACGCCTTGTCAAATGAAATGTTACTCTTATCAGTTGGAAGCTAAATACAATGTTAAACTTTCATGTGTATGTTCTCAGAGGGCACATGCATGCACTGTTAACAACTACTTTATGTAATCAGAACCGATACATGCAAAGTCAACTGCATGTTCTCAGAAGATAAGTGCAATGACAGCTATAACGTTAATGATCTCATATGCTAAATTTAGCTTCTATGCAGTATGTCTTTGTCAACTACATGTACATGCATATACAGTGTATTGTGCTTCAGTTAAAAGATGAATGCCATGTCAACTATTATGTAAATGTTTTCAGAAATTGTAAATTGTAACTGCAATGTGAGTTCTTATGTATATGGCGGACACATGTGAGTTACATGTATTATGTATGGTGGACAATTTGTCCCAGTCATTTGGGTGTCCGACATATGCAAGATTTCTGTAAATGCAATGTGAGTTACGTTTGTGGCGGGCAATTTGACCCAGCCATTTGAGTGTCTGCCTTATGCAGGTTTAACTGTATATGCAAGGTGAGTTACGTACGTGGCGGACAACTTGAACTAGTCATTTGGGCCGGGTGTCCGCTTTATGCAGGTTTTACTGTAAATGCAATGTGAGTTGTTACATATGGTGGACAATTTGACCTGGTCATTCGGGTGTCTGCCTTATGCAGGTTTTACTGTAAATGCAGTGCGAGTTATTATCTGTGGCGGACAATTTGACCCGGTCATTTGAGTGTCCGCCTTATGCTGGTTTTACTGTAAATGCAAGGTGAGTTATGTACATGGTGGACAATTTGACCGGGTCATTTGAGTGTCCACCTTATGCAGGTTTAACTGTAAATGCAATGTGAGTTATTATGTATGGCAGACAATTTGACCCGGTCATTTGAGTGTCCGCCTTATGCAGGTTTAACTGTAAATGCAATGTGAGTTATTATGTATGGCGGACAATTTGACCCGGTCATTTGAGTGTCCGCCTTATGCAGGTTTAACTGTAAATGCAATGTGAGTTATTATGTATGGCGGACAATTGACCCAGCCATTTGAGCATCCGCCTTATGCTGGTTTGACTGTAAATGCAACTTGAGTTGTGTACATGGTGCACAATTTTACCCGGTCATTTGGGTGTCCGCCTTATGCAGGTTTAACTGTAAATGCAATGTGAGTTATTATGTATGGCAGACAATTTGACCCGGTCATTTGAGTGTTCGCCTTATGCAGGTTTAACTGTAAATGCAATGTGAGTTATTATGTATGGCAGACAATTTGACCCGGTCATTTGAGTGTCCGCCTTATGCAGGTTTAACTTTAAATGCAATGTGAGTTATTAAGTATGGTAGACAATTTGACCCGGTCATTTGAGTGTCCGCCTTATGCAGGTTTGACTGTAAATGCAACGCGAGTTGTGTACATGGTGCACAATTTTACCCGGTCATTTGGGTGTCCGCCTTATGCAGGTTTAACTGTAAATGCAATGTGAGTTATTATGTATGGCAGACAATTTGACCCGGTCATTTGAGTGTCCGCCTTATGCAGGTTTGACTGTAAATGCAACGCGAGTTGTGTACATGGTGCACAATTTTACCCGGTCATTTGGGTGTCCGCCTTATGCAGGTTTAACTGTAAATGCAATGTGAGTTATTATGTATGGCAGACAATTTGACCCGGTCATTTGAGTGTCCGCCTTATGCAGGTTTAACTGTAAATGCAATGTGAGTTATTATGTATGGCAGACAATTTGACCCGGTCATTTGAGTGTCCGCCTTATGCAGGTTTTACTGTAAATGCAATGTGAGTTATGTATGGCGGACAATTTGACCCGGTAATTTGAGTGTCCGCCTTAAGCAGGTTTTACTGTAAATGCAATGTGAGTTATTATGTATGGCGGACAATTTGACCCGGTCATTTGAGTGTCCGCCTTATGCAGGTTTAACTGTAAATGCAATGTGAGTTATTATGTATGGCGGACAATTTGACCCGGTCATTTGAGTGTCCGCCTTATGCAGGTTTTCCTGTAAATGCAATGCGAGTTATTATGTATGGCGGACAATTTGACCCGGTCATTTGAGTGTCCGCCTTATGCTGGTTTTACTGTAAATGCAATGTGAGTTACATGTATTATGTATGGCGGACAATTTGACCCTGTCATTTGAGTGTCCGCCTTATGCAGGTTTTACTGTAAATGCAATGTGAGTTATTATGTATGGCGGACAATTTGACCCGGTCATTTGAGTGTCCGCCTTATGCTGTTTTTACTGTAAATGCAATGTGAGTTATGTATGTGGCACCCAATTTGACTCCAGCCAGTCATTTGGGTGTCCGCATTATGCAGGATTTACTATAAATGCAATGTCAGCTATTGTGTAGATGTTCTCCAAAACTACATGCAACCATGTCAAATGCTTATATACATGCGTTCTCCGTAACTTGACAGGTGACCAATAATTGACTATGAGGGAGCACCGCGGCCAAGAAAAGTTTAAGCCAAATACCATGTTACACCCCCCAACATTATTCCTAACAGTATAATATCCTGTGATATGTATTGCTGCATTCACCCCCCCCCTCCGCCCCCCCCCTCCCTTGAAAAACAAACAAACAAAAACATGGTTTGGTCTCATGCCAGAAGAGACTACAGCTCATCTGGCATGAGAACAAACAATCAGTATTCATACCCTATCGACAAACAAAAAACATAACCCAAAAGAAAGACCCCCACCCACCCAACACAAGTAGCTTACGGGAGTTGAGGCCGCGCCAGGGGCTACTCGGGTATGAATACTGATACACATATACACATACACGGACACACCCCTACATCCATCCCCCCCCCCAACCCCCCTTCCTGAAAAAACGAAACAAAACAAGAACAACGAAAAACCCAACATGGTTTGGTCTCATGCCAGATGAGACAACAACTCATCTGGCATGAGAACAATCAGTTTTCATACCCTATCGACAAACAAAAAACATAACCCAAAAGAAACACCCCCACCCACCCAACACAAGTAGCTTACGGGAGATGAGGCCGCGCCAGGGGCTACCCGGGTATGAAAACTGATACACATACACATATACACATACACGGACACACCCCTACCTCCATCCCCCCCCCCCCAAAAAAAAAAACAAAAACAAAAAAAAACCCAACAACCACTTTAAACAAAAAAACAAAACACCCCCACCTAAACACCATACATCCCAAACCATCTAAGATAACTTGGCAAAGTCTCCACCTGAGCTGCCCTTTCCTCAACACAAATACACACCTGAAGTCCCCACCTTTCCCAGCGTAAATGCAATGTGAGTCATTATGTATAAGGCGGACAATTTGACCCAGTCAACTGGGTGTCCTACTTACACAGGTTTTTTTTCTGTAAATGCAATGTGAGTTATGTATGCGACGGACAATTTGACCGGGTCATTTGAGTGTCTGCCTTTTGCAGGTTTTTCTGTAAATGCAATGCGAGTTGTTATGTATGCGGCGGACTATTTGACCGGGTCAATTGGGTGTCCGCCTTACACAGGTTTTTCTGAATGCAATGTGAGTTATGTATGCAGCAGACAATTTGACCGGGTCATTTGGGTGTCCACCTTACACAGATTTTTCTGTTAATGCAATATGAGTTGTTATGTATGTGGCGGACAATTTGACCGGGTCATTTGGGTGTCTGCCTTACGCAGGTTTTTCTGTAAATGCAAGGTGAGTTATGTACATGATGGACAATTTGACCCGGTCATTTGAGTGTCTGCCTTATGCAGGTTTAACTGTAAATGCAATGCGAGTTATTATGTGTGGCAGACAATTTGACCCGGTCATTAGGTTGTCCGCCCTATGCAGGTTTAACTGTAAATGCAATGCGAGTTATTATGTGTGGCAGACAATTTGACCCGGTCATTTGAGTGTCCGCCTTATGCAGGTTTTCCTGTAAATGCAATGTGAGTTATTATGTATGGCGGACAATTTGACCCGGTCATTTGAGTGTCCGCCTTATGCAGGTTTTACTGTAAATGAAATGGGAGTTATGTACATGGCAGACAATTTGACCCGGTCATTTGAGTGTCCGCCTTATGCAGGTTTTACTGTAAATGCAATGTGAATTGTTATGTATGCGGCGGACAATTTGACCGGGTCATTTGGGTGTCCGCCTTATGCAGGTTTTACTGTTAATGCAATGTGAATTGTTATGTATGCGGCGGACAATATAACCCGGTCATTTGGGTGTCCGCCTTAAACAGGTTTTATTGTAAATGCAATGTGAGTTATGTATGTGGCACCCAATTTGACTCCAGCCAGTCATTTGGGTGTCCACCTTATGCAGGATTTACTATAAATGCAATGTCAGCTATTGTGTAGATGTTCTCCAAAACTACATGCAACCATGTCAAATGCTATACATGCGTTCTCGGTAACTTGACAGGTGACCATGAATAATTGACTATGAGGGAGCACTGCCACAGAATTAGAAAAGTTTAAGCCAAATACCATGTTACACCCCCCAACATTATTCCTAATGATATAATATCCTGTGATATGAGATGATATATATATATGGTATGCTACATCCATCCCCCCCCCCGCCCCCCCCCCCCCCCTTTGAAAAAACAAACAAACAAACAAAAACATGGTTTGGTCTCATGCCAGAAGAGACTACAACTCATCTGGCATGAGAACAAACAATCAGTATTCATACCCTATCGACAAACAAAAAACATAACCCAAAAGAAAGACCCCCACCCACCCAACACAAGTAGCTTACGGGAGTTGAGGCCGCGCCAGGGGCTACTCGGGTATGAATACTGATACACATATACACATACACGGACACACCCCTACATCCATCCCCCCCCCCCTCACCCCCCTTCCTGAAAAAACGAAACAAAACAACAACAACGAAAAACCCCAACATGGTTTGGTCTCATGCCAGATGAGACAACAACTCATCTGGCATGAGAACAATCAGTTTTCATACCCTATCGACAAACAAAAAACATAACCCAAAAGAAACACCCCCACCCACCCAACACAAGTAGCTTACGGGAGATGAGGCCGCGCCAGGGGCTACCCGGGTATGAAAACTGATACACATACACATATACACATACACGGACACACCCCTACCTCCATCCCCCCCCCCCCAAAAAAAAAAACAACAACAAAACCCAAAAAAACAAAAAAACAAAAAACAACCACTTTAAACAAAAAAAACAAACAAAACACCCCCACCTAAACACCATACATCCCAAACCATCTAAGATAACATGGCAAAGTCTCCACCTGAGCTGCCCTTTCCTCAACACAAATACACACCTGAAGTCCCCACCTTTCCCAGCGTAAATGCAATGTGAGTCATTATGTATAAGGCGGACAATTTGACCCAGTCAACTGGGTGCCCTACTTACACAGGTTTTTTCTGTAAATGCAATGTGAGTTATGTATGCGGCGGACAATTTGACCGGGTCATTTGAGTGTCTGCCTTTTGCAGGTTTTTATGTAAATGCAATGCGAGTTGTTATGTATGCGGCGGGCAATTTGACCGGGTCATTTGGGTGTCCGCCTTACACAGGTTTTTCTGAATTAATGCAATGTGAGTTATGTATGCGGCAGACACTTTGACCGGGTCATTTGGGTATCCGCCTTACGCAGGTTTTTCTGTTAATGCAATGTGAATTGTTATGTATGCGGCGGACAATTTGACCGGGTCATTTGAGTGTCTGCCTTTTGCAGGTTTTTCTGTAAATGCAATGCGAGTTGTTATGTATGCGGCGGACAATTTGACCGGGTCATTTGGGTGTCCGCCTTATGCAGGTTTTTCTGTAAATGCAATGAGTTATGTATGTGGCGGACAATTTGACCGGGTCATTTGGGTGTCCGCCTTATGCAGGTTTTTCTGTAAATGCAATGTGAGTTATGTATGTGGCGGACAATTTGACCGGGTCATTTGAGTGTCCGCCTTATGCAGGTTTTTCTGTAAATGCAATGCGAGTTGTTATGTATGCGGCGGACAATTTGACCCGGTCATTTGGGTGTCCGCCTTATGCAGGTTTTTCTGTAAATGCAATGTGAGTTATGTATGTGGCGGACAATTTGACCGGGTCATTTGAGTGTCCGCCTTATGCAGGTTTTACTGTAAATGCAATGTGAGTTATGTATGTGGCGGACAATTTGACCGGGTCATTTGGGTGTCTGCCTTATGCAGGTTTTACTGTAAATGCAATGTGAGTTATGTATGTGGGGGACAATTCAACCGGGTCATTTGGGTGTCTGCCTTAAGCAGGTTTTTCTGTAAATGCAATGTGAGTTATGTATGTGGCGGACAATTTGACCGGGTCATTTGGGTGTCCGCCTTATGCAGGTTTTACTGTAAATGCAATGTGAGTTATGTATGTGGCGGACAATTTGACCGGGTCATTTGGGTGTCTGCCTTATGCAGGTTTTTCTGTAAATGCAATGTGAGTTATGTATGTGGCGGACAATTTGACCGGGTCATTTGGGTGTCTGCCTTTTGCAGGTTTTTCTGTAAATGCAATGCGAGTTGTTATGTATGCGGCGGACAATTTGACCGGGTCATTTGGGTGTTCGCCTTATGCAGGTTTTTCTGTAAATGCAATGTGAGTTATGTATGTGGCGGACAATTTGACCGGGTCATTTGGGTGTCCGCCTTATGCAGGTTTTTCTGTAAATGCAATGTGAGTTATGTATGTGGCGGACAATTTGACCGGGTCATTTGGGTGTCCGCCTTATGCAGGTTTTTCTGTAAATGCAATGTGAGTTATGTATGTGGCGGACAATTTGACCGGGTCATTTGAGTGTCCGCCTTATGCAAGTTTTTCTGTAAATGCAATGCGAGTTGTTATGTATGCGGCGGACAATTTGACCCGGTCATTTGGGTGTCCGCCTTATGCAGGTTTTTCTGTAAATGCAATGTGAGTTATGTATGTGGCGGACAATTTGACCGGGTCATTTGGGTGTCTGCCTTATGCAGGTTTTTCTGTAAATGCAATGTGAGTTATGTATGTGGCGGACAATTTGACCGGGTCATTTGGGTGTCTGCCTTCTGCAGGTTTTTCTGTAAATGCAATGTGAGTTATGTATGTGGCGGACAATTTGACCGGGTTATATGGGTGTCTGCCTTATGCAGGTTTTTCTGTAAATGCAATGTGAGTTATGTATGCGGCGGACAATTTGACCCGGTTATTTGGGTGTCTGCCTTATGCAGGTTTTTCTGTAAATGCAATGTGAGTTATGTATGCGGCGGACAATTCGACCAGGTTATTTGGGTGTCCGCCGTACACAGGTTTTTCTGTAAATGCAATGTGAGTTATGTATGTGGCGGACAATTTGACCGGGTCATTTGGGTGTCCGCCGTACACAGGTTTTTCTGTAAATGCAATGTGAGTTATGTATGTGGCGGACAATTTGACCGGGTTATTTGGGTGTCCGCCTTATGCAGGTTTTACTGTAAATGCAATGTGAGCTACTGCATGTATGTATGTGGTGGACAATTTGACCAGTCCTTTGGGTGTCCACCTTTTGCACGTTTTACCGTAAATGCAATGTGAGGTATTAAGTATGTGGCGGACAATTTGACTGGGTCATCTGGGTGTACTGTAAATGCAGTGTGAGTTATTATTTATGTGGCGGACAACTTAAATGCAATGTCAATTATTACTTGTATTCTGCAAAACTAAATGCAATGTAAGCTAGCTAATACATGTATGTATGTGTTCTCAGTATTCTGAGACGTATTCTCAGATGCTAAATGCAATGTCTACTGTTTTTTTCTGAGCGGATAAAAGCAACGTTCATAATTAGTATTTTCAGAAGCTAAATGCAAGGTCAGCTATTATGTATGCATACTCTAAACTTACATGCAATGTGAACTTTTATGTACGCGCGTCCTCAGAAGCAGAATATGTTCTCCAAAAAGACATGTAATATGACATCTTTTATGCATGTGTTCTCAGTTAGATGCTAAATGCGATGTCTGCTATGTATCTATGTTCTCAGAAGCTAAATGCAATGTCAACTATTTTGTATGTGTTCTCAGCAGCAAAAACTTTCTCCAAAACTACACTCAGTGTCATTTTCCGTGCATGTGTTCTCAGTAATACTTTCTCTTAGAAGCTAAAGGTAATGCCAACTGTTGTGTATGGCTTTCAAAAGCTACATGTATGCAAATTTCAGTTTTTTTATGTGTGTGTGTGTGTGTGTGTGTGTGTGTGTGTGTGTGTGTGTGTGTGTGTGTGTGTGTGTGTGTGTTCTCAGAAGCAAAATGTGATTTCAACTATTGTGTATGTGTTTAGCTTGATGCAAATTACAGCTAAATGTATTCTCAGGAGCAAAATGTAGTGCCAGCTATTATGCACATGTTCCACCCCAAAACTTAACTACTAATTAGATACCATAGCATAGGTTTCTGACTTGGGATGGCCTACCCCAGCTGAGCGCAAGTACTGCACCCTAGGCCCCATCTCAAACAATCTCAGATAATGACATGGCATATGCTGCCGATCATGGGATGTTGCATTCAACACAGTAACACAACATAGGTGCACCCTTCTCTCCCCAGCAATCACAGATACATGTACTTATATGGCGGCATGGCACTCTGGGATTTCCTGCCCTCGAGGCTATTCTCGATCACCACTCCTTACCCCAACAATCTCTGATGCCACTGCATTGGCTTCAAACCTAAAATGACCTGCCCTCAACACAAATACACACCGTACAAATAGCCCAAAAGTCTAAAATACCATGGTATACGCTGCATTTATGGGACGACCTGCTGCTAACACAAACACATGCAAACATACCTATTAAAACAGCTATTAAAAAAAGAACTTAAAACATTCTTGAAAAAGTTTAGAGTTTAAGGGAGCAAAAGACAGGTGAATGGACCAAGGAAGGCAGAAATAAGGCCAAGGAAAGAGGAAAAGGGGTGGGCAAGCTTAGCGAACTCAGCCCCGCCGCGAGAAGGCGAGCCCATGGGGCCAAAAATTAAGGAATGAGATGAATACTCTACATGCAGGAATACTGGATGTGTTGAAGTAGAATTAAGCCAAACTCTGAACCAGACAGTGTGTGAACTTCTTTATACAGGAAAAATGGACGAGGTGACTTGAATGAAAGTAGATGTCCTAGATGATCCTACTCTGGAATCGTTTCAGGAAGAAGAGCTTCTGGAAGCAGAAGCTAAGAGTAAAGAATTTCAACTAATTGACACAAAAGTAATCTGAATTTCTCATGGATGGGATAATTTGAAGTAGATCAAATACATCTCAAGCATGTACATAAGATACCTGGTGAATGGTGGTGTTAACTGGCAACTGAAGTGGTGGTTGAATACTTTACCACTATGATAAACATGAACATTAGTCACTAGTCAACAGTATCTCATACATGATTTGCTTCAACAAAATTTAATTGAACAAAACAGACTGAGTACCAGACACACGAATAACTGCAAGTTCATTTTCAACAATAATTAATCTCCTTACAGACAAGAGTACCCACCACTTGATTAAGTTACACACTTCAATAAAAAGATCTCTGCAAATAGTACGTTTCACATGTTCTACTAACTTAAATAAGCCACCTCGCTCCAAAGTGACTTGACCTGTTGACTCTGACCAAAACAGTCAGGCTACAGCAAAATGTATTACGCTATCATTATGTGAGGATTATCTTCAGCTTCTACTAGTTCTAGCACAACATACGTCACTCTTTGGCAAGAGACATTTAAAGTCCTCCAAAGCCAAAGTGTGTCTCCTACATGGCAAAGCAACTGAAAACGGCCATAGGGGATGACCCTTGGAGTGTTCATCCCACATAAGACCAACAATGATTAGTTTCAAGAACTAGGTTCAATGAAAGCAGCCACGGCTATCAACATAATGTCTAAATTACAGGACTTCCAGTTTGAGCTGGAGGCCGTGGGATCACGGCTTTGGCAGAGAGCCCTTTTTTTTTTTTCTTTTTTTTTTTGCTGGATTATACTTATTGGACTTAGTGGCATTATCCATGTAGCTAATAATAACATCTCCACACACAGAAATATGGAACATTCATGCGCCTGGCAATAATAGCTGATCCCCAAACACATCAGTCAGCACATGATGGGTACAATTTAAAAAAAGGAAAAACAAAACAATGCACCCCCCCCCCACCCCCCGCCAAAAAAAAAAGAAAACAGTTTTCTTAAGAACAGTTTGAAGACAGCAATGATGGCTACCATGCTGACTATCTCCTGGCAACAAAGATTTATCAAATCGGTGTATCTTCCCATACAGACAGAACAGTCATGTGCCTCACACTGACAACTGACCACAGGAACATGTGTGCATTTGCATACATTGGGCACAACAATTCGTACAATGTCAGTTTGTTTGTTTTTTAAAACAATATGCAAATTGCAAGCCCTCTTCATTGGCATCATTACTGAATGCCTAAACCTGTATTTGGCTGAAAAAAGCAGCTATGGCCATTGCATTTGAGGGGATAAAAAAACAACACACTCATGTAAGTCCTCAAGACAGTTGTCTTGTAATTCCCACTGTAACACTGAACATTACAACAAGCAATGTCTCGATTACAACATTATAAAGTCAACATGTCAAACAGTATTACAAAAACAACTTTTTCAGTTTACCAATTTAACATGGGGGAAGACAATGTCCAAGGATATCTCTAAGTTTTTACATAAAAAATCCTAAACAAACAAAAAATTGGTATCATGTCAAAATTCAGAACAGTTTTACTGTTTTTCACAGCTCCTTGAGATAAATAATGTATGAATATGACAGTACATTAAAACTGTCCTACTGAGCTACTTTGATTTGTATGCACATACATATTGTAATAAAGGTTGCTCTTCTTCCTTGCTTTGTATGACTATATGCAGACTTGGGTCTTACACACAGACTTGGGTATTAAACACCATTTCTTAGCTTATAACGACAAGCATATCAACTTGTGAAACCAGTTTGCTAGTCTTATAAATGTCGATTCTCGGTTTTGGGATAAGATACGGTTTGTTTGTTTCCAAAGCTAGATTCCGAGTGACAGAAAAAGTGAGACATATACTCAGGTGCTTTGTGATTCCATGTTTAAAAACATAAATGTTGCCTTGTTGAAGCGTAACTGATCATATGGACAAAGAATACCTGCATTTTGAAATTTCTGGTCCGTTGTAATTGTTGGATCAGGTATTATTTGCTTTGCCGCTCTTCTGAGTAAAGAGTTCAGAGAGAGAGAGAGAGAGATAGTTGGTGTGTGCGTATTGAGTGTGCGTAAGTGGGGGAGCAGAGTGAATGCTATTGTGACTGGCAGTCTAGGTACTGTACATACTAAAGTCATGTCAGGTCTCTAGCCAGTTATGTATATCGTGCTGTGCAATCTAGTGCAGCTTGCCCACCAACCCATCCCTAAGTCCCATCTGCCATGCAACAGGAAAGGACTTCCCTCATCAACTCAATAACATTCAAACTTTCCTCACCATCTACTTTAGCTAATCAGTCAATATACCTGGCATGCAAACTTACCTTACCAACAATTCTGCCTAATCAATCAATTTTTTTTTACCTGCCATGCAAAACGTATCTCACAAACTACTGTACTTAATCAATCAATCAACCAATCAATCTAAAACTTCGCTATATATCATTACTGTTTCGTTTTCTATCTAAAACATACCTGACAAGGGACTGTTTCCTAACAACCTCAATTCTGGCTTGTTTCCAGTGTATGTCTGGCCTTCAGCCCCGAAATTCTGATTCTTTTCATACTAGCCTTTGGTAAGTGACTCTGAATGTTTACTAGCTAAAGTAGCAAAGTTATTAGCCAAACTTCAAAATTAAGTCAGTACACTGTAGTTACAACTCCACAAAAAAGAATTCCTGCATTCTTTAATTCATGAAATTCACAGACACATGTGTTGAGTGTTTTCTGCACCAATACCATCACAGACTGAGGAAAACAACTCACATTCAAAATCTACTGGTAATGTTGTGTCATAATAGTAATACATGTACAGACTTCAACATACGTCAAGGACCACTTGCAAATTTGGCTAAAATTCCTGGAAGATGTCCGTGCAGCACATGGTGGTGTTTCAGCTTCAGCAAGCTTTGCAGGATGCATTGTTAACCCTTTAACACTTTCACAGCAAAAAATTTTGAAAGATTCCTTGATCTCTATTTTTTTGTGAATTCTTAAAAATTAGACCTGTCTGTCAAGGTGGTCCCTTGACTTATGTTGAAGTCTGTACATGTATGTTAGAGTCAGCAGGAGTTTTTAAAAGCAGATCAGCAGTCTTACTCCCGGTCTATCTTCTGAGAGAACAATATCTGGTCAATCTGCTATGGCACTGAAAAGTCGACTTTCTTTTACGACACACACCTGGCGAGTAAGTTTTTGATTTTCCTCGTCAGCATTTCCTCCACCCAACATGGCAAGTAAAATATTCACCACTTTCAGGGCTGGCCTTACTGTGCACTTGTACGCATTTGTACCAAATTTGCACCCCAATCAGACAGCCACCCACACAACAAAATAAATCAATTCTATTTGAACATAGCAGGCTGCCAGTGGAATGAAAAGCAGAAATGCTCGGGTGTGGGTCCGAATTAAGATCCAAAAGTTGTGCAGGGCCTTTTCGATGACCCATGTCTCTGAAATCACCCTCACAGCATATAAAGCCAAACTAGCCATCCTGGCAGAAGTCAGTTACAACTGGTCAAGTTGGTGGCTTTGGCAATGAGCGGTTATCAAATTGTGGAGTCTGCTTTTTGTCTTTCTTATAACATCAAAATAAACCCCTTGATGACTGAAGCTGATCCCATGAGGTTGGGAGTACTGCTTGGGGCACAGGATTTAGTCCCCTTCACATGTACAGTACGCATGTACCCGATCAGGGCACAGGTGTGCAAATTTGTGCACACAAAACTCTTAGATCTCAAATTTGAAACCAGCATATCAGCATTCGGGAACACTTTTTGTCCAATCATAATGCTCAATTTGGTAAGCGTGGGAGGTTCCTCGCCTTGCCAGTTTGCTATGGGTAACACGCTACAATTCAAATGATGGTTTTGACCTTCAGACTTTTTATACCAAAAGACTGGACTCTGAAAAATGTACAAAATGACCCTAAAAAGTATGGAGAGAGCTAGGTCCAAAGGACCCTTGCATTTTCGACTCACAGCGAACACTGAGTATGTGGCAATGTTTATTTGGCGTTGGACTAATTGTTGTGAGTCTTTCCCCCCCCCCCCCCCCCCCTGTAACACACATGTTCAGTTGCAAAAACTGCTGACACTTCATAGTATGTAACTGAAATGTGTTGATGTTTGGTGAGTGAGGAATGCGCATAATGCATGTGAGCATACATGCTGGGTTCAATGTGTGGCTGTCAGAGCCACGCAGATGGGTAAAGCGCCTGTTGAAGCTATTATTCTTATTAGCAATAATAACACTGAGAAAACTCAAACAAGAAACTGTACTTACCCCTTTGAGGGGGCTTTCACTCACACCATAACTGTACTTGCTTGAAATTAGTTGCCTGTGGAGTTGGTCCCTTTGGTCTCTGGCACTGCTGATGATAATACAGAATGCTGTTGTTGCTGACAATTTGTAGATGTCATTGTTGCTGATGCAGAACTTCCTTATTACCCATCATCTGTAAAAACAGTGACCCAATGAACAAAGGAAACCCAAACTGTGCACATATGTGGGAATTTTAAAACTTGAAATTTCGAGTCAGACTTGAAACTCACCGTCAGTCAGTGAGTGTCGCGGTGTGTCTGAGCACTGACTGACGCGGGAGGGTGAGCCCAGACAGGTGGCGGGAAAACTGTTCACTGCATACATGTCACAGTCGAACTGATCAGTGATCACACACCGCAATGCGGCGCGTCAGTGCCGGCGCAAGGCGAACCGCTCACTCACTTTCGCACACCGTGAGGCCGCGCACGTCCGCTGGCGGCACCGCTGAATACTAGTCATCCGCTGTGCCGATAAAAAAAATGCCGTGTTTGTTTGATCAATGATCAGTTTCAGAAACTAGACTATACGTTCTTGCAACTTGAAATCAGTTAACATTCTGTTTTGGTGAAGTTTGAAGTACATGTAAAAACAGTTTGGTTTTAAAGCTAAGTCAGAATATAGAAGTGGCAGTTGGTTTTTGGTCATCAAAAGTACAAGGTTGATATTATGGGTCAACTGTTTGTGTTAAAGTGTTGTATGCTAGTCTGTGAAACAGGTTGTTTAAGGAATCTGCTGAACATGATTGTTTGGTGGAGTTTGAAGTGAAAAAAGTGTGACTGATTTGAAATTAGTAAGGATATAAAAGGGAAGGTGGCTTTTTGGTCATCAAAACTACAATATTGATATTTTCGGTCAACATTTTGTGTTGCAGTGTTGTTTTCAACTTCGGAAAGTAGGCCCTGGAAGGATCTGCTTAACATTCTGTTTTGGTGAAGTTTGAAGTAAAACCAGTTTGGTTTTAAAGCTAAGTAAGAATATAGAAGTGGCAGTTGCTTTTTGGTCATCAAAAGTGCAAGACTGATATTTTGGGTCAACTGTTTGTGTTGAAATGTTGTACAGTATTCCAGTATTTGAAATAGGTTGTTTAAGGAATCCCTTGAACATGATGTTTTGGTGAAGTTTGAATTGAAAACAGTGTGATTTGAAATAAGTAAGAACAGTGTGTGTGTGTGTGTGTGTGTGTGTGTGTGTGTGTGTGTGTGTGTGTGTGTGTGTTCATTTGCTCAGTTTCACATGCCCCAAGGGGTATTTGAATAAACAAATTTCAGTTGACTCAGTTGTATCGATACATCATAGTAACGCCGGAGAACGTATCATCATTGACGTCAGCTTGACCTGAGAAAAATTGGCAAGCTTTTATTCATTTGTTGTTGTTGTTGTTGTTGTTGCCGGATTCCGCCCTGTGGTAGCCTGCTTGGCCCAGTCAGCGTGTGTTTGGCACACAGTCATGCTTTCTCTAAGTCGATACTTTGTCGGAACTGCAATCAGACTCTAAAGTGTGCCGGAATTCTCCGGTCGGCCGGGTCGACTGGAAACCTCAGTGGCAGGACCAGCTGGCCCCGGTTTTGTTAAGTTGTTTCTCTATAGAGAAACAACTTTATGAGACGGGGCAGATTTTGCTACGCCGCGCAGCAGCAAGTTTCAGTGATACAAAACAAGACTGTGACGTTTCTCCAAACAATACTTACTTTCACGCACACAGTGAAATCTGCGTCATAGACACCGTACGTGCACACTTTGCTGCTGCGTTCTTTTTGGCGGGAATGACGTGTGTGTGTGTGTGTGTGTGTGGACGGATGTAATGATGGCTATCTCCTAAACCACCTCGTTGGAGGCCTTTTTACTTTGAGACAAAATGGGAATTCACCTTCTCCAGACCTATTTTTCACGATTTTTAGCCTACTGCATTTTCAAAAGAGTTATCGCCGATTTTTAAAAATCGGTCATATTACGATTTTTTTCGAAAAAAATGTTCAAAATGCCTTCATTTTCTGAAATTGGGAAGATCATCCAATTATACTGCCTGTTTTCGTAGCACAGCTATGTAGCTCTGACAGGTTTTGTGTAAGAAAAATATTTCCGAGGTAGGGGTGGTTTGCATATAAGGCCAAATATCTATGAAAAGACTCCTTCAAATTACTCATCATTCCGGTATTTTTGTCACTTGTGACAACTGCGCATATGACATGAACTGCTGCACTATTATAGCTTTAGTATTAAGAATAGCAGAGCTTTTAGATAAACACATTTTTCCCGTTTCTGCGAGAAGCGCCGGTCAAAAAAGTTCCAATTTTGCAATTTCGTAAGTACAAACCAAGGCACTTAAGTCCACGTTTCATCAGCTCTCTAGATCTTCCAAATTTTATGTCAAAATTAATTCAGTCACGGAAGTCACAAAAGCAACAAGGAAATCACAAGATATGTAGAAAGTATCATCTGTCAGACGAGCAGCGTGAGGCTGACGTCCAAATGTTTGGTTCACAGACAAAATCTGCAAGTATCGCCACTACTTCCGACATTTCATCAGCCCTCTAGATCTTCCAGATTTCATGTGAAAAATAATTCAGTCGGAGAAGTCACAAAGCCAACAGGGAAATCACAAGGACATGAACAGCATCTCGTAGACGATCTCAGTGCTAGAGGCTGACGTCGAAAGTTACTTCACGGAATTGACGTCATCTCTCTCTCTCTCTCTGTATGACGACCTGCCTGAGGCTGACGTCAAATGTTTAGATCACGGAACTGACGTCTCTCTCTCTCTCTCTGGGGAGCCAGGGTGGCCGAATGGTAGAGCGTTGGACTTTCAATGCTTGGGCCGAGAGTTCGAATCCTGGCCGCTGGGGGCCAAAATATTTGTGCTGGGCCTTTTTCTCGTTGCCCCGTCTTTGATATCACCCTTGTGTGGGGGAAAAGGACGTTAAACTCCTAAACACCCACCCACCCTCTCTCTCTGCCTCTCTCTCTCTCCCTCCCTTCTTCCCCCGACCCGGCCCCACCCCCAGTCACGTGGCTAATCGGTCGAGGTCGTAGAGGATCTAGTGTCATTGGTAGAACTTGGAGAGGGGAGAACCGGCAACAATAACAAGAAAGACAAAATAAAATGAAGTTTGGAGAAACAACTTTGTAGGACGGGGCAGCGCTACACCGTCATCACCTTCCCCCTTCCTACCTCTCTCTCTCACACACACACACACACACACACACACACCACACACACACACAAAAGAGAGTCCCAAAACGTACAAGGAACCCCACAGGCACAATAATTTATTTGGTTTCTTTTGACTGTTAGTCCACATTTAACAAAAAATGCACATGTAAATAGAACACACATAAGGCAAGCATTACATTCGATTAATGTAAATATGTGCATGAAAAAAGTTCAACGAAGTGTGACAAAGAGTTTCCAGTTGACTAGGAAGAGTTCAAATTGCAGGCTTTAAAAGGAATTGTGAAAACGGGAGGCATCTGCTACAACATTTAATACATAATGAAAATAAGCTGTAAATGCAACATCAAAAGAGATCTGGAAGTGTCATGGTAGAAAAGGAACAGGCAAACTTAAGTGTAACTAGCCAGCGATACCCACTACATGTATATACTGAATCACCTACAACATATACAACCTGCCTCTCTTTTCTCCTCCTATTCACGTTTTGTTCAGTTTTTCAAATGACCCATTGACATTTTCAACATTCCTCCATCGAGCAGGATTTTTTTTTCCCAAATGGAGCTTAGAAATGAAGAGGAAGAACGTGTGTGTGTGTGTGTGTGTGTGTGTGTGTGTGTGTGTGTGTGTGTGTGTGTGTGTGTCTGTGCAATGACAACTTTACTGTATCTTCAGTAAATAAAACGAATCCTGTATCAAAATACAGTCAGCACGTTCAGAGTTTTTCCAACTGTCAAAAACCATCCAATGTTGAACACTGAAAGAACACAACAGTGCATGACACACACAATAAATATGGTCTGCATCATTCGTTGAAATATCCCACGAAATTCAAACAACATTTTTTATCCCTCTCTGGATCTGTTATAAAAAGTATACTTGTCATGCAAGTTTAAAAAAACAAACAAAAAAAGAAACCTCTCTGTTGAGATCATCAAGTGCTACAAGAATCTACTGAATAATAAAACAAAAACCTGATGGAAAAAATATATATAAATATACACAACTGGAAAGAGACAGCAGCAACTATAAATAACAAATGTTAAAACACATAGTGGGGACAGAAGCATTTTCTTTTTCTTCTAAAAGAGAAAAGACAGTTCAAAATATACACTGCGTATAAAATATATCCCATCAAAAATAGACGTATGATTACTATGGTGTGGTTATCTAATACATGCATAGCAATTTACATCTCCCACTATGTGTGCAAAACAGCAAAACTGTTGGTAAATAGTAATATTGCAACCAGTGATATATATACCTCTCTTTATTTCAGAAGGATTAATGCATTGCACATAAATGCATTGCATCCCCCTGCAAGATTATGCAGCAAGGTATAATTGCATCAAAGATCATGAAAACAGCGTATTATGAAGTGGTGTGCACATCAATAATTATGTCAAAATTTAATGGAACTGAAGGGAAAAAGAAAATGTAAAAAAAAAAAAAGATTTACATTGTGCAAAACTGCGGACACAATATACACACTGCCTGCAGGCTAAATTATTAATACTGTACTACATTTAAGTTAGTAACAAACAACTCCAAACATGCAAGGTGTAACTTGATAAATATATGCACGAAACACATACAAGTAAAAATGACCAGATGACTTTAGTAAAATGGTTAAATAGTAAAACTAAAAGGAGGGTCACAAGCGAAATGAAGGAACAGAATTTTACAAGAAAAATGGTGTAAAGCCAAATTACTGTCAGACAGACATGCTGAGATCAAAAGGTTTCATATGGGAGTTCAAGTGTCCATAGTGTACGTAGTCTTTTTCATGTCAAAATTCAAAGCGTACGTAGTCTTTGTCATGTCAAAATTCAAAGCGTACGTAGTCTCTGTCAGTGTCAAAATTCAAAGCGCACGTAGTCTTTGTCATGTCAAAATTCAAAGCGTACGTAGTCTCTGTCATGTCAAAATTCAAAGCGCACGTAGTCTTTGTCATGTCAAAATTCAAAGCGTACGGAGTCTCCTGTCATGTCAAAATTCAAAGCGCACGTAGTCTCTGTCATGTCAAAATTCAAAGCGTACGTAGTATCTGTCATGTCAAAATTCAAAGCGCACGTAGTCTCTGTCATGTCAAAATTCAAAGCGTACGTAGTCTCTGTCATGTCAAAATTCAAAGCGCACGTAGTCTTGTGTCATGTCAACATTCAAAGCATACGTAGTCTTTGTCATGTCAAAATTCAAAGCGTACGTAGTCTCTGTCATGTCAAAATTCAAAGCGTACGTAGTCTCTGTCATGTCAAAATTCAAAGCGTACGTAGTCTCTGTCATGTCAAAAATCAAAGCGTATGTAGTCTTTGTCATGTCAACACTTGACTGCAGCTTACAAAATTGCCAGAATGCTGTCTAACTTCACGCGCAGTATCAATGCCTGCAATATTTAAACAAAAATCTGAGGTACAACAGAATTTGAACAACATTCATATCTTGGTGTATCCTTCAGGTGGCATGCAGTGCAGCCGCACTTGAAAATCAAAAGTATGTAAAATCACAAACAACAACAACAACAAGAAACAACTCCACCATAACAAAAGACTAGACCGCACCGAGACAATGCAAACTGAAAAACTACCCCTTCTTCCAAATAAAAACACACAGGAATGAAATGCTTAGATGATACAGGTACCATTGCACACCCAAAAACCTTCCCTCAAAAACCTTTAAAAGGAAGGGGGAAAAAATCCAACAAGGGAGCCAAAAACCTTTACTTTAGGTTAATGTGTTTTTCTCGCAACTTATCAAAAGCGGCTGAAACCAAGCCAGGAAGAATGGAAATAAAAACTCCAAAGAAGAAACATCATGGAGGGGAGGTGTTGGCCGTTGGGGTTAACTTCACACAAAAGGCAAAAAAGAGTCCAAAGCTGTGACCTTTCACAGTACATGGCAGTGAAATCAAATGATCTTTGGCTTGGTAAACATCCACCTTGAAACTTCTGCGTGATCCGATATCATAACTGATCAAGTTCTCAATAACTACCGGTACCTGCGCTTGACAAGTAGCTTGTCATTACAGATGAGCACACACGAACGCATTCAAATTTTGATGCGCAGTTTGTCGAGGAAATCGCTGGGAATGGCAGCTGCGGCAGCGTCCATGTCAAATTCCATGGAGTCCAGTTCGTCCGTTGTCTCCGCACCGCAAGCCCCATCTGCCACCTCCTCTCCTAACTGAACACGAAAAAATAATCAGTGCCCTTAGTACGCAGATCAGAGTTCATTCATAGATCTGATCAGCGATGGGTGCATGGGGGTTTAACGACCTTTTCAACCACATAGGGTGATATCAAAGACAGGACAACGATGAAAAAGCCAGCACAAATATTTGACCCCAGCCGGGATCGAACTCACGACCCGAGCATTAGAAGTCCAACGCTCTACCATTCGACCACCCCGGCTCCCCCTGATCAGCGAGAGGCATATTTCTTCAACATAAAGTGTAATAAATCAAAAAACATTTCTTCAAGTTTTGGTTTTTACTGCTGAATTATTTGTTTTAGAAATTTAGGCTGCTTTCTTTGGGGTTACCGGTAATACAGCATAAATGCAGGAGCATCACTAACTCTGCATATTAGAAAAGCGTAAGGACCTGGAGAGCGCCCTTTACCTGCAGGTCGACATCCGGCCGGCCTGAGTAGAAGTCCGGGAACAGTACCACTGCTGCCATTCTCATCACTTCCTCCACTTTGCCTGGTAACAAGCATTAATCAAAACAGTGCATAACAGTTCAGAATTTGGAAAATCACATCTTACAGGGACACTGTAAATAAGAAATTGTAAAACCATTATTAAATTCATCATCACAACATCAATCACTGAGGAGTGAACTTTGACTTCTCAATTTGTTAGGCTCTGGCCAATGACAAGTGAGTTGTGCCACAGTCAATCAAATCTGATGAGCATAGAATAACCAGTAATCACACACACACACACGCATACATATATAGAATAGGAACAAAGGCGTCACTAAAGCCGAAAACATGCGCTCAATCAGGTCAATTTGAAAGTAAGGGAAGTAAGTAAAGCTGAGAGCGCTCCCCAGATCTAGGAGATGTGTGCTTTGAATGCCATTGGACAAGTCCGCCTTGCCCTATATTGGCTACAAGCCACAGTGGAAGGGGGGGTGGGGGGGGGTCTACCATCCTACCGCTGAAACCTCTAACAGACCTAAGGGTATCTCACCATTCATAGGGCCCCCATTCCCCTATTCCCCTCCCACCAGGAGGAAAATGGTCAGTACAACCAAGGCCATATGAATTGGTGATTTTAGTTGCTCAATGGGACCCTCATCAGGTGAGCATGCAGCAATACCCACAAGGGATGCAGCGTCCAACCAGCACCAAAAGGCTGCCGCAGAATAATCTGGTGCATCTCCAGTACTAGCAGATGTCGCTACCCTAAAGCTCTGTAAGAGGTTTCAGCGGAAAAAGACTAAATAATTTAGAAGGAGCAACTGCTTAGGTGTAATATATATAATTATACATGTTTGGGGGGGGAGCACAGCAATGAGAAAGAGAAAAATATGAGTTGTCACGACTGTGGCTAAGTATCACTTCTGTGTTCAAATGCATCATGCAGAAATCTGCCTATGCCGTAAATGATATTTTTCATCGTTGCAGAACCAGATAGAGTTTCTACTACAGACCAGATCTTACTGAAGTGTGAGGAAGAATGTGCACAAGGCAACACTTTGTAACTGAACATAACCAGTCCCTTCCAACCAGTACTGTGTCCCTGGAAATTCAGACACATGAACATTACACAAATATGCCGCTGACATGAAAATAAAGACCAAAATCCTTACTGGGGAACAGTGTGTTCTCTATGTGTTCCAACACAGGCGCTGTGTCACCGTAGCCTGCCTGCGTAGGGTCAGAGGTCACTTGATAGGTCATGGCGATCAGCTGCAGCAATTCTTCGCGGTCCTCTTGACTCAAACCCATTTCCATCAGGATCTTGAAAAGCAAAGAAAAACATGGCTGCATGTACAACTTGAAATCAGTTTTATTCGCTCTGCTGTAATATCCATTCTGAGTGAGTGAGTAAGTGTGTGTGTGTGTGTGTGTGTGTGTGTGTGTGTGTGTGTGTGTGTATGTGTGTGTGTGTGTGTGTGTGTGTGTGTATGTGTGTGTGTGTGTGTTTAGGTTTTACTTTTGCTGAAATGTTTCATTTTTCGGATCAATGTAAAACTACTAGAAAAGCTTAAAACTCTCAACCACTGAAACCGAGAATTTAAAACAAAATGATCTCAAGAACACATCCCCTGCACAGCGGACATACCTTCCTCAATGTTCCAGCCTTGATCTCTTTCTCCAGGACAAAGTTGTTTTCAAAATCCTGCCCGATGTACAGTCCGCAGAACAATCTTATGGCATTCAGGATGTCGTTTTTAAGACCTAAATGGTTGAACTCAAGACCCTGGCGAAGTTTCCGAGCCATGCCGAAATCCAGCACCTTCATGGTCATGGTGTCTTTTGTAAGCATGACGTTTCCACCTAGACGGCAGGAATGAATCTTGAATGTCAAGCAGTTACAGTTACCGTTGTTGTTGATTCTTCTGTTCCAAGTGGTCAGAATTAAACATTTGAAATCTTCAATTAAAAATTAAACCTTAAACTCATCCCCCCCCCCCCCCCCAAAAAAAAAAAAAAGGAAAAAAAAAAGAAAGAAAAAAAGGAAAAAGACATAACGCATGCAGACAATGAATAAATGCATCTGTACCTGTTTATCAGTGATAAACCTAAACCAGACGCTATTGGTAAGACTGAAAAATCAATTTTGAGTATGCCAATGTGAAAATCCAGACTTTGTTTTAGACCAACTCACTGTGAAGGTCGCGATGGGTCCAGTTTTTCTCATGCATCTCCTTGACAACGCTCAGAAGGCCATGGAACATGCATAATGAAAAAGGCCGCACAAGCTCCTGCTGCCGTTGCCATAAGTTGCTCATGTGTTCTTCAATGATCTTCTCCAATGTGACACCTGCACACAAAAAAAACCTTCATGTACTGACCAAAAAATCCCATGAAATGATCATTAGGTAGAGGCATTTTGCTCATGTATTGTGTGTTGGTTTTGATGTTGGCCAATGATTTTCGGCGATAACTTTGTGCGCTTACCACCTGTCTCGCACAATTCGTTCTGCCGATGAAAGTGCCTTAAAGTCCCCAAACGCAACATGAAAACCACAGGCGAACACTCCTTCAGTTTCCTCGCCCCAAATGTTTGGAACTCGCTGCCGGTCGAAATTCGTGACCTTCCCACACTGTCCCAGTTCACATCGAACCTGAAAACCCATCTCTTACGTCAGGCCTTTCAGCCTTTCACATTTGTGAGTAGTCTACCATTGTTTCAGTGCCTTTGACTACAATTGTTCTTCTGCATCAGGCCGGGTTGTGCATGTCAGAGTGTGTGAGTGTGTGTGTGTGTCAGCGCATGCGTGCGTGCGTGCGTGTGTGTGTGTGGCGCTGTGAGTTGCCTTCCTGTGAGATTAAGCGCTAAACACATACTATTCATTATTATTATTATTATTATTATTATTAACTGTTCACTTTCATAAACCTATCAAATATAACATGTTGATCCTGGCCTGGTCACCTAATTTATTTCATGACTGTTGGAGTTCTAACTTTTTCCGTTTCTTCTGGACATAAATGAAATTTTCAGCAAAAAGGAGTGGTAAAAATCTAACACATCAAAACTAGCCTCAAATATATCCATGAAAAGCAAAAAAAGCTTTGGGGAAACAGCAGTGAAAATATTGATTTTTGGTTTGTTTCACTTACACTAGGAAGATATGGAGAAACTGAGAGCCACGACTGCCATGAAGTAAGTTATGTCATTAAGGCATCATCTCCTTTTGCTCTTTGATTGGTATACAAATGTACGAAAAGTTGGCACCAAAAATCGTCGGCGACTGAATCAGCAAATGCACTATAAACAAACCAGACCAGAAACACACATTCAAACTGATGACTTTCATTTGAAGCAATACTTAACTGTTCCAAATATATCTCAAATCTGACAATTTCCATGACTCCTCGTCTTCTTTAAAAAAAAAAAAAAAAAAGAAAAAAAAAAAAGAAATAGAAGCTGGAGAGGATGTGTATTTTTGGGAGCATTTTGTAGATATCTCACCGTGCGTAATCTTCTCCATGTGGAACACAACCCGACTTCCCTCTAGTCGAAACAGATACAGACTTGGTACCGACTCAGAGTCTCCCAGATCCACCCAGCATCGCACCTCATCTGTCGAAAACTCTGAAATCATCACCTGAAAAGAAAAAAACAAGTGCATGTACAGAAGTTCTTATGCACATCAGAGAGACTGAGACTATGAAGGAAAAATGTGTGTGTGTGTGTGTGGTGTGGGGGGGGTGGGGGGGGGGGGGTGGGGGTCATAAACAAATCTACTGTCATTTGAGCAAAAGAGAACAAAAACCAAGAACAAAAACCAAGAACAAATTGATGAAGCAGCATTCACTGCATCCGATATTTCAACCAAAACTCTGGCAAAATGAACTCACTGTTTTCATTGCATGCTCGGCGTCAAGTTTATTGTCTTTGACAACCACAATGTCTCCTGCACAGTTCCCTCTGCCAAGGACTTCTTTCAACCTTGAAAATTCCTGCCCTTCTCTGTAGTCTCCTAACGCACTTGGTTTGGCCTACAACATCATCATCACAATACATATTGCTGTTATGATGAGGAGTTTATGATGCCTCTTTTATTTTCAGTACATGTACAATGCAAATTTGTTTTAATCACATGGAGTGAGATATGTTCCAAAACACTGACACATGTTCAAGAAGTCTTAACAGAATGATAGTTTACTTTTATTACAAATGCATGTACTCAGCGCTCAGAATTTCCCTGTGTATATGAGAGACATTCAACTTAATAAATTTTTCAGTGCCGACTACATTCACAAAGCCTGTCCTAGATAAACTCCTGAACGTTCATGCGTACATGCATGCGCACATACACAAACGATGTACACATACACACACACACACACACACACACACACACACACACACAATTGCAAATGTAAACTATGATGTCTCCTGGCACCAAGTAAATTTCTTTTTCTATCAGGATAATACATGTAAAACATGTAGTAACTGTCATTAGAAGTACCTGTACTACATATGTATTAATTAGTATTTCTTCTCAACTTAAAAAAAAGTAACTTCAGCCTTCGACTTTGCCTTACTAAAAAAACTGAAGGCTTGCAGTCATCACCTTTGCACTGTCGATGACGACACCAGAGGGCGCCCTGTTTGCCTTGATGGCTTCGATCATTTCCAGGCATACGTTGACTTTTGTTTGAACTTCCTGGCGGTCTTTGCCTTGTTGAACTGAGTGAGCTTTTGATCTGTCCACATGGGCCAACGAAACTGTCCTATAAAAACAAAACTAGACCTTTTTTTTTTTTTAAACACAGTGTCAACTAACTTAGGTGAATAAATTCTGTCAGCAAGTTCAATGAGCACATGCACGCACATGCAAACACACACACACATGGAAGCGCACGTACGCACGCTTGCACACACACACACACACACCCTTCTAAGTCTATACTACAAGCTGAAAACAGTGCATGATTTGCAGTTTAAGTTCACAAAATGGAACCTCACTCTAAGTCACCATATGAAATATTCATTAACACTCTGCATGCCACAGAGGCTGTATTTTTCATGACCAGGTTCATGTTGCTGAGAAAATGGAAGTTACGCCAGCCAGAAGCATAGAACACGTATGCGAACTTAAAAAATAAAAATAAAAAAAATTTGAATGTTCTCAAGTACTTCGTGACTTACTTTTTATTGTCGTAGACCACTTCAACATGCCCGTCTGACCCCCGTTCCAAGCGAGCTGTATCCAGACAACCGTACAATAAGAATCAAACACACAGTTTTGAGTTTCACAGCTCACGTCCAAAGCAGACAGACAGACAAACTTGTAAGCGCTCTCTGTATCACTCAAACAATGGAAAAAATGTGAATGGTTGACACGGAAAGGTTTGACAGGGGGTGCATTTCGCCAGCCTTATGTGTCAGCCATCCTACGTGTTGATAGTCTTACATTGTGACAATCCAGCAAATTTATAGTCCAATGCTCAATAGTCCTATGTGTCGGTAGTCCTATACTTCCTAAAGGATCTTCAGTCAGGCTGGGGAATGGCTGAAGGAAAAAAAGACTGAAACCGGCCCCCGTAGTGTAGTGGTTAGCACTCCGGACGATGGGCCGGAAGACCCGGGTTCGAGTCCCAGCCGAGGCAAGCGGTATTTTTCCTACCTAGCTCAGCTCCTACCCAGAGCGGGTGTGCTATGGGTCCAATGGGGAGGCTGTTGCCACACAGCCGAGACTCACCCACTTCACGGGTGTGACCGCAGGTGCCGTAGTTCCCGGGCCTGGTTAATGCCGGGAAGTGTGGAATGCGGCCCTGTCCTGCAGTCCCAAACCAAAGGGACCTCCATAGCTCCATCTTACCATCATCGTCATCTCCATCATCATGCATAATAAACATTGCCCCAGCTTCCGAGCCCTCCGTGGATTCCACCCATTACCAGGGAGGAACACCAATGGAGCCGGCAAAGAGTTGTGGCAGCAAAAAAAAAAACAACAACAAAAAAACTGAAACCTAGGCCGGGGTGCAGTAGTAGCACACTGCTGGGGGTGCCCCCCAGGAAAACCAAATTTCAGAATTTTAAAAGGATTTTAGTAGCTTCTACTTGCACCCAGAAGTTAAATTTATACTGCCTTGGTACTGATACGCAAAGTCTTCAAAACTGAAGTCCCACATACAAAATATCAGGATACATGATTATGTGTGCAACCTTTTCCCCCTTCCTTTTTTCGGCTGAAACTGGAATGTTTTGGCTGAAATGATAGGAAATTTGACTGAAAATTGCCAAATGACTGACAATTCCCCTGCCTGGTTGATAGTCCTATGTTGTGACAATCCAACAAGTTTAGTCCAATGCTCTGTATTCCTATATGTCTGTAGTCCTATACTTCTTAAGGGTGGGTGGGCGTTTGGGTGTTTAACGTCTTTTTCCACCACATACAGGTGAGATCAAAGACGGGGCAACGATGAAAAAGCCAGCACAAATATTTGGCCCCAGCCAGGATGCAAACTCATGACCCGAGCATTAGAAGTCCAACGCTCTACCATTCGGCCACCCCGGCTCCCCCCCTATACTTCTTAAAGGACCTTCAGTCCTAAGACAGTCCTAGGCTACATTTTTCCTGTGAAGTCAATAGTCCTACAGTGCACCATAAAAGTACTTTTCTTTCTTTCCTTTTTGTGAACAGTACAAAGCACAGATGTTTAAAGACACTTTACCTTCTCCTGACTGGATAGCTTGAAGTAAACACTTCAGATTCTTTTCTGTGTTGGGAGACAAAGCACCATCTGCAACAGAAGCAGTACCCAATACACTGCATGCACATCGATACACGTAACAGTTCACAACTCATAGAATGCCAGATTCCCCTGTCAGCAATCATCAGTATTTGCCTTCTCTCCATCGCAGAAATGAAAACTTTCCAGATCAGTGCATGTAAGCAGAGTCTCCTTTGTTGCAAAAACCACCGTCAAAAAAACGTTTCCCGTGCCTGAGTCTTGCATGTAATGGAAGAAAGTATGTGGGCAGTGCGAAGAGAACTGCAAGAGTGGGAAATCGCCAATGTGCAGTACGAAATGTGTTCCCAACCAAATAACGTCATCTGCTCAGTACACAGTACACTTCTACATTCATAGCACAACATATACGCCAGACTTTAGGGTGGGGGTGGGTGGGTGTTTGGAGGTTTAACGTCCTTTTCCACCACATACGGGTGATATCAAAGACGGGGCAACGTTGAAAAAGCCAGCACAAATATTTGGCCCAGCTGGGATGTGAACTCATGACCTGAGCATCAGAAGTCCAACACTCTACCATTCGGCCACCCCAGCTCCCCTCGCCAGACTTAAGACAATTGAGACTTTAAACTACATACATGTACAAATGAATTTCAACAACACAAGCATACCTTCGTCCTGCATCACAGGACAAACGCCAGCTCCACGTAATTCCATGGTGTCAGTCAGACTGGGGAACAGCCCGAGCTTCTCCTCTGAAAAAGTAAATAAAATGTAAACACATATGGCAAAAATCAGTACCCAGGGCAACTTTATACATGTATACATACACCCAATGGCTTTTACCCCCCCCCCCCCCCCCAAAAAAAAAAAAAAAAAAAAAATCTGGAGGAATTTCAGTATTGCGACAAGAATTTAGAATTTTGTCAATACCTGCCAGCTCTTTGGTGCTGGTAGTAATTTAAGATCCTAGCTGAAAACTGGCCTATCTGTACACCACATCATATGAAAAGAAGGTAAACTGTGACTGATGAAAAGAAATTAATAAATTAAAAGAAATAAACAAATAAAAAAACACTTTCTGGAGTTCCCCATTACAGGGATCATCATATGCCAGTACATTATTTGTAATAGCCAAGCATGTTACATATGTCACATTATATCTTCTGACTAGGCTCGGTTCTCCAGCGCTACTCTTACCTCGGGCCTACACTGTACTTTCAGCAACAACAAAAAACAAAAATCACTGACAGCTCTTCTCTACTGCCTAACCCACATCAAAGAGTGTTTTAAAATACATGAATTCACCAACCTTAATGCTTTCAATCCACGGAACAAAGAACTACTACTACTTTAAATCTGATTGTACCTCCCTACAGTTCCCACATTGTGTGTGTCTGGTTGACATAAGCACAAGCACCTTTGAGTGTCTTCATATTGAGATCATATCATACTATCCAGAACAGTGGGTCTAAGATTAACTCTGTGAACTTAGACAAGGACAGCCCCGACACCAAGATATGCTGTACAAATTTGCCCCTGTGATAATGTTTGAGTTTTTTTCAGAAACTCTTATCAGGTGTCCTATGATCACGAAAGCATTTAGTATGCTGACTATAGTAAGTTCTTTGTTTCTATTGGGTTTAGGTTGGCTTGGCCGACTGAATACATGTTATATATTTATGCTCTCATTCTCTTTCTCTTTCACACATGTGCACACATACACACACACACACACACACACACACACAAAAGAAAAAGAGAGGTAGCAGTTGTAAAGATGGTCAGATGAAAATCCTCGCCTAACACCTTTTTTACTTTTTTTTCATGAAGTCTAGTTCACCAGTTCTGTGTACAACTACTCTTCAAATGGTAAACTGACAATGAAAGTTGAAACCACCACAACATCTAGCAAGCAGGAAAAATATCATCAGGCAACACACACACACACACACACACACACACACACACACACACACACACACACAAAATCACTTCAAATACGCGCTGTTGTGGAAAACACACAATGCAAAAAAAAAATTAGTCAAATACTGTACTCTGTCAAAAAGCTATTGAACAAAATCAACCGATAAATTTACCAATACAGTTTGTCAGCACCTGTCCAACGGTCAAGCTCCTTTCCACAAGAAACCTAGCTTGAATGTGACTAACCCCTGTCAAAGCCGATATACACTTGTACATATTTATTTCTGCGCGAATGGGCGTGTGATTGTGCGCTTGAACAGGTACTCGAGTGTTATGGTCATACCAAAGGGAAAAAAAATATGAAAAGAGGCCCAGGCTTTCCCGTCAGTGTTACATCACTGAGAGGGGTCAACTACTGCCAAATCCCCAGCGACAGTAGTGGGATCTGTGTGTAGGGTGGGTACAACAATGGCGATGATTGGGGCTGACGTTCCTGTCTGTAGATCAATGACCTCAGCTGACACGGTTTGCGCTGAAGGGGGGGGCAGGGGGGGGGGGGGGAGGTCCTAAGCTTACAGACAGACCGTCCGACCGACCGACCGACCGGCGGGGCGGGGGGCACTGGCAGGTGTGTGCGTCTTGCGTGTCACAGTGGAAAGTGAATGTTTTGTTGTTGGTGTTACTCAATTTTTTTCTGCTGTGCACTCCTACAAACCGCCACATCGATAATGGTCAGAAAGCTGACCGTGGATGTTTTCAGAATAATGGAGGAAGACGGTATGGTCAGCGGCGATAGATGTGTGTGTGTGTGTGTGTGTGTGTGTGTGTGTGTGTGTGTGTGTGTGTGCGTGTGCGCGTGTGGGGAGGAGGGGGGTAGGGGTGTGTGGGTTGTTTGCAGAGGGAAGGGGGGAGGGGCCGGAGGGCCTTAAGTAACGACTGAGGAATGAATCTGCTTGCTATTTTATCTACCCCCCCCCCCCTCCCCCCTCACCTCACTGTGCCAGTACTACTGCCGATCTTCTTCGGCCTCGAGTCTGTCTTTCTGTATACATGTATAATGTATACTAGAAACCATTCCCATTCCAACAGGTACCAGTCCGCAGTAATTCAACAGCTGGGTTCTCTAAATGGTTTATTCCTAAATCAGTTTGCAGAGGCACTTGCTAACTTCCAGCATTGGCTGGGAATGGCCAGTGTACATAACCGATTACAAGGGTCACAGTGTATAGCGCACTACTCCTCACTAGTACAATCATGTACCTTATTAACTCATGTGTGTGACTGAAGAGCATTTGGCAGTGGAATCTCTCTCTCTCTCTCTATATATATATATATGTCCCCCCCCCCCCCCCCGCACACACACACACACACTGACACCACACACAGAGGTACAGTGGTACAGTGAGGGGGGAGGTGAGGGGGTGGGGTAGATAAACTAGCAAGCAGATTCATTCCTCTGTCGTTACGACTTTGAAAGTTGGACCCTGCACCCTATAAATGTCCCCCCCCCCCCCCCCCCCCCGCACACACACACACACACTGACACCACACACAGAGGTACAGTGGTACAGTGAGGGGGGAGGTGAGGGGTAGATAAACTAGCAAGCAGATTCATTCCTCTGTCGTTACGACTTTGAAAGTTGGACCCTGCACCCTATAAATGTCCCCCCCCCCCCCCCCCCCCCCCGCACACACACACACACACTGACACCACACACAGAGGTACAGTGGTACAGTGAGGGGGGAGGTGAGGTTGTGGGGTAGATAAACTAGCAAGCAGATTCATTCCTCTGTCGTTACGACTTTGAAAGTTGGACCCTGCACCCTATAAATGTCCCCCCCCCCCCCCACACACACACACACACTGACACCACACACAGAGGTACAGTGGTACAGTGAGGGGGGAGGTGAGGGGGGAGGGTAGATAAACTAGCAAGCAGATTCATTCCTCTGTCGTTACGACTTTGAAAGTTGGACCCTGCACCCTATAAATGTCCCCCCCCCCCAAAAAAAAAAAAAAAAAAAAAAAATATCCTACATGTATGTGTTTACAACAACAACAAAAAGTGGAATATCATTGTGCAGAAGATCTGGCAACTTTTGCACATTCCACACAGACACGCAAGCAGTAGCCAGCAAAATGTGTAGTGTACCCCATGTGTTGCATTGGCAAGCATTACCTTACACACAGCAGATAGGAGCAGTGAGGTATGAAAAGAGTAACTATTGCCACTGGTAACCAAACCTGCTATCACCCAGCCAGCTCACCAAAACACAAGTCAGTACCCTGTAATTTGGACCTACAGCCACTAATGGAGCAATGTACGGTCTTTTGGCAAGCCTACTTCAACAAGCCCTGAACCCTAGAAAAGAAAGTTACTCATAATGAAGACTCAAACACTAAAAAGGAGACGTGGTGTGAATCTGTTGAACAGAGTTTTCATAATGGGGTTCATCTAAAAGATATTTTTTTATGTCAAACAAACCTCAAAGGTGGTGCTAAGTTTGGATGGTACCAACCTCCCCCCCCCCCCCAAAAAAAAAAAAAAAAAATTTGACAAGCACTGCCATTCTACTGAGACATGTCCTGCTGTAAGAAAGGTAGTGACAAAAGAGAAACAGCATCTGTAAAGTGGTACAGTAAAATGCACAGTACATGTACTCAGTCACGGAAATTATCCATGCCATAAAATTTACACACATACACATTACCAGTATTAGTACTATTACAAGAGTTCAAATGTACACCAACAGATTACTCCATTTCAGTCATCATTAGCCCCCCCCCCCCCCACCCATCATCCCCCCACCCCACTTCAACAAAAAGGCCACTATGTAAATACATGTAATTACCCTGGAGTTCACTCTGAGTCACACATCAGTCTCACAAGCATTACTCTATAGTTATGTCCTACCCTTTCTGAAAATGTCAGTTTTCAAAAACAGCATGCAGTGTTTAAAAAAAAAAAGTCTGGGAGTGGTTGGCAGCGTACACACATTATCTAAATGCGCAACTTAGAACTATAATGATTTTTATTTTTTCTGAAAAAGCATTTGACTTCCTATATTTTGTTATTTTTAGAATAAGCAAAACTGAAACTGGTGAAGTGCCAGAGCGACAGATCTTCCAGACTATGTGCTACGGTACAGAGAGAGAGAGAGAGAGAAAGAGAGAGAGAGGCAGACAGACAGGAATGAAAAGTGATGATTATCTGCTAAGTCGTAAGTGCACGCAGTAAAGCAACTTTGAGCACAAGTATCTTCTTCCTGCCTTCACACCGACGATCTGTACAGACACTACCATCCCCGTACCGGGGGCCGTAACGTTAACACTAGTGTTAACGTTACGGCCCCCGGTACGGGGATGAGACACTACAGCTGAAGCACTCGGCAAGACGTACACTTTACATAGACATATCTATGTACTTACTAGTACACCAAGGCGTCACATAGCAAGTGTGCTATCTACATTTTCGTTGTGGCATACATCACATTCGGAGAGCAAGACTTTCTTTTTCTCTAGCCGGAAGTGGTAAATGTTGTCAAAGTGATCTCCCTTGAACTAGTACTGGCGGGACTCGCCAGGAAGACTAGGCTAGCGGCGTGAGGAAAATTTGTCTTTTAACACGTCGTAAGTCGTTTAACTAAGGCGGAAGACAAGGATTTTAAGACACAAAGCTAAGCCCAGGAAATACTCTGAGTGGCCATATAAATTGAAAGGCGGTGGACTGGTAACGCTTTGAGTTCTGCTAACGCTAGTAACAGAAGCCAAACCCTGAAGTTGAGCACTGACGTATACATGTGACTGTGTGAGAAATACAGATGGAATATGACATTTTTAGACGAACCTTGGACAGTTAGGTTGCATGTACAACCCTAAACCAGATCCGTTTATCTGATTCATTCTTGATTCATTACAATTCTAGCGATACTAACGTACCTCAAGTTGTAGCTAGAAAGTTTATTTTCTGTTGACCCCGGCTGAGACCGCCAGTAAACCAGCAGCCCCTTAGTGTGTAATGATCTGATTATTTTTGCAGAGTATTGTCATTTATCTTTGCAGAGTATTGTCATAATGCCACCATCACGCCAGAGCAACAATACAACTGCTTCAGCGTCAAGTTCCAGACCAAACTTTCGTGGTGTGGATCAGTCCCTGCACATTATGCGTCAGGTCAAGTCATACTTCAACGTTGGCATGGAAAATGTGCTGGAGGTGGCGTCTGACATGGCAGAATATGGAAAAGGTGAGGCAAAGCAGCAATAACTTCAGAAGCGTGTAGTGATGTGTTATGCTGCGATACCTGGTGTATTGAACTGGTTACTCAGTTTAATAGGTTTGCCAGTGACTGAATGAGGTATTTCACGTACTATGTTTCTGGGTCTGGCAACATGGTACGTGACATATCTTGTAGATCTAACTATCTAACTGTACAAACCCCAGAAGCAGCTGCCACTTCTTCACAAACTGGCAACAGTGTAAATTTTATTGTAATGTCTAATGGTCAGTGCAGTCATGGGTCATGTTAGAATTAGAAATGTGTATACAGGTCACTTGCGACTGTGTGATTTGCATGATACCAGTTTTGCGGACAAGCGTTTTTGGGTTGTTTTTCTTTAACCAGCAACAGGGTACATGACACATTTTGTCACCAATACTTAATGACAGTGATCATCTCAGTTGTACCTGACAATTTGTGTGTGTGTTTGTTTCCTTTGTTTTTTGGTGTGTTTTTTTAAGTTCCTGTTGATACAAAATGCACTACCGTAGGGAGTGTTGATACTAAATGTTTCCTGCAGTAACTGTGACTTGTTCATCAACACTAAATTTCTCTGTATTTATTGCAGGGGAGGAGAAGCACGTGAGAAAACTACAAAATATTATGCTGAGCTATGCCAGGATGGAGCGCGACCTGGAGAGATTCATGGCAGCAACGTTGGAGGTTTTGGATGAGGTGATGATACAGTTTTGCACTTCCGTGACCTAGTTCTGAAGAATTGCAGTGCCTGAGAATGACATTCAGAATTGTTTTTTGTTTTTGTTTTGTTTTTTTGCTGCCCCAACTCTTTTGTCAGGCCCAGGTAATGGGTGAAATCTACGGAGGGCTCGGAAGCTGGGGAAATTGTTATTATGCATGAGGATGGAGATGAGGATTCAGCATTGTTAGAATACTGAAGAAAATGTGGCTGCTCATCTTTACTCCTGGGTCAAGATATTTGAGAATGTCCTGTATGTGTGGTCAGCTCCTGTGTTGATTGATAACTTCAGTGAGACACTGTACAAAATAATCATCATGGATGTTTATAATTATATAGCACTTGTACTCAGCGAGCTTTAAGCACTTACAAAGTTAAGAAAAACAAGATGAAATGAAATAAAATGGCATGAAAATAATGCCGGAGAGAACAAAAAAAGACTGCAATTGTCACGCACGCGCACACACACTGTCTTCAAACCAGCTGATGAGTGCTTCCAGTACACAATCATGTATGTGTGGGACTGTGTACAGATTAAGGCAGGTTTGATGAAAATGATACACATTCGTGAATAATTGCAGTGCATATTATTATTAAAATTGCAGTCAAAACACACATGTTCTCAGCCCAGCAGCAGAAAGGGATTGACAGAACTCACCGCGCGTGTGTGTGTGTGCAACAATTGCTATGTCTTTTATTGTTCTCTCCAACATAATTTTCTTTTTATTTTATCTTATTTTCCTTTACTTAGTAAGCACTTAGAGCTCGCTTAGTATTTATAAATGCTATATAAAATATTCAAATTCAAAAATACTTTTTGTCCATTAAATAACAGGTATAAAATGGAAATTCATCTTTGGACTCACAGCTCGAAACAAAATAAGAATGGAAAAATTAAGATTCTAGGCCAATAAAAACAACATAAGATTGGTTTGGCATGTGCAAAAACTTAACAACAACAAGAAAAATCCTCCATTATCATTGTGATTATCATTATTATTGTTTATGCTTACAACTGCCCACCTTTCATTCTTCCCAGGCAGGAGACACATGTGAATCTGGAACCCTGGAGAGTATGCTGGATGAGAAGGTAGAACAGCACGGTCAGGACAGCAATGATGCCAGCCTGAAACAACACGAGAAATATGTGGAGCTGGAGCAGAAAATTTGGGACAGTCAGCATCCAGGTTTGTAAGCCTTACAGTTGCAAATTCACTGTTGGCAGTATTAATATTATTGACATGTCACGCTACTTTTCAATTGCTAGCCAAAGTGCGTGAATACTCCGACAAGCTAACCCACAAGTGTTGACTGTGTGTCTGACAAAGAGATCAGATGGTAAAAATGCGTTGTTTTAATTAGTGCGGGCGGCTATGGGCTTCTGGGCTACAAATATTATGGCTGAACAGTAAGTCGGTGCTAAACTGTAAACTGTCTCTGGGTTTTTCTGTTAGTTTTGTATGTCTGCATGTGTGTGTCTCTGTCTCTCTTCCCCCATCCCCTGATTTTCTGACACTTGTTTGAAGAGAGGCAGTGTGCATGCTGTGCAGAGCACTCGCTCATACCCACACACAGAGAGAAAAAGGAGAAACACACAATATTCAAGACATAGGTCCTATACTTACGCGGTCAGCCAGAACATTTGCTCTATTTCAGTTCCCACAGATATGCAGCCCTGCGATGTACAATTTATGCAGATTGTCTGTCTGTTCTGTCACCAGACGCAGCTCCTTGCAGTCTTGGCGCCAGTGCTCCCTTGTTTGAAGATGATATCGAAATGACGCAGGAAAACATGAACACGAAATGCCCCTACACCCTTCAGGAGATGGTCAACCCTGTACGCAATAAAATCTGCAAACACAGTTACGACAAGACAGGAATCATGGAGTACTTGAAGAAACGTGGCAAGAAAGCCTTGTAAGATTGTGTGTGTGTGTGTGTGTGTGTGTGTGTGTGTGTGTGTGTGTGTGCTGCCCCAACTCTTTTGCCAGCCCCAGTGGTGTTCCTCTCTGGTCCTGGGGTGGAGTCTACGGAGGGCTCAAAAGCTGGGGCAATTTTTATTATGCATGATGATGGAGATGAGGATGATAAGATGATGCTATGGAGGTCCATGTGGCTTGGGACTGCAGGACAGGGCCGTCTTCCTTGCTTCCTGTCATAAATATCCCGGCGTTAACCAGGCCTGGGAAACTACGGCACCTGCGGTGCCGGCTGTGTAATCATCCACATCATAAGACACGTAATACCAAGGGGAGCACCCCTTAAAGTCGTACCCGTGAAGTGGGTGAATCTTGGCTGTGTGGCAACAGCCTTCTCATTGGGCCAATAGCACACCCGCTGTGGGTAGGAGAAAAAATCCTGCTTGCATCGGCTGGGACTCGAGCCTGGGTCTCCCAGTCCAGGGTCTGAAGTGCTAACCACTACGCTACGGGGACTGGTAGCCTTGCAAGATTTGGTGGCCTCTAGTTTTCACTATGATCAAGTCAACAGACCGTTGTGATGCTTTCTGTATAGAATAGTAAGATTTTCAGGATGTTCTCCAACCCAGTCCCACCCCAACTCCTTTTCTCGCAGAGCTGTCCACTTTTTCCCTCAGAATTTGGTGCAGTAATAGGGTGTGTTGTGAATTGTGACTGCCATGTGTTTTGTTCAGAATTTTGGAACACCTACTAAGCGGTTGCTACTTTAAAATACCCAGAAATAGGTGTGTGGAAATCCTTGTGCTAATGAAATCAAGTTTATAAACTGGTTTTATTAGTTGCAACCTCACCATCGTGAAATTGATGTGCAGACTCAAACTGAAGAGAAAAGTTCCTACCCGTTTACATATGGGACATAACTTGCCTCATTTGGCCGTGACCGAAACAGGTACTGAAGTGATTACCTCCCCTGCGTTAGTGGTGTAGGTTTTAAATACTCCAGTTGACATCACACGGCCATAATGGGTAAGCTCTTTGGTGCATGAACATGAACCTTAGTTTTCACAAGGGAAAGGTTGCCATATAATTCGTGATGTTCATTGCTTCAGATGTCCGGTTATCGGCTGTGGGAACAAGAAGCCGATCACTTCATCTGACCTTGAAGACAACAAGGACTTAAGGAGGTACATCCAGAGAAAGAACAGACAAGCTCCTGGTTCCTCCGCTTCTGCAAGTGCTAGTGCAAGTGAGTTTGCCTTGTTTTACACCAGCTTGATAAAAGAATCAGCTTTTATTCTTTAACTCAAAGAAAGCTAGGGGTTGTGCACCAGTGCCAGTGGCCTCACTAACAAAAAAAAAAATTCAGAAGACCAGTAATTCATGTCTGCATTTCTGGATTTCAGTTTGGCTTACTGGGAGTGTTGCACTTTGATTACACTTGTGTCTGCTGCAGTAAAAGCCATTAAGGAACTGTTAATCTGGCCTGATATTTGCATACAGTTACAGGGCCAAAACCGAAAAAGAGTAAAAAATGTGGGATACAAAAAGAATTGAACATTGTTCTACGTCAGCGAAAGCCAATGAACGGCATTTTACTTTCACATAGCTGTTGTTGCTAAGAGCGTGTACTACACATTGCACTGTCCAATATACTATATTATATGCCTTAGGCATTAGTCAGAGAAAGAGAAGTTGTTTTGTGCAGTGCAAAGGATAATTCTACCAGAGATGTAGCTCTCTCTGTTTTATTGACATATTTTCTCCTTTCTTTTCAGGTCTGCCCAGAGAATCACTGCAGCAAGAATGCACAACACAGCCTTCTGACAGCAATGCTGTTGTTATTCATGAGGGGTAGATGAACAGAGAGAGCCAGAACTCTGTGTGTGTGTGTGTGTGTGTGTGTGTGTGTGTGTGTGTGTGTGTGTGTGTCCTTTGACAGTTTGATCTGCTGCATTGATTTGGACTCTGAGAAATAAAGTTGATGTGTATGAATTTATGCGTTCTCATGTCATTTGTGTTGAATATACATAAATTTGTATTTAAAATTTCTGTCTTGTTGAATTTGCACACATTCAAAATGATACCTGCGTTAATTGTAAACTGCATGTTTCTTGTCATCACAGTCACCGCTTCACATCTTTCTTCTGTTGTTTTGGTTGGTGATTTCACCATTTAATGATTAATTTCACTTTTATAAAGTGATTTTCTGTCGGGTGGACTGTGAAAAAATGAAAAGCATGCAGCATAGTCGTAACTTGAACATGTTCTGGGCCCCAGATAGGGGAGAGCAATCCGTCAGCTGCATGTTGTCCTCGTCCAAGCGGCTACATGAAGTTCAGATAGCGTGCCGTACTTTGCTCCAGGGCTTGTCTTCTGATTTTTGGTCATTCACCTGCGCAGTTTCATCGTCCACCAACAACCCAAACACCCATACCAGAGAGCTTGCGGGAGACCCTCTCATCTTGCAGTAAAATGGCCGCTCGGCTCGTGGCACGTGTGTGCAAAATTTCACCGGCAGTAAAACTTGTATCAAACGGGGCTCCTTCAGAAACTTTGTAAGGGTTTACAACAGGCTTTCGTAGGTCATAATGCATTCCACACGGAGGCGCCAATTACAGCGTGGAAGACACAGGTTAGTTCATTGGTCTTCTGGGGGCCACTGTCTTTACTCTTTGATTACCAGGTGAGTAGGCCGGCAGGGAGGGAGAGGTCAGGTGATAATATCGGATGGAAGCGTATGGACGCCCAGGTGTAAGTTTTACCCCGGGTATGACAGCTGCTTTTTTTTTTTTTTTTTTTTTTGGGGGGGGGGGTTATTTCTTGAACGATGCAGTATATGTATACAAAATAGAATACAGATAAACACGTTTTGACGAAGGACAAAAGAGTTATAAGTTAATGCAACGCCAAAGACAAACAACAACAAAACCGCACACACTGAGATCAAACCAAACTGGAGTATTTTCCCATCTATAAATTTCTGTTTTGATGCGGATTCAACTAACACTGACACCACACAATGACTGACTCGAAAGTCGTGCACTGACTTGACCTAGTGACGTATATATATATATACTTCAGTATAAACTGACTGACAGGAAATGCACCCAACAGTGGGACGATACCATGCATGTAATTTGTGTGCCAGCATTTTTCGTAAGCCTGGCAAACGATCAACACACAGTGACATACAAAAGCATCACGTCAGTATACTGTGTATGTCTCTCTTTCGTCGGAAAACTGACTCGGGGAACTGACGGTTAGCCCTACCACTGGTTCTAGACTGGAAGCCAGACATAACTTGAATCCTCTGAGCGATCGTGGTTGACTATTTCTTCTTATTTGCTTTTTTTAAAGGCAAATTTGGCATTGTTTTATAACGAGGTTGTTTGTTTGTTTCTTTATTTCTTTGTTTTTAATTTCCTCACCTTTTCCACTGAAAGGTCAGTCAAGGTTAATGCAAATCGGTTACAAAGCCGGACGTTTTCACACAGCTTTATTGAAAAATGAAACTGACATCACAGTCCCGTGCTGCGGCCGAACTGTCGTCTGCCACTTCTTCATTTCTGCCCTAGCCTGCTAACTTTCATCCTCTTCAGTTTTAGTGCAGAGCGGGTTCACTTTTACAACTGCATGTCAACAGATACTTCAGTGCAACCAGGGAAAGTGCGAATGTACTCTACAGTATGAGGTTCTCAGTAATTATACTGTACTGCCGAAGAAAGTTCCGGAGGTTTGCGATGTGAACTCAGTTTATACGATGGTCTGGGAAAAAAATCTGAAATGCATAGCCGGGTCCTCTCTCAAGATTCCATGGGTGAGTAATGCGGGTTAGATAGAGCTTGCATGATTATTTTGAGCGGTTTACCACGAAAGAAACCACGAGATGTTTCTTTCTCTTTTTTTTTTTTTTTTCACATACTTCGCAGAAAATTCTCTATGCGATCATTTTTTTTCTGTGATCCAAGATCCAAACGTGAACAAAATAACTATGCACCGGCCGTGAAGTATGAGTTCCAAATGTTTGAAATGATGACGCACTTTCTGCGCGTCTTTGAGTGATGACGTAACTGGAGTGTGTCACAGTTTTTGTGAACTCATAAACCACTCAGTGGGTTACGGAAAGTCATAACTCACACTTTCGCTTTGTATTTCCTTACTATTTTCGCACTGGCGAGTGGTGTAAAAATACTGATTACACGGTCCTGAAATGCTCTTCCACTTTTGCGACTGAAATGCAGTGGGCCCAAATATCAGCAACAGAAATAGTGAAGCCGGTAAATGGTCATCGAAAACAGATTACATATATAAACTGTTAAATATCATGTGAAAACTTCCAGACTGTTTGAAAAGAGGGTGGGTCGGGGTGGGTGTGTGAGAGTTTAACGTTCTTTTCCACCACATATGGGTGACTAGTGAAGGGGTGTGGGGTAAACTGGGATTTCTCAGTCGAAACTGCGCTGTTTCTCTATCTCACGGAGACACAGAAATCATCATTTGAAGGTATTGAAACATTCTCCGCATTTGCAGAGGCCACTGACCCTCCGAGCGTGGGATGCAACAAGGAGAATCTCTATAATCATGTAAGTAAAATTACACCGATCAGCCATTTCTGGTCTTAATTTCGTCTGGTTTTCTCAGTTTGCGTCGCACGTTCACGGTCAGTTCCACTCGGAAAACTGGTGTAAATGTTATAGTGGGTGGTTGTTGTTGTTGTTGTTGTTTCGTCAGTTTGCGAATTTTTATCGAGTGTTTTTTCAGGGTTTTTTTTTTTTGTGTGTGTGTTTTTTTTTTAGTATCGTTCATTCACGAGGCTTACTCCAT
>JACVVK020000211.1:495000-577500 GCA_018292915.2 Batillaria attramentaria | reverse complement strand
GAATGACAACAGCGTGTGGACGACTTTTCATCGAATGTGCTTAATCCGTGCATCAGAATCAAGCACTTGCTTTGGAAATGTTCAGCCCACCAAATCTGAAAAATAAATGCAATTCTAAATTCCGAAATTTAAATAGCTGAGCTGACCCTTCGCACCACGTGATTGTAATTTGTTTATGTCCAGTGTGTGAGAGAATGCGTGTGATTCACGTGAGCGTGCGTGTTGGGTTCAGTCAGTTCGCGGCGCTTTGAGCCGATTCATGAAATTGGGTAAAGCGCCTATACAATACTCATTATTATTATTATTATCACTTGGGTCGCAATATAGGCACCTGAAACTATTATGGTGACTCTGGCCGGCGTATATGTTGTTTTACTAGTGTATTGAGCAGACGACGTTGTTTGGTTGCGGATGGAGTTCAGCTAGACGGCCCTGTTTGGTGGCTATTTTTAGAAGGGTGGTGGGTGGGCGGGTGGGTGTTTGGGGGTTTAACGTCCTTTTTTTCACCACATACGGGTGATATCAAAGACGGGGCGACGATGAAAAAGCCAGCACAAATATTTGGCCCCAACCGGGATACGAACTCACGACCCGAGCATTAGAAGTTCAACGCTCTACCATTCGGCCACCCCGGCTCCTATTTTTAGAAGCTTCGTCGAGTCCCAGTCTCAGTGTTCAGGAATGGACTGTAGGCTCAAAGAATGCCGTATTTCTCTAATATTAGAAGCCACAAAGTCACGAAATCGGTCGCGATGGCCAAATGAAACATCTTTCTATCAGGCAAACGAGCTTTGAAAGCGGTAGTTTTCCATCTCAGTGGCGTTACGAACATAGAGACTATGGATTAGGCAGATTTAGTATGATTTCGTACGGAGGACTTCGCTGAGCAGCGTAACCCATTTGCATGTAAATTAGGCACGTTACGGGTGCCATTAGCCAATCGCAGCGCGTTAGCAGCTCGCGGCCTCTGCCGTGTGAGCCTAATTTAACTGTAAATGGCTGATAAAGTGGCTGTCGTGGGAGGAGCAATTCTCGGTGTGAGTTCGACACCTACCCCCAAGCGGGAGTATAGCACATTTCGTACCATGATTTTTACTCTTTTTTGGTTTTGGCCCTGTATGCAAAATCAGGCAAGATTAACGATTCCTTGACGGCTGTTATTGCAGCAAACACGAGTATAACCAAAGGGCAACAGTCCCATGAAGCCAAAATTAATTTAAAAACCACGCAGACATAAATTAATTATGATATTTTTAGCGAGGCCACGGGTGCACAACGCCAAACTTACTTCATGGGAGTTGAGTTTAAAAAACAAACAAAAAAAACAAAACAACAACAACAAAAACAAAAACAGGAAGTCCTTATCATACTCCAAAACGTCCGTTTTCTCTGGCTGTGTTACCTGGGCCTCAGTGTTTGAGTAACTTGTCCGGCATTACAGTCAAATGCGGCCAACCTTGCAGTCTGACTGGACGGAATAGTGTACGTAAGGGTGTATGCTTTTGTCATCGTTGAGCAGAGAGTACGCATCAGCGAAGTATACAAGCTATACACGTTAGCAGACCAGAGCTTGCAATAGGCAACTCATGTCCGTTTAAGTTCGATTGTAAGTAGCACCTGCGCTCTCAAGAAGTCAAGCACGCACCCATCTTGTCAGAAAATGAAAGTGAAAGCTTCAGTTTTCACCTGCGACGTTGACAATGAAAATAAATCGAAATCCATGCTGTGTGTTTTTTTCGAAAGACAATTTTTCCTCGCAGGACGTGCAGGCTGTTTTATTCTTCATAATTATTCTTATCATAGTTTTTTCTGGGATGGCCGGGGACGAGGGGTGGGGTGGCGGAGGGCTGAGTGCGTGGGTGCGTACGTGGGTGGGTGCGTGCGCGCGCGCGCGCGCGTGTGTGTGTGTGTGTGTGTGTGTGTGTGTGTGTGTGTGTGTGTGTGTGTGTGTGTGTGTGTGTGTGTGTGTGTGTGTGTGTGTGTGTGTGTGTGTGTGTGTGTGTGTGTGTGTGTTGGCTCCCTAGGGAGTATACACAGGAAATTTGTGAGTGGGCTGAGTCTGGCAGGTATACCCTTTAAGCGAGCTAAAGCCATAGCTAATACTCTTCAGTCAGTGCCATGATCGGATCCAAAATAATCTGGAAACAAAGATGCAAAGCCACCTAAACTGACGTAACTATGAGATATAATGTTTTTGTGCCCCTGTAGATGCAGTGTATGAATATGTGTATGGGTATGTGTGTGTTCTCGCTGTTATTTGGCTATGTATACTTTCACTGAAAGCGGACGTCGCGTCAGTGACGAGGCACCGTGGTAACCAGATTATGTTCATATCAAAGCGTTCGCTTTTGCACGGTATTGTGTCTTCAATAAGAGAATAAAGCCCTGTTGGTGTGTTCTATTACACGACAGGCAATACTTGTCGAAATTTAGATGACGGAATAAGCCAATCCACATTTCAAGGGTAGCACCCCGGAACTGTGCATCCTGTTTAAATCTGATCTGTTCCTCCGGAAGCTTCCGGGCGCCGGTAGTCATTCAGTAAGCCCTTTGTGATTGTGAGCTGTTGATCGCCTGTTCTGACGAGAATGAATTAACAACAACAAAAAAAGGTTCGCTGACCTTTAATGTCGTCCGTTCCTCCTGGCGGCGTGACCTGGGACAAATACAATCTGTCACTGTGACTTGTCTGCTACGTAAAAAAAAAAAGAAAAAAAAAGAGCGAACAGTACTTTAAGGGGGAGGGAAGGCTAGGTGTCTGCCGTGCGACTATCACCATACAGTTTTTCGCCCTAGTTTTTGTACTTGTTTAATTCTACCTTCTTTTTTTTTTTTTTCTTACTGTAATTGCGCGATGATTTTTGTAGGACAATATAATAGGCAAAAGTCTGATGTATTCTTCTTCTTCCTCGATCACTCAGACAGGCACGCCAGTAGTCCTGATGAAGGTTGCAGTCCGTCGGAGACACTCAGCCGGGCCGAAGATCTTCTCCCGCAACGGTGTGTCTGTAGGCCAGGTTGTCGCTCGTTGGTTCTGGTGCGTTGGACAGTTTTGCAGGAGGTGTTCAACTGTCATCCGCGGTGCGCCACAGGGGCATGCTGCAGTGTCACCGATGTTGAATTTGGTGAACATGTGGTGTTTGAGTCTGCAGTGACCTGTCCTCAAACGCACGATGATCACCTGGTCTTCCCGGGAAAGGTGGTAGTAGCCGTCGCTGTTGTTGTGGTCTGGGTGTTCTTGCCGCCATCTTCTCCTCTGGATCTCCCTCACAATGGTCTTGGCCTCTTCGAAATTGAGTTCCTGCTCCTCTTGTGGTAGTCTGCTCCCATCCTTCGCCAGCCTGTCAGCCTCCTCATTGCCATGGATGTTGCGTCTGATGTATCATTTGGAACCAAACTGGGCTGCAGGAGCAGCAATGCACCTTTTTCTAGTGGAACTGCAGGATTTGTCAGCGCACATATACAGTCAAGGACAAATCTCGAACCAACTGTCTATCTGTTGGGTTTAGTTCGCGGCGCTTTGAGCCGATTCATGAAATTCGGTAAAGCGCCTGTACAATACTCATTATTATTATTATTATTATCATCTGAATTGAAAAGCGTTCGCCAGGATTGTTCAGGTAGGGTAGCTGTTCCACTCACAATAACCTGCATACTAGGCCCGCACAGATTCAGCCTTGTCCCGGAAATGTTTAACAGCAAGAGTTCACCGACCAGCCAACCAAAGAACCCCTATCCGGAAACTCCCACTTTAAGTGTAAGTTAATTCGTGATTGACGGGTTGCGAGGATCTGCGAAGTCTTTCAACCGGCGGCGACGTTCCCGGGTGGCTTAATCGGGGGTGCATGGCAAAGTCAGTTTGACAGTTGGTCAACGTTGTCCACTCGACCCGTGGCCTGGCAACCTCGTTCGTTCAGTCAACGACGAGGCAGACGTCCGAACGTACATGTTCATGTACACAGTCCGTGTGATGACTGCGTGGCATTGTTCGTTAAGGTGTAGTCAGCCAAATTTAGAAATCGCTTTTTGGACGCGTCCGTCTTAGGGGAAACCTGTTTTAGAAAGCCGATTTCCGTTGTTTTTTGTTGTGTTTTTGGGGTTTGTTGTTTTGTTGTTGTTGTGTTTTGTTTGTTTGTTTGTTTGTTTGTTTGTTTGTTTGTTTGTTTTGTTTTTTAGCCAGGAAGAGAGCGATATTTATTCGTCTAATTGTCTAAATGTCTGTTTCACTTTGCTTTATTTTTCCGTGACTTTGGTCATTGTTGTTTTCAAGTGTTGAGTAGAGCTTCGTATCAGGGTTTGCTGCATACCTTTTACATAAAAATAAACTGATTCGTACACCAGGAGCAGGCAGTGGGGGCTGGGGAGGGAGGGGGCGGAGGTGGGGGGGGGGGCGTAACCCTCCACCAGTCAGCAAATCGGTATAATTATAGAATTTTCAGTTGTTCGACTTCTCTTTGTTTTAACTGTTAAGTTTGGCTAGTAACTTTTCTAGTTTGGTTAGTAAAAATCACGGAGAAGTTCAGACTTTCAGGGCTGACCCGGGATCTTTCAGGCTGGGTAGTACATCCTACGTGTCACGTCGAATCTCTTTGTCGGAGAGAGGTATTACTGTAGCCGGTGTGAGTAAGGTAGTGCAATACGTGGCTCGTGCAGGAACACAGCTATTGGCACTAAGTAGCCATGTTCAACCACTCTCCTCCCACTTTTTCTCGACAAGCTCTCGTTCACGTTACGATAGTTTCACAGTGTTTGCTGGCTGGGTTTTTCCCACGGATAGTAACTTCGTAAATTTCCCATGTTGTTGTGCTGGACCACCCATTTAGCAAGTGCTGATTATAGATTTTTTTTTTCTGGTTATTGTTTTTGTTTTTAAGTTGTTGTTCGTTGTTTGTTTGGTTCTTACAAAAAAGTTCATCTTCGCGAGAAATAATTTTAAAAAATACCTCCCCCCCTCTATTCTCTTCCCCCCCCCCTCCTCCTCCTCCCTTCCACGAAATAGGATAGAAGATAGGCTGGCACTGTTCTTTCTGTATTCTGTATCTATGTTTTTACTGAAAACGAACATGTCATTATCAACAGGTATTCACTAAAAAGACAAGTATTCTGTCCAGGATTATTAAAGAAAACCCCTTCTGAAATAGTGTGTGTGTGTGTGTTTGTGTGTGTGTGTGTGTGTGTGTGTGTGTGTGTGTGTGTGTGTGTGTGTGTGTGTGTGTGTGTGTGTGTTTCAGTGTTTGTTAATTTGTTGTTGTTTTGTTCCTTTTTTGTTTCGTTTTGTCCCTTTTTTCTTCTTTTTTTTTTTTAGTATCACCGAGAGTTTCCTCTTGCTCTCCTATCTCATTGACGAAACGGAAGGAAAGACAGGTCCGCGATAGCTTAGTGGACACAACATAGACTAAGCACCACGAAAACGCCTCGATCAAATTTGGGTGCGCTCGCACGAGTCCGGTGTCAACTGCTATGTGGCACGCGAAGCCAGCGTGAGCTTATGACACGGACACTTTGTTCTTGTCACCTTCAACACTTCTCTACAGTGAAACTTGTCAGTTAACGCTGAGAGCTGTAAGACTGGGTTTTTCCCCTACCCCGGCTTCTGCGACTGGTGTCAAAGTTTAGCAAATGTGTGTGTGCGTGTGTGTGTGTGTGTGTGTGTGTGTGTGTGTGTGTGTGTGTGTGTGTGTGTGTGTGTGTGTGTGTGTGTGTGTGTGTGTGTGTGTGTGTGTGTGTGTGTGCGTGTGTGTGTGTGTTGGGTAGTTTGATATGGCCAGTCAAGTAGATCAAGTGGATTAGTGTGGATCTAAATGTGTGTGTGTGTGTGTGTGTGTGTGTGTGTGTGTGTGTGTGTGTGTGTGTGTGTGTGTGTGTTGGGTAGTTTGATATGGCCAGTCTAGTAGATCAAGTGGATTAGTGTGGATCTAAATGTGTTTTTTGTTGTTGTTGTTGTTTTTTTGTCCCTTTTTTTCTTTTTCTTTTTTTCAGATTGACAAGACAAGCATTATACACACGCTCAAAGAGAGACATCATCATCATTATCATCATCATCATCATCATCACATTCTTATATAGCGCATATCCCCACAAGGTGAGCTCAAGGCGCTTCACGAATACAACTCATGAAACAAAAGTATGCAACACGTACTGACACACACACACACACACACACACACACACACACACACACACACACACACACACACACACACACACACACACACACACACACACACACACACACACACACACACCTGCCACTCCACCAGCAACAGGGCTCAGAAAGGGTGAGAATCTGTGGTGAAACTAGTCGTAGGACAGTCTGAACAAGGTGGTTTTCAGTTTGACTTTGAAATCAAGCAAATTAGATGCATTGCGAATGCACTGGGGAAGAGAATTCCAAATTACAGGGGCTTGGTACTGCAATGATCTTTGTCCAAAGGACTTAGTGTAGGTCTTACGTACGACAAGAAGGCGCTCGGAGCTAGAGCGAACAGACCTGGCTCCACATGTAGAAGTCGAGGTTAGGGATTTTAGACCCGAGTTAAAGTCTAACCTCGAACTAAACTAGCTCTAGGGTTAAATTATCTATTGTTTTTTGTTTTAAATCAGGAAGCGGATCCAGCATTCCAGCAAGATGACTAAGCCCTTATAGAAGGACATATTTCTTCCTTTCTTCTCCCCTTTTTTATTTTTTATTTATTTATTTTATTTTATTTTGGTTTCTTTTGTCTCAGTCTCGGTTAGGCACGTAGCCTTGGGTTATATTAACCTCGACCTTTACGTTCGGGCCCAGGATGGTTGATAGACAGTAAGTAATGAGGACAAGTAGGCAGGCAGTGTGCCATAAAAAAAAGAGAATGTACAGTACAATGTACAATGAATTGGTTGTATAAGGGCATTTAGCAACCGTTTTGTCTGGCACGGACCAAGACACCATGTGCTTCTTGACATTGTAAGTTCTTGTCTCATGACGGCTTCAGTGTGATCGTACCGACAATTCCTAACATATCTTCGGCGTACAGGGTAGACTGGATTACCATGTCGTATTTAGTCATCAATAAAGAAAAAAAGACAGAGGAGTTAAATTAAATGAGCTGTAAAACAGGTGCTATATTAAAAGCGCCATTGTCACACAGAATCCTTCCCCTCGTGTGTTTCAGTTAGTCTTCTGGGCCCGCATGTAAAACTCGAGGTTAATATAACCCACGGCTACGGGCCCAACCCAGACTAGGGCAAAAGAAACACAAAAAAAAATAAAAAATTAAATTTTAAAAAAGGAAGCGAAGAAAGGTAGGAAAAAATCCTTCTCTAACGGCTTAGGCACCACTGATGGTGGAATGGACCCGCTTCCTTGTTAAACAACAACAACAACAACAACAACCAAAACAAAAACAAAAAATACAAAAAAATTAACCGTAGAGCGAGTTTAGTTTGAGGTTAGACAAACCCGCAGCTAAAATCCCTAACCTCGACTTTTGCATGCGGGCCCTGATATGATAAAGTAACCGCACAACGATGGTCGCACGTTTGTCTGGATCAGTTGTTGGACGTGGGCTGAGCAATACTAATGGTATGCTCATTGGCTAAACCTGTACATCCGCTTCAGGGAACGCATCCCTTTTCAAAAATCCCAGAGTTTAAACTAATACTGAACACAAACTGCGCAGTAAGACCGTGCTCAGGAAATGATAGTACCAGTCACATGGGTTAAAGATGGGTCAGTAGTCAAAGTTGACCGGCCCTGACACAAATGTGCATCCTTTCCTAAATTCCCTCAAAGTCAATAGACGTGTGTTTGCCGCCCACATGGCTGGCTCTCAGTATAGTGGATAATTGTGTGCGCAAATACCTACGTCTGGCAAAGACGGCGATTGAGCAATAACACGAGGTACTGTCGAGCTGACACCGACGAAAATCGGGCGTCTTTCTCTCTATGTCAAGAACGCACCACAGTCAACTCCGGAAAAAAGGTCAAGCAGCAAAATGACGTCGTTACATCAGGAATTCTCTGTCCATTTCGAAATTATTTCAAGGCCATACTCGCCTACCCCCTCCCCCTCCCCCCACCACCCATAAAGAGCAAAAATTGTAGTTAAAAAAAGTAAAACGATTTAGTCTGATCTGGCATCAGAGCAAAACTGACCCCCCCCCCCCCCCCCTAGTCTCATGTTACCCCCGGGCAAACCCTCCTGAGCTGGTTTGGGGAGCCGGGGTGGCCGAATAATAGAGCGTTGGACTTCTAATGCTTAGGTCGTGAGCTCGTATCCCGGCTAGGGCCAAATATTTGTGCTGGCTTTTTCATCGTTGCCCCGTCTTTGATATCACCCGTTTGTGGTGGAAAATGACGTTAAACCCCAAACACCCACCCCACCCAGCCTCCTGAGCTGGTTTACCCCCAGGTTAAAGTGGCTAATGCTGCCATGTTTATGCTCACAGATCATTCTGAGCTGTTTTCGTGGTATCAGTCTATCATCACACCACTTAAATACCTGTACAGTGACAGCGTCTGTAATGCTGGCACTGAGCCAACAAAAAGGTACTCGATGACGCGGCGACCACACTAAGCGCTGCAGTAGTGTAACAACAGTCGTAGAATTTGAATGTTCGACCTCTCGCGTGAAGTGTAAACAACATTGGCTCGCATGAAGACTGAGCTGTGCTAATCACCAAGATAGAGTGTTTCGAGCGTACAGGCGCACTCACGAGCGAAACTGTTCCAAAGCATAAGTTGGCTTAGCAAAGATGGAATCAGTTAGCCTTTTTTAAGTTGTTTCTCTATAGAGAAACAACTTTATGAGACGGGGCAGATTTTGCTACGCGCAGCAGCAAGTTTCAGTGATACAAAACAAGACTGTGACGTTTCTCCACACAATACTTACTTTCACGCACACAGTGACGTAACGAAATCTGCGTCATAGACACCTTACGTGCACACTTTGCTGCTGCGTTCTTTTTGGCGGGAGTTGACGTGTGTGTGTGTGTGTGGACGGATGTAATGATGGCTATCTGCTAAACCACCTCGCCGGACGGCTTTTTACTTTGAGATAAAATGGGCAGTCATATTCTCCAGAGCTATTTTTCACGATTTTTAGCCTGCCGCATTTTGAGAACAGTTATCGCCGATTTGAAAAAATCGGTCATGTCACGGATTTTTTCGAAAAAAATGTTCAAATGGCTTCATTTTCTGAAATTGGGAAGATCATCCAATTATACTGCCTGTTTTCGTGGCACAGCTCTGTAGCTTTGACAGGTTTTGTGTAAGAAAAATATTTCCGAGGTAGGGGTGGTTTGCATATAAGGCCAAATATCTATGAAACGACTGCTTCAAATTACTCATCATTCCGGTATTTTTGTCACTTGTGCCAACTGCACATATGACATGAACTACTGCACTATTATAGCTTTAGTATTAAGAATAGCAGAGCTTTTAGATAAACAAATTTTTCACGTTTCTGCGAGAAGCGCCGGTCAAAAAAGTTCCAATTTTGCAATTTCGTAAGTACAATGCAAGGCACTTAAGTCCACGTTTCATCAGCTCTCTAGATCTTCCAGATTTTATGTCAAAATTAATTCAGTCATGGAAGGAAATCACAAGATATGTAGAAGTATCATCTGTCAGACGAGCAGCGTGAGACTGACGTCAAATGTTTGGTTCACAGACAAAATCTGCAAGTATCGTCACTGCTTCCGACATTTCATCAGCCCTCTAGATCTTCCAGATTTCATGTGAAAAATAATTCAGTCGGAGAAGTCACAAAGCCAACAGGGAAATCACAAGACATGAACAAGCATCCTCAGACCGTCTCAGTGCTAGAGGCTGACGTCAAAAGTTTACTTCGCGGAATTGACGTCATCTCTCTCTCTCTGTATGACGACCTGCCTGAGGCTGACGTCAAATGTTTAGTTCACGGAACTGACGTCTCTCTCTCTCTCTCTGGGGAGCCAGGGTGGCCGAATGGTAGCGCGTTGGACTTTCAATGCTTGGGCCGAGAGTTCGAATCCCGGACGCTGGGGCCAAATATTTGTGCTGGCCTTTTTCTCGTTGCCCCGTCTTTGATATCACCCTTATGTGGGGGAAAAGGACGTTAAACTCCTAATCACCCACCCACCCACCCTCTCTCTCTGCCTCTCTCTCTGCCTCTCTCTCTCTCTCTCCCCCTTCTTCCCCCACCCGGCCCCACCCCCAGTCACGTGGCTAATCGGTCGAGGTCGTAGAGGATCTAGTGTCATTGGTAGAACTTGGAGAGGGGAGATCCGGCAACAATAACAACAAAACAGACAAAATAAAATGAAGTTTGGAGAAACAACTCTGTAGGACGGGGCCGTTCCTCCTTGTTTTATAACTGTCTTTCATTGACCGTAGTCCCCAGACAATTCCCCCCCCCCCCCATGTTACCCCGGGCCTTATCCCATCCACTTTTCCCCCAGGCTAAATGTGCAGAGAGCTCTTTTCCCATTTGTGAGCATTTTACACGTTCAGTTATCTTTGAAAGGCAGTACAAACTTTTGTGTGACCACTTTCTCCACTGAGCAGGGCCGCGTTCATCATACGAGCGGCAGATGTTCACACCACAACTGCGACGGAAAGTTTACCCGAGAAGAGTTCACCACCACAAACTTCATGCAACGGTGCGGTGCTTCTTTTCGTGCAACAGGTAGGAATCTATGAAAGATGGTTAACTGGCAGCGGAAATTTTCTGCAGCTCATTCTAATTCTGCCACTGTAAACCTCACGATCACAAAACGTGCATGCTTTGGATCAGCAATGCTCTCTCTCTCTCTCTCTCTCTCTCTCCCGTTGTTCGACGCATAATTTTATTGCAACGGCTGATTGAGGATTGACAAATGTATCATGACAAATCACCTCAGTTGTAAAATAACGTTCGTTCGTCTGTTCGTTCTCTGAGAAGGAAAAAGCTCACGGCTAAGACAAGTTCAGAAACAGACGTATCCTCACCTCTTGAACCCCCCTACCCCCCCTCCCATAACCCCCCCCCCCAAAAAAAAAAAAAAAAACAACAACAACAAAAAACAACCAACCAACCAAACAAACAAACACACAAACAGTCAACCAACGAACAAACCAAAAAAACAAAACAAACAAAAAAAACCCACAGAAAAACAAAACAACAAACAAACAAACAAAACAAAAAGCAACAAAAAGCTCAAAACATGACAAAACAAAACAAACAAACAATAATATAGAGAATAGAGTGTCAACGTATCCACGTTCTGTTCAGTCGTTTCGGCAAAGTTTAGTGAGACAACGGCCAAATGCGTCCTATTCAGTACCAGAAACAACAACAAAAAAAGCTTCCATTTAACCATACACTGATAGAGTCTGCAGTCCTATTTGGCCCGTCTTTGAAATCACCTTTATGTAGTGTGGAAAAGAAGTTAAATCCCAAAATAAGCAGCCAAACAGTCTTTAAGAAGTGGAGAACATACTGTTGCCTTTTTCAATGAGTCTTGACAAGAGGATCCACGTGTCAAGTGATGAAGGAAGTGCAGAACTTCCGTGGCCTTAGTGATACTTCCGACACTGACAGGAACGAACTTATAGGAAGTAACCACGACTGCACTTGGCGGCAATTGTTATTGGTACATAAACACGCACACAGGATTCCCCTCCTCCTCCCCCCCCCCCCTTCTGCTCACTCTCCCCCCTGCCCCTCCCCCCCCCCCTTTTTTTTTTCACTTTCCATCGAATGGCAGGTTCTAGCTTTTAACTGTCACAGATTTCCACTTCGTCTGCAAACTACATGTGATCTATTACATTCACCCACCCCCCACCTTCATTGCTACACAAAACCTGATCTTTATTTAAAGGTTTGTTGTTGTTGTTGTTGTTGTTTTTTTGCCCTTTTTTGCCCTCAAGTTTTTGCCGTTGATACTTTTAACGATATAATATACACGTGTTCATTTGTGTGTGTGTGTGTGTGTGTGTGTGTGTGTGTGTGTGTGTGTGTGTGTGTGTGTGTGTGTGTGTGTGTGTGTGTGTGTGTGTGTGTGTGTGAGAGAGAGAGGGGTAACAGACAGACACACATACAGACAATAACAATCCTGTATTTCTGAGCGGTAGGCCAGTATGCAACCTCGCCATGGCTATACTACACTGAATCCAAGAGTAAAAGTAAGCTAAGGAACGCACGCATGTACACGCATGTCGCACGTGACACACGACGACACAAATGAAAAGCAACAACTGACACTAAAACTGTACTACTAAGGCGTTTCCTTTTTTTTTTTTCTGAGCGGATTCCGAGAAGGTGGTATGCTCTGCAAAGAAAAGACTGGAGCGATAGCCCTACTGCGTGGCATGTGACGGCACAGATTAACTCAGTTCCTACAAAGTATGTTTGAGCCGCCGATGTTTTGTACCAGTGGCATCACTTAAAAAAAAAATCTTCATTAATTCATTTCTGCAGGAAGTTAAGCGTGGCTTGGTGGGAATATTGCGCATTGATTATACTCAGATTTGCTGCAATAACAAGCGTGTTTAGAAACGACTGTTTTACTTCTGAAAAAAAACTACAACAACAGACTCTGCAAAACATTAACAATGCACGTCAAAGCCATGTTTCACTTGTAACACTGCAACCCCCCATCCCCACCGGCACCCACCACCCCTCCCCCTAGTACATATTTTACTCTTTCCTTCTTTGTCTGCTTCAAGGGCTAGAGTGATAAGCTGCGCTTTTGTGAAGCCACTAAAACGTACGCCCCTGTCTTTCACTCAGATATTTTTTCAGTTCAGGAACTTTCAATGATTTAATTTTATCGCGAACATCTTCAGTAGCCTGTCGAAACGCTCACGTTGCTCGCCATCGCATGCATAGCCCACATCATGGGGGACCGTTTGCGTCTTCGGCGCTGGAGAGTACCCGAGTCTTCGTAACCGGCAACCGCCCTATTTCTGGCTCAAAACTATTATCTAAATCCTAACTTTCGCCAGACTCCTTACTCCTCCTCACTGCCCATGCACATTAATACCTAAATGACGGCTCCGACAACGTCGGTATTTGCCTCGGCTTCCGTCCAAAGTACAGACGACAAAAATTCTCCATTGCAAAAGAACCGTTAAGGAACCGTTACTCTCGCCTGATTCTCGCATACTCGCAAACCCGAAAGAAGGGTCAAAAACGGTCGATTCTTCGTGCGCGGTACAAAATGTGTAAAACGCAACAACTGACACTAAAACTGTACTGCTAAGGTTGCGTTTTTGCGCCTCTGCAATAGTGCGGCTCCTTTTCTGAGGAATCTTTGTTTCACGGCCGCTTCTTTCGCCTTGTTCATCCATTCTGCCGTCATTTGGTGGAAGGGCCTAAGCGCCATGCATTTTTCACGCACTTAAACTCGTTTACCATTTGACGACAGTATCGTTTTGTTAACTCGTAAGGCACAGCTTCGTGGGTATATTTGTACTTGTGGTGGGTTTTATTGTTTGTTGCTGTACTGTTGGTTTTTTTTGTTTTTTTTTTTGGGTGGGGGGGGTTTGTTTTGGGTTTTTTTGTTTGTTTGTTTTTTTTCGTTGGTTTTTTTGTTGTTGTTTTTTTTTTTGGGGGGGGGGATGGTAATTGTTTAGTTCTTGTTGTTTTGTTTCGGTTTGTTTTTGTGTTGTTTTGCTTTGGGTGTTTTTTTCCTAATTTTTCATTTTGTGGTTTTTGTGTTGTTTTGTTTTTCTGCTGCTGTGGATGATGTGAAGAAAGGGCGTCCACGCTTGTTTTGTTTTGTTTTGTTTGGTTTGGTTTGGTTTGGTTTGGTTGCTGCTGCGATAAGTGCGTGTGCACTAGAAAAATTCGCCGGACGTATTTTCAAACCTGACCTTGACATCCTTAGCAGACTGGTCGACAAAGTTAGACCTAACTTAATGTAGTGTAGGATAGCAGACAATAAGCAAGTAGCGCCGAGGGCATTGCGTGCAGTACTGGAGTCCTGACGGAAAGAGATGAGAGTTTGGATCTCAAACTAATTTATTTCGTAATTGTTCTATGATTACTCATTTTCCTAGCCGCGTCAATTACAGTACATGCACCGGAAATATCGGACGGAAAGAGATCAGAGTTGTTCGGGGAGGGGGGGGGGGGGGGTAGGTAATCGTTCTTTGGTAGCTCCATTTCTTCCTACATTTCATTTGTCCTGAGGGGAGCCGGGGTGGTCGAATGGTAGAGCGTTGGACTTCTAATGCTCGGGTCATGAGTTCGATCCCGGCTGGAGCCAAAATATTTGTGCTGGCTTTTTCATCGTTGCCCCGTCTCTGATATCACCCTATGTGGTGGAAAAGGACGTTAAACCCCCAAACACCCACACCCACCCACCCGGCCTGTCTAGTCATCACGTGTAGTGGTGTTGGCACTGGTGGTGTCCTGAGCTGAGGTTTTCAAAGATTCAAAGATTTTATTTCCTGCTTTGACCTATTTGTACTAAAGAATTGGGTCAATGACAGACCACTTAAATAAAAGCATTGTCTGAATGTTGTTTAAACCGGCAACAGTACATGTAACTGTGGACATTCAATGATGCAATAGCCTGATGGGTGACTGAGACACAACAATGTCTCTAATTTTGCGGCGCCCACCGGTGTCAACACTAAACAGCCTTCTGCCGGTTCGTCAGCCTATATTGACCTCTGTCAGACTATATTGACCTCAGTCAGACTAAATTGACCTCAGTCAAGTAGTTGCAGAGTTTGCAGCTTGAGGATCTGCAGGCTGTGCAGTTTTTAGAATTCTTCGAAGGACTCGGCAGTCGGGTTTGTTTGAATGGGTGTTAGCGTATCAGTTTCCGCGCAACTTTCCAAGTGCGTTATCTCAGCTTATACAGTCGCACTCCATGCACGCACACGCGCACGTACGCACGCGCAGGCACACGCGCGCGTGCGCGCGCACGCGCACACACACACACACACACACACACACACACACACACACACGCACGCACGCACGCACGCACGCACGCACACACACACACACACACACACACACACAATGTAGTTTACCGGAAATTGTCAAGTGCTTCTGGGAATACTAAAGACTGACAAATCTGTCCATGTGTTACATAAGATAACATTTTCAGTGACATCCTTAACGCTGCTGGGTTATTCAGTAGTAGTAAACATGCATGTGTACCTCGTCGGTCCAGATTGCCGCGGCAAACCTCTTCAGCTTCCCGCGATATGCCGAACGGTCGAAACGCGATTATTAATTTTGATTAGTTGACAAATCAGTTAGGTTAATACATAAATAACTTAAAATACTAGTAAATAAACAACTTGATAAATACGCTTGTATATCCTGTCTCGATACCTGATTTTCTCCTCAATGACTGCCTCCAAAATATAGATACAGAATCCCCCACCGCACCACCCCACACTCCCCCCCCTCCTACCCCACCCTCCCCCCTCCTCCCCCTCCTACCCGTCCTACCCCCTCCCCCTACCTCCCAGCCCCCCCTCCCCTCCCCTCAAAAAAAAAAGAAATCCGGTTTATAAACTTGATCAGAACATTCTTTCTAAAATCTCCATGTTTGTGGTTTGAGTTTGTGCGCGGCGCAAAGAGTCTTTACCGTGCACAGAGTCCGCCAAGCTTCAAGTCACAATCAGACTGTTAGCGGTCTGCTCAGTGTATTCCATGAATAAGATGCTGCACTATCTTCTTTAATGTTCAGGATTTTATAATTCGTGCAGCACGTTTTTAGGTTTTAGTTACCTGTTACTTCCTTGACAGAGCCTAGCGCAGCCCAGCGGAGATGTTGTGTGTGTGTGTGTGTGTGTGTGCGTGCGTGCGTGCGTGCGGCGTGCGTGCGTGCGTGCGTGCGTGCGTGCGTGCGTGCGTGTGTGTGTGTGTGTGTGTGTGTGTGTGTGTGTGTGTGTGTGTGTGTGTGTGTGTGTGTGTGAGTACACTTAGACCTCCCCCCTCTCTCAACCCCCCCCCCCCCCCTCTCTCTCTCTCTCTCTCTCTCTTAGCTCTAATTTATTATAATTAATGCCATTGCAATACGGTTGACATACACTTGTTCTACCGCTGAGCATTATTATAAGCGATGCTTGTTCATGCTCTGTAATTGTTCGTTCACTTGGCACAAATTGTATTGCAATAAACCTGTTTAAACTAAGAAGATGCTCCTTGGTTTCTTCTCCACTCTGGTGCCAAACTTTTACCAGAAGAGGGCCTGCTTTGCATTCTTGTTTCAAATGAGTAATTCGACCCCTGGGCCCGTATGTAACATTCGAGGTTAGGGCTTTTAGCCCCGGGTTAGAGTCTAACCTCGAACTAAACTAGCTCAGTCTAGGGTTAAATTTTCTGTTTTTTTTGTTTTTTTGTTGTTGTTTTTTTCGAACAGGAAGCAGGCCCATTCCAGGAAGGTACCTAAGCCGTTATAGAAGGATTTATTTCTTCCTTTCTTCGCCTCCTTTTTATTTATTTATTTATTCATTTATTTATTTATTTGTTGTTTCCTGTGTCCTAGTCTGGGTTAGTTAGGCCCGTAGCCGTGGGTTAAATTAACCTCGACTTTTACATTCGGGTCCAGATTGAAAACAAAAAACAACAGAAAATTTAACCCTAGAGCTAGTTTAGTTCGAGGTCAGACTCTAACCCGGGGCTAAGAACTCCCTAACCCCGACTTCTACATGCGGAGCCTGGACACTAGCACACCCGGCTACACACTTCAACACAGAGTGTGACTACCGTACAGGTCAGCAAAGTCTCCACTAAATCACCCGCTAGACCTTCCGTAGGACAGGTTCGAGTGTCGGGTAGAGGGCGCCACCCGCCTTCAAAGGCGCCTTCTGGCGGAAGCAGGAGAGCGCAGGGGTGATAATGTGACGTTCATATAATCATCTTCACTGAGATCAAACGGTGGCCACTGAAATATTGCAAGCATGCTTCTAGCTAGCCACCCGATTTCGCGGGCGGTACCACAGGCACGGGTTGACCCACCCGAAAAGAAAACTGGTCAAGAGTCGATGGGCTGGGTGAGTTCGATTTGAATGGGCTGGCGCATGCTGGGTGGTTGGATGGGTAGATTACTATACGGATTGACTGAGTGAAAGCGGATTGTCACAATTTTAATTATAATAAATAATAATGATAATCAGAGGAGTAATATCTGCGTTTTATCCCAAGTATATGGCTCAAAGCGCCGCGAGCTAACCCCAACACGGACACTGACTCACGTGAATCACACGCATTCTCTCACACACTGGACATGAAAACATTACAATCACGTGGTGCGAAGGGCCAGCTCAGCAATTTAAGTTTCGAAATTTTAAAACTGCATTTTTTTTTTTAATTTTGTGGACTGAGCATTTCCAAAGCAGAGGGGGAGGAAGCCGGAGTATCCGGAGAGAACCCCCGACTGTCGGCCCGAATGAACGGTGCCACATATGAGAGAGAAAAATTCTTCGCCCCGAGTGTGACTCGAACCAGACCTCTGGCATTGGTGACTAAGTCTTCACCATTAGACCACCGACCGCCAGCAAACCACTACACTTTGATCTTGTCAGACGTTCAAATCTTCTTTTTTTTAAAACAAGTCTGGCACCTGTGTCTGTTTTTGCACCGGTGCACTGATCTTCAGTTCTGTCTATTTTACTTTTCCTATATTTTCAAATTCTGAGGTTTGCATTATCTTATGTTAGAGTGAATGAATTGAGTGATTTTTTTTTACTTCGGTTTTAGATTGTCAGGCGCCTAGAGTTCGTTCCCCGGGGATAGGCGCCCTATTATTATTATTATTATAGTGTAAGTAGGAGGCTGTGTAAACCCAGCACCACGCAATCTTAATCATTGTTTGCAATATGAGCACAATAACCAATACATTCTTCTCTTCTTACTTCATCTAATTTTACCTCATCGTATTTCTTATCTTGTATTATCTTGTCTGATGTTAGCAGCTTGCATACCTGGTCGCTTCGCCATTTAAATTTCTAAACCTGTGTCCACGCGGACGGGCTGTTGCCACCACCACTCACAGTAAAGTTTGATATGCTCTTTCTTCTTTCCTTTTTCTTCCTGCCTTTTTTTTTTCTTCTTTTTTTTTTTTTTTTTTTTTTTGTCTTTACATTTCAGTCCAATTTTTTCTACGCCAATTTCTCCGCCATGCTTTTGTGTAAACTGGTTCGGATGAGCACGTATATAAGTTTTTTTTAACAAGTTGTGCTCTCTTACAATGTAATTCTGTTTACTGCTTGACGGTGATCCTTCATTGAATAAAAGTGTTTAAACCAGCAGCTTGCACAAAAGATGCTGCGAGTATATGACTGCAGTATCGAGAAAGGGTACATGGTGAACAACCTTTACCGTGGGACACCGGTCTTAATAAACATTGTCCTCAGAAGGGTGCTTTGATGGGACCCGGGATAAGATCCGTCACTGCCGCGCCTTTTATAGTGTGGTCAGACTCGCAGTAAGTCTTACCGGGTGGGTGTTTATTAACCTCAGAGATCGCTTGATGGGACCTATATTAAGGATGTATGTAAACTGTCAGCATGGCGTAGGGAAAGGTCTTGCATTCAAGTGTATTATATTGCTTAGCTGCCCGGCGGCTTGCGGGTAGCACTGGTTTCTCTCTCTCGCGCGCCCAGTGGAGTGAGTGTAAGCATGACTGTGTCGTACAGCTTAACGTTGGGTGCGTTTATGCATATTTTCTGCGTATATATTATGTGTGGTACTCTCTCTCTCTCTCTCTCTCTCTCTCTCTCTCTCTCTCTCTCTCTCTCTCGTAGTGTAGCAACGGCAAGTTTTAAAATTGGTTTGAATATGCCTGTAACTTCTACCGTTGTAAAATAAAGGTTCTCAAGTTGTTCTTGTTCTTGTTCTTTATTGTTCTTGTCCTTGTTCTTGTTCTCTCTGTCCTCAAGTTCCCCCCCTCCCCATTCCCACACTCCACCCCAACCCAAACACTGCTGTTTTAAATTCAGAGTTACAGCTTAAGTGAAGGCTTCTCCAAGGCTTAGTGTTTCTGTTGCATGTTTATGATTATGTGTATGTCCATCTTTGAAGACGAGCCGACCTAAGGACAATTTCCTGAGCTGTGTCAGTCAACGATAATAATTGGATTGAATTGAATGGAATATTCCCAGGCGGATTTACACATCAGCTTAAACGTTGACAAATCTTGAGTATTTATATTAAAAAAAAAAAAACTACGTGTAGCCTCATAAGACCTGCTAAAGCCACGTGCATTCTGTGCCACATTAATTAGGAGGTCCCACCGGACACCACCAGACGAGCTAGAGAATAATACATCAGTCAGTCTCCTTTGACTTCTTCTTCTGCCGACAGTCAATTTGCTGGCGAGAGATAGGAGGTGAAATTGCCACGCACTCGTGGTCGCCCGGGCCGGAAGATTGTGATCAGAACTCAGGGATTGTTTTACCTAGGGTGATATACACGCGATTGTTCGGTTCCAGACGAGAGCCGCGGAGAGGGAAAACAATACCGCTTAACTGGTCGTGATTAACTTATGTCCACATGTGTCTTGTAGTCAGCTGTGTGCTGCTACAGCCGGGGGGGGGGGAGGGGGCTAGCCGTAGCAGCCCATGCAATGTGAACAACCCCCCCCCCCCCTTCCACCCCGCGCCGGGGAGCCGGGGTGGCCGAATGGCAGAGCGTTGGACTTTCAATGCTCGGGTCGAGAGTTCGAATCCCGGCTGGGGCCAAATATTTGTGCTGGCCTTTTTCTCGTTGCCCCGTCTTTGGTATCACCTTTATGTGGTGGAAAAGGACGTTAAACTCCTAAACAAACACCCACCCGCACCACCCCGCACCACCCCGCACCCCTTCTGCCGCAAATTGCTCCCCCTCCCATCCCTCTCCGATCAGGCAAACCTTCTTCATCCCTGCTCCTTCTCCCCCCCCCCTCCCCATCATACACACACCCACCCGCCTCCTTCCCGGCGGAGGTTCGGAAACAATAGCCGGCACAGAACAACAGCTGTAAAATTAATCTGTAAACGCAAACACGGATAACTGGATACAGACAATAGTTCTTTATTGTGATGTCGTTCAGGCACAGTGTTTACTAAATGTCTTTCGCGGATCTCAGCTTGCAGTAAGGGACCACTTTTGCAAGACAGGAAAGTCCACAACACCGAAACACCAATAGACTCAATGCACGCTTAGAGAGCAAGAAACAAAAGGAATTTTCTCTCTAAAAAAAATTCTTCTAAAATGTCTTCATCGGTGGGAGGTGAGGTGGGCGAGGAGCGTAGGCATATTCAGTCATTTCAGTTTTGATGACTCCTTACCGTCGTTGTCGTCGTTGTTGTTGTTGTTGTTGTTATTATTTTGTTGTTTGTTTGTTGGTTGGTTGGTTGGTTGGTTGGTTTTTATTTTTTGTTTTGTTTTGTTTTGTTTTGTTTTGTTTGTTTTATTTATTGTTTTGTTTTGTTTTGTTTTTGTTTTGTTTTGTTTTGGTTGTTGTTTGTTGTTGTTTTGGGGGTGTTTGTTGTTATTGTTGTTGTTGTTTTGTTTGTTTTAGTTTTGGTTGTTGTTTTTTGTTTATTGTGGCAGTACATATCAAGTTACATATAGGATTAAAAAAAAAAAGCTAATGAGGCGCTACGTGAGGCACCACGTGTGGGACCACGTGTGGGACCACGAGCCACTTGGTTCTTAGAGACGATTACTGATGGTTGTGACTGATTACCGAAGGGAGATAACCCGCCTCCATCACTAAATCAAGGGCCACGTGGCCCCAACTCCAAGCCACAGACCTAAATAAATATACAGCTCTGTGCTACAAGCTCTCCTCCCTCAGCTGGGTTTCTGTTGTCTGATAACTTTTGGTAACACGATACGCAAAACCGGCTGGAGGAAAGGATAAAATATTACGTGCATATGTTCTCATTCAAGACAAATGGTCCGTGATAGATTGTCCTGTACTGAAAACACCGGCTGAGTGTGTGATTACAATAATGTAAGGTCATCATTAACACTGAAATCACGTGGTGAGGGGACCCGGGTTCAAAACCCCTCGTCGCCGGTTGGCTGTTTTGTTTGGTTTTGTGTTTGTTCTTCTTTGTTTGGTTTTGTTTTTCCTTTATTCTCTCTCTTTTTTTCTTTTCTTTGGGGTGGGGGGGGGAGGTTTGAGGGGGGGGGGGGGTCGTTTGTCATTGCTTACGCCCTGCAGGACACAGGTGCCCAATAAAATTGCGCAAAAAGTGGGTTGTAGGAACCTGTTTTGCATAAAGTATTGAAATTTCGCTTTTGAAATTTTTTTTGGAGAGTGGAATTGAGTGAAGGGTTTTTGATTGTTATGGGTGGAAAGGTGCATGTTTGGTGTATTTTTAGGTGAGAGAATGAGAATGGTGGCAGCCTCGTTGTCAACTTGTTGACATGTAAACAACATGTGCAGTTATGTCCATTGGACTGCTGTCTGCTGTGAGCTGTGAGGGGGTGGGCAGTGGAGAGTGATGCTATCTTGGAAATGAATTGGGAAAGGTGCCCTTTTTTTTTGCTTTTTTGGGTTCATCTGGTGTCAGTGTAAGGGCTGGGGTGGGAATTTCAGTTGGCCTGTCTTTTGTGAAATCTGTGATGCAGACCGCTACGTGTTTGTAGATCAAACAGTGCGTAAATCAATAGGCGTCTGTGTCCTGCATATAAAGCCAGGGCGCCCGCAAGATGATAATGGAATGCTCTCTCTTTCTCTCTCTCTCTCTCTCTCTCTGCTCACGTTCCATCAGCCTTGCCTTTTATTTTCGTTTACGCCAGCAGCGCTAAATAGCCTGTTTCCGAGAAGGCGTTGCCAAACACAGACATAATGATTTCGCCTGCAATGACTGACCTAAAATTTTGGGGAAATCCACATGTTTTCATAGATGCACAGTCATAAACATGTGTAAAATCTCTCGAGCGATTCCGGCCCCGCCTTCAACGCCACTTAAATCTCTGATGTTTTCCAAAAATAAAAATAAAAAATCTGCGCCGTGTTTTAAAAACTCAGCGACTGCGTATCGTGCAGACTAAGCTCTGTCACAGTTACGCAAACATGCATGCAGGTTCCAGCGTCTGCACTGAAAACTTCGGACCCCAGTAAACTGAGCCAAGGACTCTGCTAGAGTGGCTGAACAGAGCTTCAGTACACGACAGTGTGCCTTTCAGCTTCAGCTGAACAAGTCAGATGTTACTTGTGCGAGACTTACACAACACCTTTCATAGCGATGTGTCTCGGTCGGTGTCCAAAAGCACACTGAACGCCCACATGCACAGGAAGATGAAGCTGGCGCCCACACCAACATGCCCCTGTGGCGAAGACGACCAAACCACAGAGCATCTTCTACAACAGTGCAAGCTACTTCAAGAGACATGAAGTATGGCCAGCAGAAACCCCACTACAATCCAAGCTCTATGGAAACAGAGGCGAGATGGGAAAAAAAACCCAAAAAAACGACATCATTTATCTCACTATCCGACCTGACGGTGTAAATGGCAAACGACAAGAAGAAGATCTCAGCTTTTACTGCGGTTTGGGAAACACTGACAACAGGTGTGTCGGTGGCAGAGTTGACTGTAGGTTTTTGTTGAAACAGCAGATCTTTAACCCAGTCTCAGCTACAGGGAATCCCACACTACCAGCCACAACGTCTCAGGTTGAACATGTGTCGTCCATCCGGTATCATTCTTGGCGGAAAACGATACTGCCGCCTGCATCTGCACTTGAAAGTGTAGCGTAGGACACGGAAGATCAACTGGTGAAGAGGAGCAGGGGAGGCCGAATGGTAGAGCGTTGGACTTCTCATTGAATGCTCGGGTCGTGAGTTCGTATCCCGGCTGGGGCCAAATATTGGTGCTGGCTTTTTCGTCGTTGCCCCGTCTTTGATATCACCCGTATGTGGTGGAGAAGGACGTCAAACTCCCAAACACCCACCCACCAACCCGCACTTCAAGTGAAAGTGTAGCGTACCTCACGGAAGATCAGCTGGTGCAATTAAGATGTTCTCTGAACAAATTTGCTTCGTTCCAAATTTGACTAAAAAAGAAACCATCCTCGTCTGTTATTTATCAACAAAGAAACAATATTATATCGTAAAAGTCATATAATACGTTATTATTATTATTATTATTGTTATTGTTTCGCAAACCACAAACAAGGATAGTATTTACAGATATTTAGGGCCGAAGCTAAACCAAATCCGTTGCTGCATCTAAAATTCGCTGTTGTTGGAAATTTATATTCTCCATATCCTACGCCCACCAATCCTCCCCCCCCCCCCCCAAAAAAAAAAATAAAAAATAAAAAAAAATGTCTTGAATCTCATTGGAACTGTGATATTCACAGCATGCATGTTAGTTCAGCGTGCAGAAGCACTTGTTGGCAAAGCAGCTCTACACATTGTTTGTTCGTTTGTTCTTTGTGTGTGTCACAGTGTGTGTGTGTGTGTGTGTGTGTGTGTGTGTGTTTCATAAAGCTTGTTTTATTCAGGGGTATACATTTAGGCATTACAGATACTAAAAACTCTCCCCCCCCCTCTCTCTCTCTCTCTCTTACTACTCTGCAGTAATAAATAGCTCCTCTATTCGGACGGTCCTCAAACGGGACCAATCTCAGCTTGACACATTAGCCGTTCCTTATCGTCTTACTTTCGCCATTTTGTCGTCACTGAGTCACGTGACGTTACGTCGCGTCTGCGGAGGAAATGCAGCCGCATCACTGTTTGCCTTGCGTCTGTGGGTGTTGTTATCAGTCTGGATACATGTATCAGATATTAGCTCTCTCTCTCTCTCTCTCTCTCTCTCTCTCGGGGGAGGGGCAGGCGCTGGGGGCGGGACAGGGGAGGGGAGGTGGGGGATCAGGTCGAATAAGGACGCTTGGAAAAAACCCATAGATTGCTGTACCGACTGTCGGAATCGGTCTAGCCTTACAGGCGTACTCTCGAGCGGAACTGTCCCAAAACATAAGTTGGCTCAGCAGAGATGGAAACCCTCAAACACCCGCCCAAACTCCCACCCGCCCATAAAGACTACTTTATGCGATGCCGCGTCGGATGATAAGTCGTCACAGAGAGGTTTCACCGTGGGTATACATAGCAAAGCTCGTGTGACTAGGGCAATCAAGCCAAAGGTAATTAGCTCATCTGATCATCAGTGTGGTCATGCTATAGACTATCCAATACCAGGATCCATGCACACGCTTTTCCACGCGCGAGTGACACACAGAAAGTCAGTGACGCACACAGAGTGTGGCAATTCTCTCAAAACTGGGTTTAAGCAGGAAGGGAAGTGAAGAAGAAACTCAGGAGAACACTACACTCGCCGGATGTATGTACTTACGCTCTTCAACCTTGATTAATTTCATGACGCAAGTCTGTTATTGAAAATTCCATGACAGGGACCTCGTTCAATCGTGAAATTAGTAAAGGCCTATAAGTGCTTATTTCAATCCATAGCACATACGCCCCTTTTTGCCAAATGCTGTTAGGGGCCTTGTCAAGTTCAACCGTCAAATTAGTGAAAGGTCCTATAAGTGCTTATTACAGTGCTTAATACGTAAGCCATTTTTTGCCAAATGATGCTTTAAGTACTCTTACGCGAACCTAGTTCTTGAATCCTTGTTCTTTTGTCAACAAGAGCGCCCATGCATTATGTAGCAACAAACACATTCATTGAAATGGGTGTAAGTTCAAGGGCATCATTATGAAACGGAAGTTGCGCTTGGATGAAAATAGAGTTCCGTGATAATGGGAGCAATCATATGCGAATAATACATTTCAAAGAAAACAGATGATATCTTTTCCTCGGAGTAGACAATATTCGGGTCTTTTCAAAAAATCCGTTTGCTGCCTGTAATCGCTAACTGTATTTTTTTTTTGTCTGTGTGTGGTCAGTTTTATTCTGTTTTCTCTGTGTGTAAACCTTTTCATTCGAGCGCTTTTTAAAAGCATTTTGTTAACGAAATTGTTGCGAATCTGCATGGTTTGTTGTTGTTGTTTTGTGTTTTTGTTTGTTTTGTTTGTCTTTTGTTGTTGGTTTGATTTTTTGTGTGGTTTTGTTAAGGGGGGGGGGGGGTGTTTGTTTGTTTTCTTGTTTTGGTTTTCAGTTCCAAGACTTTGTTGTGACTGAAAAGAATTCAGACTGTCGAGCAAGCTATAAATACTTTTTAGTAGGCTGGGAGAAGAATAAATCCTCACTTTTTTTTCTTTTTTTTTTTTTTCTTTTTTTTTTTGGTCGAGGAAGTACTCATTCACGAATTTTACTTTACCCTTTAGTTTGTTGTTCGAATTGTCTAGCGGCTTTAACATTTTGACACTTCAAAAATAAGCGTTCCACTATTGAGCTTGTTAATGAATTATACAAAATCGCCAATCATCATCATCATCATCGTTATCATCATCATCATCATCATCATCATCCTCATCTCATCATCAATGTAGTTTTCACTTTTGTCTTAACATTTCGTTCAGCTGAGTTAAGGCTAACTAAATGTTAAAATTCAACCATTTCAAGTTCAACCACTTTCGTAAATTGCACTGTATATTTGTTTTTCATTTTTCACTGTGTGCAAGTGCAGTTTAGTAGTACACCACAAGCAAAATGATTTAGAATCGCGATTCGTTGTGTGAGCATTGCCTCCAAAGTTAACGACTAAATTCTTATTTATATAAATTCGAACACTTCAGATTAGATCAACAGAACTCTAGGACTTTCCCCGGCATTTCGCTATTTGTGTGTTTAACATGATTCATTCAAAGGGGACATGTTAGGGGAGAGGGGGGGGATGGCAGCTACCCTAACTGAACGGTCCAGCTGTGTACTATTCAATATACAATACGGACAGATTGGTTTCACTGATCAAGTTTTGTTTGCATTCACAGCGGGCTCGGGCAGTTTTCCCGCCCTCTCGTTTTCGTCGTCTGCTTTTGCCGTACATCCCCGACTGACTGGGGAGACTCTTCCCCTTCTAAGAGTGACGCCCCTCAGCAAGCGACCATGCCAAAATCCTTTCTAGTGCGGTCACCCTTCTACAGACGGTCAGGTGAGTGTTAGTTAAATTTTAATCTGTTGATTTTTGATAACTTTGGTAGACAATTTTTCACCACAGTGTACATTTTTTTTAATACTGTTATTCTCTTGGTGGGGGGAGGAGGGAGGGGGGGGGGGAGCGGAGTGTCAAGTAGTAAAAACTCGACGCAATCTTTGGTTAGGCGTGACCATACATTTTGAAATAAAATATTCAAATAATGAATGAATAAATAAATAAATAAATAAATTGTTGTCGTCGTTGTCGCTATTATTGTCGCTAATGATGATGATGATGATGATGGCGCTGTTGCCAGTCTATCGTGAGAAAATGAATTCACCACTTAGCGATACCGACCTCTGACAAGACCCGGCACCTCAGAGACCGGACGTGGTTTAATTGTAATCCGGGAGGCTAGTTGGACTCATGGTGAAAAGGTAGAATATAGGGACAAAGAGGGTCCATCATTAAAAGGCGAATCGGCCGTGTGATATCAGATAATCCATCTTGATCAGATGCGTAGTGTAAATGACTGTGACCGTGGTTTTGCTTCGAAGACAATACTTCACCCAGTTTGCAGGCGACAAAACAATCACGCAAACAAAAGTAAGTGACTTGTCAGTCGTGTTAAGCAGTGATGAGTTTCTCGTCAGTGACTTGCCAGTTTCGACACCAGGGTGAGAAATCTCGGTGGTGTCTCCCGCTCACCTGCTAGGCGCCAAATTACGTCACGTGCACTGGGAAGCGACCAATACAACACGACGGCTGACGTAGTGCGCTGCGAACGATAACTTCTTCGTGGTCGGGGTGCGTGGTTACTTGCTCTTGCATTTGGTGACTGCCGGCTACTGTCAAGTCTGGATCTGTGGTCTATCTGCTGTTTGTAGTGGTTGTGCGAGAAACGGGCAAAATATAGCAGCAACTGTGGCTGTGACTTTGGCGAAACTGAGTTTATGCAGAAAGAGACTGAGACCCACATCTAAGAAAGGTAAGTGAGCATAAATCTTTTCCCATGGACACAAAATGCTAACAGACACTAAAATCAATATTTTAGTTACGCGAGACAAACAAATTAACACGTTAGATTATTTTGGGTATCCATCTTTTTTCAGAAGTGTGTGTGTGTGTGTGTGTGTGTGTGCGTGCGTGCGTGCGTGTGTGTGTGTGTGTGTGTGTGTGTGTGTGTTGTGTGTGTGTGGGGGAGGGGCGGGGCGGGGCTCTACGGCTATGAAATGTAGGGGTGGAAGCAAGCCAAATTCAGGTTCAGTGTGATTTATTATTATTGTGTCAAATGTGCGTCATTACTTTATAGGGCCAGTGCTTTCTGTAATTGCATTTCTAGTGACTGTTCACATACTGTTCATATCCACTAACCTTCACGTCGTTACAATAATTGTGCTTTAGTTAATTTCTTTCGTGAATAGTGATGCGAAATTTCATTGGTGCTTCTAAATTTAACTTCAGCCTTTTCCATAACACACAAATGGCACAAGTAAGGAAGTGAAATAAAAAGTTATGGCTATAACGGTGACATTCAGGACAAACAGAAATGAAATGTTTTGGTTGTCCGTTTAGTGTTTCGGCGAAGAGTGTATCCGCCCCCTCCCCCCCCCCCCCCCCCCCCCCCCACCCTCCGACTGTTGAAATTGTTGTCTTCATATTGACATAAAAAATACATAATAACACACACAGGTTTCATTCAATCCGACGTAAAATTACTATCTGTGAATGAGTTCTAGGTATAGTCTGACTATATGACTGCAAGACGGGTCAGGTAATGAGACACACTGGGACTTTTTTTTCCCCCAGAAATCTAGATAACTAGTCGTGAGTAGGTCGTCAGCAGCCGTGTAACAGAGTTTCCGTCCTATCTCTACCAATGTGTGTTTCTGAATATTATTACAGGTTGAAGAAGGAATGACTATGTAAATTTCCGGAAATTTAACCGTATGGAAGCAAATGTAACATGTTGTAGTATTGCTCTCTCTCTCTCTCTCTCTCTCTCTCTCTAAAACAAGCCTGTTTTAAAACAAGCCTGTCATTGTTTGGGTCACTTTCATGGAACCAGTTGCCAGCATACTTAAAATGTACCCCGAAGCTTCATTCATTTAAAACTCAACTTCTCAGATACTTACGTCAGTCATAGGTCCATGAACAATATTTGAACCATGCTAAATTACTCGTTATCAGATGGCACTATGACGTGTTACTTTTTTACAAGTTATGTTGTATACTACAATTTCAAACACCATGCTATCTACTTCTTCACCAATTTTCCGATGTGTTTTCTAAGAATTTCTTGCGCTTCTTTGTGTCTTTGCATGTTTATTTTTTTTTTAATTTCTTATTAGATTTACTCCTTTTGTGCCTGGAAAACTTTTTTGTCATGTTAACCTTTATTTTTTTAGTGTGTCTAGATTAGCAGGACAGCTTGTAAGATAGGCAGACCATGCCTACAAGTCTTTATCCTGAAATAAACGTTTCAGTCAGTCAGTCAGTCAGTCTCTCTCTCTCTCTCTCTCTCTCTCTCTCTCTCTCTTTGTCCCCGGTTGTTTTGTTGTCGGCGTTGTGGATTGTTTTGGTTTGTTGTTGTTGTTTTGTTTGTTGTTTTTGTTGTTGTTTTTGGGAGGGGGTGGGGGATGTTGTTTGTTTTTGTTGTTGCTTTTGTTTTGTTTTATTTTTTGGTTTTGTTGGTTGTTTGTTTGTTGTTGTTTGGTTTTGTTGTTGTTGTTGTTGTTTTTGTTTATTTGCTTTTTGTGTTGTTTTTTTTGTGGAGGGAGGGGGGGGGGCTTTTGTATGTGTTTTTCTGCTGTTGGTTTGTGCATCCAGCCCCACCCCTCCCCACCCCCAAACCCCAGAGAGAGAAAAAAAAAAGCTAACTGAAAGTCGAGACTCGCGATCGCTAGCATCTGATAACAGAGAGGGAGAGAGAGAGAGAGAATTAAAACCCCACACAAACGAACACCAGGGCATGGAAAAAACGAGAAGAGGACAGATAAAACAAACACAGTACGGCGTTGTTCTTTACTGCAAGCAGACGTATCAATTAGCCGTTCAGACAAATGGGCAGCACATGTCCACAGGACGGAGAACCACCCTTCAACGCTTAGAGCGTCTGGGAGAGTACGTCACCGCTCCATGACAACACACGCTGCATTCTGATACTGGTGATATCGTCCGCGCCAGAACCGGTATGGCTGTACCGTATGGGTCCACGCTCCGACTGTGACGTCACCACGATCTAGTCGCAGCCACTGACAGTTTGGCAACTTGATTTCATTTTTAAATATGGTTTTATTCCGCTGACCAGTTTACACCAAAACAGAAATCATATCAAGTTTCAGGCGGTGGCATTATCATCATTAGCTTGCTTTACGTCCATTGGCTTTCAGCCCTTAAGGACAAGTCGTTTCCTGGCTTGTGTCTTTGGCTGCTTGGCTGGGCGAGTTGTCTTTTGGGGTGGATGAGGGCTGTTTTGCTTTGCTTCGGGCAACGTCAGAGGTTGCGGTGGCAGAAGGCCAGAAGCCTATATATAGCCTCCGCCTGTGGACATTCACGAGGTACTACGGTGAATACTGTGACAGTTACAGCATAAAAATAATTTAAAAAGACAGGAGAGGGAGGGAGGGTGGGGGTGGGTGTTTTGGGGAGGGGGGTGTTAACGTCCTTTTCCACCACATAGGGTGATATCAAAGACGGGGCAACGATGAAAAAGCCAGCACAAATATTTGGTCCCAGCCGGGATCGAACTCACGACCCGAGCATTAGACGTCCAACGTTCACCGCAGGTGCCGTAGTTCCCGGGACTGGTTAATGCCGGGATATTTATGACAGGAAGCGTGGAATGCGGCCCTGTCCCGCAGTCCCAAACCACATGGACCTCCATAGCATCATCTTACTATCATCCTCATCTCCATCATCATGCATAATAAAAATTGTCCCAGCTTCGAGTCCTCCGTGGGTTCCACCCATGACCTGGGAGGAACACCACTGGAGCTAGCAAAGAGTTGGGACAGCAAAAAAAAAAAAAAAAAGCCAGCACAAATATTTGGTCCCAGCCGGGATCGAACTCACGACCCGAGCATTAGAAGTCCAACGTTCTACCATTCGACCACCCCGGCTCCCCGAGAGGGAGGGAGAGGTGAAGAGGGAGAGTAAGAAGAAGGGAAAGTGAGAAGAAGAGAGAGGGAGGGGAAAGGAGGGGTGGGGGAGGGGGAATTGGTTTGGTTGGCGCAGCTGACAGATTGCCCGCGGCACAATAAGTGCTTAAACTACTTTCCTAGTAACTGTGTGATAAAGTTTGGCAACTTGACGAAAAAGCGTCGTCTATATTCCGCTGTCCTTTTCCATGTCTTTGGTAATACATGTATACATGTCTGAGCTGTGCTGCAATGAAATCTGTTAACACCAAGCTAAATGTGTGCAACTAAACCGACGATAATCAAACTAGGCTCACGTTTATCGGAAACTACTTTGCGGGTGTGATCTGTTGTTTGAACTGACGTAGTGCTCCGGTTCCAGTTCCGGGTTGTTTCGCATGTTTCGTGCGGCGGAGAGGGTTTGCCTGCTTAACGAGTCACTGAGACGATCGCAGTGCACGGATGCAGTGGTTGAGATTTGAGGGGAAATCGGAGCGAGCAGTATGGGACAGTATGCCATTGCTCACGACACAATACACATATCTGCTGACGGGCGCCCCCCCCCCCCCCACCCCCCTCCCGATACTATGCCGCTCTAATTCATCTGCTGCATTGCCAATCAGCGGGTCAGTTCCCACAGCATAACACTGCGTTTTTCCAAATTCAAAAAACGCCACAGCAACGGAAAAATGAATGGAATTTTCAGTTGCTGGTTAGAACGATTAAAACAGAAAAGTCTTCGTTATCATTTTTTTTCAGTTTCAGTTTTCAATTTTTTTTCAGTGAAAAAAGAAATGTAACGTTGGACAGCCGATGCAAACTGGTCTACGGGGCAGCACAAACCCAGGACACGCAGGAGACGCTGCACCCTCACGGCTCATGCTAATTTCTCGAACTCCCGATTACCAAAAAAAAACAAACAAACAAAACCCAACCACAACCAGGCAAAACAAAGATATATACTATCTAGAGAAAAACAAAGTCTAGAGTTAGTCGTAGAAGGCAGGGCCCGTATGTAAAACTCGAGGTTAATTTAACCCACGGCTACGGGCGTAACCCAGATTAGGACAAAAGAAACCCCCAAAACAAAATTAAATTAAAAAAAAGGAAGCGAAGAAAGAAAGACAAAAGTCCTTCTATAACGGCATAGACACCTTGCTGGAATGGACCCGCTTCCTGATTTAAAACAACAACAAAACAGAAAATTTAACCCTAGAGCTAGTTTAGTTCGAGGTTAGACTCTAACCCGAGACTAAACTCCCTAACTCCGACTTTTACATGCCGACCCAGGTCGAGACACATGACTGTTTTTTTTTTTTTTTTTTTTGTTTTGGCCTGGGACTTGCAGGCCTGTGTAGGCCGTAAAACATGCTGCGTTTGCAGCATACAGGCAACTCGCATTTTACATTCAAGAGCAAACTACTTAGAAAACGCCTCGTTTGTCTATTAGACCATGATTCATTCTGGTCGCGACTGAAAGTTTGCGGATTTCCTGTCTACAAAACTGAGGACTGGTGCTTGATTTTGTCTTTCCGTTTCCCATGAGATTTTTGCTGTCCACGCCTGCTCCTCACTCGCAAAATGATAAAGAGGCTCTTACGGACAGATTCTTAGATAAGCAGTCTGACGATGATGTCATCGCGTAATCGCACAGCGCCACCTGCAGCTAAGGGGCGAAAATCCAACATTTTTTCTCGGTAGAGTTGTCTTTTTCTTTGCACTGCAGAAGGGCGTGGAGGTCTAGGTCTGTGGTAGGTAGGAAGGATGGATGTCTGGGAGTTTCACATCCTTTTCCACCATGTAAGGGTGATATCAAAGGACGGGGCAACGAGAAATAGGCCAGCTCAAATATTTGGTCCCAGCCGGTGTACCAGGCCAGAATCTACCCCGTCCAGAATCTACCCCGCAGGAACTGGCCTAGGCCCAAATCTACCCGGGTAGAAACTGGACTAGGCCAGAAGCTACACCGGGTTTAAACTGGCCTGGGCCAGTTCCTATCCCTCCTGGCCCAGAATCTACCCCCTCCTGTTCTAGGCCAGTTTCTCTCCCCCTGGCCCCGAATGAAATAACACTTTGAACTAATAGTATTGTCTCCAAAAATGGTTCATGTAAGTTTTGTTCATGCTAGTACAAGAGCATTTAATGAATATTTACTTTGTCAAAATTATGTTTTAATGTACGCGTGCACACACACACACACACACACACACACACACACACACACACACACACACACACACACACACACACACACACACACACATATTCGCCATGGTCTTATCATGACCAAAGTGGCCGCCTGTTGTTGGATTGTCATCACACGCCTGAAGAATGGCATTGACACGCCTTTTTTTTTTTTTTTTTTTTTGGTATCACCTCTTTTTCGGTTTTGCTGTGCACCAGCACCGCCGACTTCAGTTTGTAGCTGGCCGCAAATTGTCGGAAGTTGGACATTGCGACAGTGCGTTTCCTTTCGTCCGACATACTGTAGATATACGCTGGATATTTCTTTTCGGCCGAGGAAAGAAAATGCACAACTTGTCTGTACTTCTGGTCGTCCATGATTGCAGTGATTCAGAATGACAAACTACTTGAAACCTTTCCCAATCTATGCCCCAGGGTTTGTGCGTGCGCTCAGTACAACCAGTTCGACTCGGTAGTAGTCACTGTAGCAACTGGTGTAGTGAAATTGTGAATTTAGCTCAGTACAACGAAATCGAATTTAGCTCGGAGCAGGGGGGTAGATTCGGGGGCCAGGGGGGTAGAAACTGGCCTAGGCCAGAAACTACCCGGGTTTAAACTGGCCTAGTCCAGTTTCTACCCGGGTAGATTCGGGGTCAGGGGTAGATTCTGGCCTGTATACACCGGATTCAAGACCAACGCTCTACCATTCGGCTATGCCGGCTCCCCGTGGTAGTTAGGAAGTGTCCTTTGGTTTAAACAGGTTTATTTCGTTACGTGTTTCAGACATACGAAAATACAAATTTTGAGCATTGACAAGACAAACTTAGAATGTGCTCACTATGAAACATTCATTTACCCTGCAATGGCAGATGACAAACTGATTACAACTTGAGAGAGAGAGAGAGAGAGAGAGAGAGAGAGAGAGAGAGAGAGAGAGAGAGAGAGAGAGAGAATCATTTACAGCAACAATGCAACGGCAGATGACAGTGATTACAATTTTTTTTCACTGACAATTGGACTACCGGCTGCAGCGGTCGTTATACATTTATATATCTATATATCATGGCCAAGATAAAACGTGCCAAAGGTGTGATGAACCCTAGAATAGTGTTAAAAATATGAACTTTGACTAAAGTTTCCTTTATTTTTTATTTTTTTTTCTTCATTTTTTTTTGGGGGGGGGGGGGGGGGTGAGGGGGGGAGTAGGAGGGGGGGGGGGAGGGGGCCACGAGGACATTTTCAGCACCAGCAATTCACGGCACCCGTGTGGCGCCTGGTAAATTGTGAGACTTGTCAACAGTTCGTAACCCGATCTCTCTTACTATCTGCACACTAGCTTCTTGCACGTCAGAGGCAATGTAACGACGGCGGGAGATGTGTTGACCTTTGACACGACACAAAGCCCCGATGCTGCAATGAAGGACACGCTACAGTTCGTTAAAGTGCAGGACTGTCCCTATAGAAACGGAAGAAAAATGGGTTGAATGGGACTTAACCTGCTTTGGAAATCAGTTCAGTCCACAAAATTTGAAAAGAAATGCAATTCTAAATTCCGAAACTTAAAATAGCTGAGCTCACCCTTCGCACCACGTGATTTAATGTGTTCATGTCCAGTGTGTGAGAGATTGCGTGTGATTCACGTGAGCGTGCGTGCTGGGTTCAGCTCGCTGCGCTTTGAGCCAATTCAACAAATTGGGTAAAGCGCCAACGCAATACACATTTTTAAATTATTATTACCATTATTATTATTATTCTTGTTAGCAACGAATAGCCTCGCAATTTTTTTCCCCGTTGTGAGTGCACATAGAACCTCTCTCTCTCTCTCTCTCTCTCTCTCTCTCTCTCCTGTAGTTTTAATCTATCATAATTACCAGTCTAGTCTGCCACTTCAATGCTGTCAATATGTACTTTTTCCCACTGTGCCGCTTGGTTACGCTCACTATCCGTTTACTGGAACGACTTGTCAGTATTGCAATAAACCTGTTCAAACCAATAGCCTCGAAGCTTTCCGGATGCTACGAGACCCGCTTGTTGATCAAGCGTCTTGATTCAAATTCTACGCAGATCAGGTTATTGGTGCGTTCCCACCATACAGGCATTTTAGAATCCGAGTCTAATGCTTGAACGTATGAAACGATTTGCCTCGAACGTTTTCGGTGGTACTGTCCAAGTGCACTGCTGAGGCATCACGCATTCAGTGGTCTGACGGTAAGACAGAAAAGATTATTAAGTGGAGAAAACATGATTCACTTCGAATAGTTTTGAGCTTGTGCTGTGCCCACGACCGGGGCATGACACATTCAACTGCTTGGTGATTTTACATTCGATTTCACATCCTCGTTTGATGTGTCATTGTGGAAAGTGCTGTACGAAGTGCTGAAACTGCCACGTGAAGGCTCCGAGTCACACTGCCATCACCAGTATATCCGCCTTGAATCCCATAGGGTTGGTGTAAGACCACAAGTTAGTTTAGGTAAAGAATCCGATAGCGGATAAAGAATCCTTGATTTGGCCTCAGGCAGGTCGTCATACAGAGAGAGAGAGAGATGACGTCAATTCCGTGAGTTGGAGGGTTACACATAGCTTCTGGCGCATGTAAATAGTAAGCGCTAAATTTAGTACAGCATTTTCGCCCCTTTTAAAATTTGTGTGCAGAGTAAAAACGGCAATCTGGGGCTGTTTGTTGGCTTTGTAAATAAGTTTCATGCCAGGTGATAGTAAAAACTAGCCTGGCATATGCGGGACTGTTTGTACTCATGCGCGACTGGCACTGACAAGAGCTACCAGACGATAGGAATGAGGGGGTAGGTGGTCGCTGCTATCACTGCAAAAAAAAAAAAACCCGGAATATTGGAATTTGTTTAAATTTACCCTACACATGAGTCTTTGGCTGCGGGATTTTTGTGATGTGTGTGTGTGTGTGTGTGTGTGTGTGTGTGTGTGTGTGTGTGTGTGTGTGTGTGAATCTTAAAGCATTTCTAGGGTGTCATGCGCAGCGACATGTTTAATAGGAATACTTAGCATTTTATTTGAAATCCGTATCTGTATAGACTCTCAATGCTCGGGTCGTCAGTTCGAATCCCGACTGGGGCCAAATATTTGTGCTGGTCTTTTTCTCGTTGCCCCGTCTTTGATACGTGGTGGAAAAGGACGTTAAACTCCTAAACACCCACGCCAGCCCACCCGTATCAGTATTGTCAGAGAGCATGCGTAGCCGAGTCGTTCTTGGTCACTTACGCTTGGTCACTACTCGTGTGTGTGTGTGTGTGTGTGTGTGTGTGTACCTCTTTCTCTTTATCACCCAGCCTGCTGCCCCTTTCCCTCTCTATCAACCCGTTTCACGGAACAGGGGTCTAATTACATGGTCACCCGAAGTACCGTTACGGTCTTTTCGTAAACACCGCTGGTGACCACAGGGAGATAATTTTCACAACCCCACACCCAACACCCCCGCACCACTAGAGTAATCTGTCCTGAATTAGCGGGGCGGCCCTTTTCAAAGGGATAGGGTTCGTTGCGCGTGGCCCTCGTGCACACCTTTTATTGGTCACACTGACATAGCGGGGGAAGGAGGGATGGAGGACAAGTTGATAGACCCCTGGTAACATCATCAAGAGGGTGACGTTTGAATTGTTTTGAATGAGATGTTTCTTGTTTGGGTCAGTGCCAGCTTGTTTCAGTTGTTGTTGAGGGAAGCCGGGATAGCCGAATGGTAGAGCGTTAGACTTTCAATGCTCGGGTCGTAAGTTCGAATCCCGGCCTGGGCCACATATTTGTGCTGGCCTTGTTCTTGTTGCCCCGTCTTTGATATCACCCATTCGTGGTGGAAAAGGACGTTAAACTCCCAAACACGCACCCACCCACCCACGCACCCTTGTGTCAGTTGTTGACCTATTCAAGTTGGCTTTTCTCCTTTTCTTGTGCGTTTCCCCCCTTCTTTGTGTCAGTTCTTGTTTGTGTTCAGCTTTCTGTTTTAGCCCCATTTGGGTCTCACGTGCGCAAAAATATCTTTATTTTCCGAAGCTTGGTTCGTTTGCTGTCTTACCGTCTTATCAGTTCACCTGACCAAACTGTCTTCCTCACACTGTCAGCAAGACTCAAGACATGTCTGTGTTCGTCTCTGAAAACACGTCATTCACCCTGTGTATTGAATCAACGTAAGAAGGGGTCCTGTTGATGTGGGGTTTTCAAAATTCAAATTAAGGTTCAATCAGTTCCAAACAAGGACAATTTCTGATGTAATCTCTGAAATAATTTCTCAGGTATGTAAAATGCCGGTCGTCGTTATGGGTTTCATATTTCAAACATCCGATGCAAACTTAGCCCATCCACCATGCTCAAACCTTACCTTACTCTGTCGTATTTCGTCAAGCCACGATTATGTATAGTGTGCGCTTGCCGCCGCTTCGCGAAGCGGTGCAACTCACCGCGGTTGTTTGCAAAATCTGTAACGTCGCAAACAAAGCGAAACGAAACACAAGAAAGGCCGCCGATTAGCGGGCAAGGCTATCTGCATTCAGCACAAGCCCCGCCCGCCTTGGTCGCCGGTTCATCAGTTAATCAACGCGTGCCGGGACGCAGTGGGGCCCTGATCAGGAGTGTGGGGTTCTAATCGGTAATGAGGTGCAGGGCAGAGAGCAGTGCGCCGCCCCAGTGTGATCAGCGGTGTGCATGTCGAAGCAGCTTGATTTGTCTGTAAGTAGTTAAGGAACCGGTTCGTTTGTGAGTCGGTTCTAGAGCAAATTGAGGAGCGATTTTGTTGTGGCTGCTACGCTCGTCCGTGCCGGAGTATGACTCACACAACTTACAGTGTGTAGGATGCGAACGGCCGGGGCCAACAACTTGACAGACAATGAAATGGTTGAATCCATCAATCAATCGGTCGGGGGGGGGGGGGGGGGGGGGGGGGGGAATGTGGCGCGTCCGCACACGGGAAGGGAAAACAAAAACTACACAGATTCAATAACTATCACTGTCGATCGCGATATATTTGTCATGTTATTACACCAGTTAGTAGCAGCAATAGCAGTTACTGTAGTTCGTTTTGCGGACCGGGAAGCAAAATTGATTTTCAGTAGAATGCTGGAATGCCCTATGCCGAGATATTTTAAAATGAATAATTATGAAACATTTTACTGATCAGGGAGCAGCAACATGCATTTTTAGTGGAAGGCTAAACTAACGCTTTATTTCAAAATTGGTATTATAAAGGAATAAATGGATAAAACAAAATTCTGCTGATTTTTAAATCGTGGCCCACTAAACGACCATCAACCTACGGAAATCGTATCGCGTTATGGCAAACATCCTGATTACACTGACACACCAGTGCGACTGTTAACTCTTTCACTGACACACACACATTTTGGGTCACTCACTTCTAGCATCAGTTCAGTTCAGTTCATGGTGGTATCCCTGCGCTCGGAAAAGCCCATACGAGCTCCACTCCATCCCTCAGTAATCTCCCCAATACAGACTGGGGAAGTTTCAGTCATTTGGCAATTTTCAGACAAATTTCCTACCCTTTCAGCCCCCCAAAAGTCTAAGTTTCAGCCCAAAAAAGGAGGGAAAAGGTTGCATTTATCAACTAATCAAGATGCATATGGGATAGTCTAACCGGCTTCATTTTATAATTTTTGCATGTCAGTGTCAAGGCAGTATTTCACTTTTGGGTGCCAGGAGAGGCTACTAAATGCCTTTAATAACGCTAGAATTTGTTTTCTCGCTCCTGTGGTCCCACAGCAGGGCGCTGCCCCTGCACTCTGACCCAGGTTTCAGTCTCTTTTTCCCCCCACAGCAATTCCCCAGCCTGAATATCACGGTCTTTGAGAGGACTGTTCCAATGTCGGTTTGGTTCACAAGGGCGCAGGCGTTCCCTTGCAGGTTCAACTGTCCGCCGCTGCCTCTTTGCACGCCTGTTTTCCAGGCGGTCTATGGAATAATGATGTAGGCCGGCTTTGCTCCTGCAGCGTGTGTCACAGACTCCTCGCGTCACCACTTCTTATCTTCCTAGGCGCAGGCCATCCGTAATACTTGCCCGGGCAAGCATACTTTTACATGACATGCTATGAACAGGAAGCAAAACTTACCCGCACCTAAAGAGCTTATTACGACCACGAGAACAACTCGATTGTGATCAAGCTTCTTCTCTCCTAGGCGCAGGCCATTCGTAATGCTTGCCTGGGCAAGCATACTTACAGCATCCCTTCACATGACATGCTATGAACATGCGAACAGGAAGCAAAACTTACCCGTACCTAAAGAGCTTATTTGAACCACTCGTACGACTCGATTTTGAACAGGCTGGACAGTGGGGCTACAGGTGCGAGTTACGACAATTGTGAAGCCGTGGCATGGAAAATGTTAATATATCTCGGCTCGCTCATTCTGTCTATGATTCATACCGGTATTCACATCCGAGAATTCCAAGAACACTAAAAGGAGAAATCACTTTGCACCTGATTGGCCCCAGGCTCACGGTCAAACAACTTGAGTGCAAGCAGTTGAACTGATCATGGTCGTGCGGTTTTTGGGGTGCAGTGTGCGGATTTCAAAATTTCTGCTAGAAAGTGGCTGTGTTTACGAACGTGTATAGTATAGTTAAGTTTATAGTGTTAAGGATCCAGTATGCTGATTTCACAGTTTAATATAGAAAAATCGTGTAACTGAGTGGCTTTTGTTCAATAAAATAAAATAAAATAAAATAAAATAAATCCTTTAAAATAAAATACAATAAAATAAAATAAAATAAAATAAAATCCTTTTCAGGGGGGTAAATACTGACTCTGTGTATAGTTTTGGAGATGCAGTATACGGATTCCATATTTTCGGTTAAGAAATCGTGTGACGGAAGACGTTCACATAAATAAATAAATAAATAAATAAATAAATGTTGATAGCGTTCCTTTTCAATAGGGTGAATATATAGTCTTCGTTTTAAAGAGGTACGTGGGTGGGTGGATAGCGTGGGAAGGTGGCTGGGTGTTCTCTTTGTTAGCACATCATTAAGCCGGAGCGGTGTCAAAAGACGAGGAAAGGATGGGTGGCTGTTTCAGGGTCAAACGTCCTTTTCCACCTTTTCCATAAGGGTGATATCAAAAGACAGAGCAGCGAGAAATCGGCCGGCACAAATAATTGTTTGGCCCCAGCCGCGATTCAGTTCGAACTCACGACCCGAGCATTGGAAGTCCATTGCTCTATCGCTCGGCTATCCTAGGCTTCCCCAAAGACGGGACAACGAGGAAAAAGTCAGCAATATTTGGCTCCCAGCCAGTATTTAACTCGCTCAAAACTGTCCGACGAGGACCATTTCATCGTTTCTTGTAGAAGAGTTGGTGAACTGTGCTGTGCTAGTCGTAATATTCACAATACAGTTTCACATGCTATTTTTGGCCAACACTTCCACCCCGCGAGATCCTGCTGTTCAGCTGTTCAAATAATATTCACAATACAGTTTCACATGCTATGTTTGGCCAACACTTCCACCCCGCGAGATCCTGTTGTTCAGATGTTTAAGGGGAAAAAATGGAAAATAATTTTGTTGCACTGTCCGGCTGGGACAAAAGGTTAGAGACATGCTATACATGTCGTGTTATAGATAATGCACAGCGGTGTTAGTCGAATGTTCAGTTTGTCGTCGGTGGGAAGAAAACCCTGCTTGTGGTCAGTCATGGCAGTGAGGCAAGTCCACCAATCACAAGTACATGTATATCTGTTGTTGTTTGTTTGTTTGTTTGGGTTATTGTTGCTGTTGTTGTTGCTGTTGATTTTTGTTGTTGTTGTTTTAGTTGCTGTTTTTGTTGCTGTTGCTGTTTTCCCTTTTGTTTTGTTTTGGTTCCTTTTGTTCTGTTTCCTGTTGTTCTGTTTCCTTTTGTTTTGTTTCCTTTTGTTTTGTTTTGTTTTGTTTTGTGGGATTTTTATATTGGTTATTTAGTGAGGGGGATGGGGGGGGGGGGGGGGGTCGCGCTTCACCAAACGATACCTAGAGCTCGTAAAACTCTGTCGTAGCATCCGAGACAGAACACATGGGTACCAACGCCCCCCCCCCCCCCCAAAAAAAAAAAAAAAAAATTAGATTTACTGCTATCATGTCCAACTCTCACATTTTCTTGACACCAAGTTATCGCCTGATAGCCTTTACCCCCTCGGGGCTGCTTTGCTCCTGTGGGTGTTGCAGAGATGGAGTAGAGAAGATAAGAAGTTAAACAGCGCGTGGAAAATTAGGAGGTGATGAGGACCACGTCAATTTAATAACACTACAACCCGCGTAGCTATTTGCAAGACGTAATGCTTCTTAATTTTCTTGACATGGAGTTATCGCCCGTGACCCCTCCCCAGGGGCCTGGTGGTCCTGGCCACCCATGGGAAGAAACCATGTGCTGACTTCCTTTCCGGAATTTTGGGATTTTTCCTGCCGATATGTGCAATGTTTATTTAAACAGAATTTTGAAAGTGTATTTTTACTGCTTTCTGGGTCTTCTTCTAAGAGTCTCATTTATGTATTTATGTTTCTCACACTTATGTATATTCTTAATATCACTCCTGCTTCAAGAAACCGCATCAAGTATTTTTGTAACAACAAGTGACAATTACTAATGTTCGTGCAATTAACGTTAAAAAGAAAAGAAAAAAAAAAAACAACTAGTCTGTTACTAGTACTGTACATTACTGTTACTCTTGCTGTCACTGCTCCTGCACTGGGGAGCCCGGGTGGCCGAATGGTAGAGCGTTGGACTTCTAATGCTCGGGTCGTGAGTTCGTATCCCGGCTGGAGCCCCTTTTAATCGTTCAAACTGACACCTGAAAATCCAAAGCGGCGGTTTTTGGTTTTGTTTTTTTGTTGTTGTTGTTTTTTGGTTTTTTTGCTGCCCCAACTCTTTGTCAGTTCCAATGGTGTTCCTCCCAGGTACTGAGTGGAATCATAGTCCACGGAGGACTCGGAAGCTGGGGCAAATTTTATTATGCATGATGATGGAGATGAGGGTGATGGTAAGATGATGCTATGGAGGTCCGTGTGGTTTGGGACTGCGGGACAGGGCCGCATTCCACGCTTCCTGTCATAAATATCCCGGCGTGAAAGTGGCGTTTTTCAGGTGCTATGGCGTTTTGAGTTTGGAAAGACGCGGTGCTGTGGCTTGGGAGTGGGTGGGTGGGTGTTTGGGGGTTTAACGTCCTTTTCCACCACATAGGGTGATATCAAAGACGGGGCAACGATGAAAAAGCCAGCACAAATGTTTGGCCCGAGCCGCCGGGATCGAACTCACGACCCGAGCATTAGAAGTCCAACCCTCTACCATTCGACCACCCCGGCTCCCCCTGTGGCGTGGGAACCAGCAGATTGGCGGTGCAATGATTTAGAGCAGCACAGCTCCGGAACTGAAAACGCCCGTCCATTCAGTTGGTTTCACCCCAGTGTATACGGATTAAAGACAGGTAAACGGATTACTGTTGTACGCCGTAACTGCAACAGCGTTAGGGTTTGTCACAAATTGTTTGATACTGTTGACACGGAGTTATCACTCACACCTTTTCCCAACGGGCTGCCCTTCTTGCCTCCTCAGTGTGAGTCTCTGAAGCAGCAATCCAGCGTCAGAAATACGCCGATACTGACACATGATAGCCCATAAAATCAGCCCCCTGCTGTCGCGGAGGTTCATAATTTGTACGCGGCTGTCTCCCCTCGCTCCCACACACTCTCGTCTCGCGCGGTAACGCGATTGCGTCACGTGACGTGAAGTCATCCCGCGGGAGTTGCCGCCGACACCTCGGGTGCCGTGCCTATGAATATGCATGAGCTGAGCTGTTTAGGATAATGAACGGTGACTGGCGAGTGTTGGTTACGGTACATGTACGAGTAGGCCACTTCAGGAATGAGACGTGCTTACATATATTTTGTTGTCTTCGCACTTCAGTTTGTGGTGAATCATAGACACAGTAATAATACACTTATCTCGTCCTTGTAGAAAATGTGATTATTCAGTGGAGCGTGTCGATGTAATATACTGTAGACAATAAATTATCATATGATATTCGGAGTAAAGCGGAGAGTGGCCGGGGTGAAACGAGATATTAACACAAGAAGATGTAGCTGCATAATACGGATTTGTTTTGTGTTAGGATTTTGAGGGTGGTTGTTGTTGTTGTTGTTGTTGTTGTTGTTGTCGTTTTTTCCCGCTCAAAGTATGTAGGTATAATTATAGTTGTCGGTAAGAGAGGAGTGGCGGTGGATGAGGAAACTTGTTCCGGAAAAATGAAAAAGAAAATGTTCCGAGATGTGAAAATAGTATCTTAAGTAAAATGAAAAGTGTTCGTTCTAGCGATATTTTGAAAGCGCAACTGGCCGAGTTAAAAAAAAATGGGAACAGGGAAACAGGGAAATATAACGATAATAATAATGGCAGTACTTCTTTAGCGCTATACTGAACCTATTAACTAATAACAGTTTTTAAAAAAGTGCATAGGGAACAATATATTTATACAAAAATTTGCAAAGTCATAAGGTCAGGGCACACACACACACACACACACACACACACACACACGATGCAAACCAGAACAGTCAAGTGCTGTTATGGGCAGAGGTTTTGAGGTTTTTCTTGAAAGTTTCAAGGGAGGGTGCTCGGCGGAGTGAATGAGGGAGAAGGGTAGGGGGGTGTTGACGACAAAGTGGGCTGGCGGTGAGTGCCGGGTCCGTGTTCCGGAAACAGACAAAATACAGCACCCATTTTCAAGTCTTGCAACTACTTTCTAAACACATGGACGCGACACCTACATCCGCTCAAGTCTCTCTGTGAACGCGATGGCGGTTCGTTGCAAGCGAGACCGACAAAACCACCAACAGAACTTTGTTATTTTTACACTTGTTCATAGGTGCGACCGCGGCTTCTTTTCGCTTCGGTAATTGGATCAGTCAGTGCTTTCAACAGTCTCACCGCTTACTCCAGCTTGTCAACAGTCCGTGAGCTCTCTCCAGTTCTGGGGACAAAACGATAAAAGGGAATGCGGCTGTGAAGAAAGACAAAGAAACGTATTTACTTGTTTAGCACATCCGTTGTTCCTGCATCGCAAGTAAAGTGTGTTCTAGTGTTCCGTGACAATGTTCTAGAATGTGTCTGTCGAATCTGGTTCCGTTACTGACAGCTTGGGTGGGGAGGGTAACTGAGGGGTGGTGGGGGGGGGTCTGTGACGAAAGAGAATCTGTTAGTTGCTTGAACACCCAATTGTCACGACTGAGACTAAAAACGAGCGTTGGTGTTCACCGGTGTTTTTGTTGTCAAAGGCACCGCTCCTTTCCCGTTATGTGCACGAGGTCCTTAATTATGTATGTCGTCTTGCACGTGCGGAAGCGGAACTGAGACTCTGCTGGTTGCGTTCCGGGTGGGGTTTGGTGGGGTGAGAGGAGGTGTCAGTGTGGTTCATGCGGCGGTGATGGAATAATGCGGAAGTAAAACAGAGAGAGAAGGAGAGATGGCGGAAGGAGAGCTCAGGGTCATCTGTCACACTGCCTTTACGTTTCAGTCGGTTTCTGAAGCTGACAAAACACGTGCATGCATACGCCATTGCGTCCGGGAGGAGGCCGCGGAACGGAAAATACTCACACATCATGCACGCAGAAAAAAAGAAAAGAAAAAGAAATGAGTGGCGCCGTGCAGGCCGATTTGTCCTTACCACAGAGCTAGGACGACAGGATGTAAGCATAGTCTTTCCTTTTAAACATGGTTTAATTCCACTGATTTTGCACAAGACCATACTGAAGCGGAGGCAAAAGGCCAAACGCCTATGTACAGCCTCCACCTGTTTACGTACACATGGTATCAGTGCGGCGAATGCAACAATTTCCGCACATAGCAAGCATAGTCACTGATGTAAGTAACAGTGCCAGAACTCTCAGTGAACTCATCGTCCGTCAGCGCAATTCAGCAATATACCACTACTTGCAGTACAGTTAGTTAGTTAGTTAGTTAGTTAGTTAGTTAGTTAGTTAGTTAGTTGTGGCTTTACGCAGGTCAGCTCAGTACTTGCTATAGTTAGTTGTGGCTTTAAAGAAGGCAGCTACTTGCTACAGTTAGTTAGTTAGTTACTTAGTTAGTTAGTTGTGGCTTTACGCAGGTCAGCTCAGTACTTGCTATAGTTAGTTGTGGCTTTAAAGAAGGCAGCTACTTGCTACAGTTAGTTAGTTAGTTAGTTAGTTAGTTAGTTAGTTGTGGCTTTACGCAAGGCAGCTACTTGCTACAGTTAGTTAGTTAGTTAGTTAGTTAGTTGTGGCTTTACGCAAGGCAGCTACTTGCTACAGTTAGTTAGTTAGTTAGTTAGTTAGTTAGTTAGTTCGTTAGTTAGTTAGTTGTGGCTTTACGCAAGGCAGCTACTTGCTACAGTTAGTTAGTTAGTTAGTTAGTTAGTTAGTTAGTTAGTTAGTTAGTTGTGGCTTTACGCAGGTCAGCTCAGTACTTGCTATAGTTAGTTGTGGCTTTAAAGAAGGCAGCTACTTGCTACAGTTAGTTAGTTAGTTAGTTACTTAGTTAGTTAGTTGTGGCTTTACGCAGGTCAGCTCAGTACTTGCTATAGTTAGTTGTGGCTTTAAAGAAGGCAGCTACTTGCTACAGTTAGTTAGTTAGTTAGTTAGTTAGTTAGTTAGTTAGTTAGTTAGTTGTGGCTTTACGCAAGGCAGCTACTTGCTACAGTTAGTTAGTTAGTTAGTTAGTTAGTTAGTTAGTTAGTTGTGGCTTTACGCAAGGCAGCTACTTGCTACAGTTAGTTAGTTAGTTAGTTAGTTAGTTAGTTAGTTAGTTAGTTAGTTGTGGCTTTACGCAAGGCAGCTACTTGCTACAGTTAGTTAGTTAGTTAGTTAGTTAGTTAGTTAGTTAGTTAGTTAGTTGTGGCTTTACGCAGGTCAGCTCAGTACTTGCTATAGTTAGTTGTGGCTTTAAAGAAGGCAGCTACTTGCTACAGTTAGTTAGTTAGTTAGTTACTTAGTTAGTTAGTTGTGGCTTTACGCAGGTCAGCTCAGTACTTGCTATAGTTAGTTGTGGCTTTAAAGAAGGCAGCTACTTGCTACAGTTAGTTAGTTAGTTAGTTAGTTAGTTAGTTAGTTAGTTAGTTAGTTAGTTGTGGCTTTACGCAAGGCAGCTACTTGCTACAGTTAGTTAGTTAGTTAGTTAGTTAGTTAGTTAGTTAGTTAGTTGTGACTTCAGCTGACGCAGGGCAGCTACTTGCTACAGTTAGTTAGTTAGTTAGTTAGTTAGTTAGTTAGTTAGTTAGTTAGTTGTGGCTTCAGCTGACCGGCGCAGGGCAGCTACTTGCTACAGTTAGTTAGTTCAGCTGACGCAGGACAGCTACTTGCTATAGTTAGTAAGTTGTGGCTTCAGCTGACGCAGGGCAGCTACTTCCTACAGTTAGTTAGTTAGTTAGTTAGTTAGAGAAACCGGAAAAGTGCATAAACAGGCCGCATCGTTGTATAAGCCGCAAGTGTTCAGAGCTGGGGAAAAAAGTAGCGGCTTATAGTCCGGAAATTACGGTAAGCATATCACACGAGACGTGTCGTCGCTGTCCTCCGTCCGTCGCTTCCCCTGTACCCACGGTTCCTCCAGAAGAGTCAGGAAACCGGTCGTTGGTGACCACCGGAAAGCAAACAAGAGGACGTACCTTGCGTCACTGTCTGTCGATCACGGTGGTTCTTACCTGTCGGTTTCTATGACAACGGTGTGCTTACCTGGCCGTAAGAAGGAAATGTTGTCCGCGCCGAGGGATTAGTCGTTGTGATGACGTCGATGTGTACTTTTGTGATTGTGGTTGACGTTGTGGTTGTCTGTGGTTTTAAGTCCGTGGTTTTGGGCTTGGTGGACTTCTTCGGAGTCTGTGAAACCTGTTGGTGCCACCAACCGTTTTGTTATTATTGTCGCTGCCCAGTGTTGCTGTTGCTTGTGGTAGTGGTGGATAAAGTGAATGAAATAAAGTCGAACACCAATAAAGAATAAAAAAAAAGTAGATTTCTTTTCTCGTCTCATCAGTCACACGAATTTGTGGGACATATATATAACTCAGCGAAAAAGAGGGTAATATAGTGAAGCTGCTGCTGCTGTTGTTGTTGTTGTTGTGCTGTTGCTGTTGCTGTTGCTGTTGTTGTTGTTGTTGCTGCTGCTGCTGCTGCTGCTACAGCATTTCAAGAGCTCCCTGCCAGAAGGTACTATCGATACAGACAGAAAGAAGAAAAATATTACGTTCTGCCAGGGAACCCTCGAAATTTTGTTGTTCTTGTTGCTGTTGTTTTCGAAACTGTTCACTTGAGACAAGTAGGTGTCACTCGCATTCCGCCATCGAATATGCACCGTGACTGAAGTGTCGAGTTTGTCGGTTACATCAGGAGATATTTGCCCGCCGCTGGCACAAGGCTTTCACACAAGCAGGCAAGCTAGGGATGCAGTCGGTCTGTATCCACGAAAGAGCTGGAGACTTTACCAAAGTCAAGATAGGATCCGCAGGCAGAAGGTACCGTAAGCCACTTAACGCAAGCCCTTCCCCTGGCCTGGCTGAACAGACCAATCGCCCCTCACGAAACTGAAGAGGTCGAACGAGTAACGAGATTGGTTTGCCAATAGGCTACACGCAGTGAACCTTGGAGAAGAGGCCGCCAAACAGGTACTTCGGCTATCGTGTAGTTTGAGACCGTCTCAGAAGTGGGATGGGGGATGGGTAAGTTGGGGGGGGGGGGAGTAAGACAAAAAGAGAGGCGGTTGTGAGGCGGGTGGGGTTTGCACGCACCTGTGAAGCGTGAGGGTAGCGTACAGGCCGGCGGCGAAGGTGTTGATAAACAGATTTACGTCACTCGAGCTCTTTCGTTCTTACTGCGTGTTAATTCCCACTTCAGATCCCATCGTTCAACTGTAAGCTTAGTCCCCCCTGTCCCCAGCCCACCCCCCACCTAACTACACCGAGTTTTGCCTTTCCCCGCTAACCCATCTCCGTCGTTAGAATCTTTAACTGTGGTAGGTCCTGTTGGTATTCCGTTTCAGTCTTTCTCCATCCGCTGTCTAGGAATAAGTGATGCTGGGCATATGCTGCGACTGAACTGGGTTATTGCGCCTAGAAGATGATACGCGCTTAGTATTTATCTTTGTTTTACCTAGTTGTAATTGCTGTTTGTTTTCTACGCTTTTTTCTTGTAATCGGGAGTTCGAGAAATGAGCATGAAGGTGCAGCGTCTTCTGCATGTCCTAGGTTTATACTTCCCCGTAGACCGGTTTGCATCATTTGTCCAACGTTACATTTTTTGTTTTTGTTTTTTTTTTCCAACTACATGTAGTGCAGGCAGACTCAGCCGCAAATTAGTCTTTGTGGCTTGCGCGGCTTTAAGCCCTAAAAAAATCACTCACTCTCTCCCTCTCCATCCGCTGTCAGCCTTTGTCTGTTTTCAGCGGCAATTTGATTTGTCTGGTTGCAAATTCCGGGACCCTTTTAATTTTTTTTAAAATTATAATTATTTTACCTCCATCCCACCCCACCTCCCACCCCCCTCCTTCCTCCTCAGTCCCGCCACTTGTAGTTAAATGGACGAAGTTGTTTCTTTGGGAGAAGTGGACTCTTGCATCCACTCTTTTTCTTCAGTCTTTCCGAGGCTCATTCTCGTATTCAGTCCTTCTCTTTAAAACAAAACAAAACAAAACAAAATAAACACACAGGGTGTGGGTGGTTGGGTGTTTGGGGGTTTAACGTCCTTTTCCACCACATATGCGTGATATCAAAGACGGGGCAACGATGAAAAAGCCAGCACAAATATTTGGCCCCAGCCGGGATCGAACTCACGACCCGAGCATTAGAAGTCCAACGCTCTACCATTCGACCACCCCGGCTCCCCACAAACACACCGCAACACAGGCATATCTTTATCAAAGTTTCGGAACTCAAAACCAGGGTTTCGTTCATTACGTGATGTCCACCCAACATTGTGTTTCCTCCTCCCCCCCCCCCCCCCCGGGTGGCCGAATGGTAAAGCGTTGGACTTTCAAAGCTCGGGTCGTGAGTTTGAATGCCGGCTGGGGCCAAATATTTGTGCTGGCCTTTTTTTCTCGTTGCCCCGTCTTTGATATCACCCTTATGTGGTGGATAAGGGCGTTAAACTCCCAAACACCCCCACCCCCCACCCCTCCACCCCCACCTCCAACCCCCTCTCCCCTTCCTCCTGCAACCCTGATTTCGCTGGAAGGAAACGAATAAACTTTGAAACCCTTGCCGGAGGCTTGCCTGACTCCTATCGTTTGTCGATCTACTTCGCAGTGCGTCTCCTCATGCGAAACTAAACCTGCGCACGTGCGTCGTACGCGCAGCGTCCCTGAAGAAGTAATTGAGTGACTGGATTGCTTAGGGATATTGTCACCAGTGGTCAAGTGATCGGCGTTTTGTTGGGAAAGGACTGCGGAGAGGAGCGCGTGGAGAGCTGATGTGGTCAAGTGATTGTCTTTTTTGTTTCGCGGGACAGTGGACAAGAGCAGTGCAGATCATTGTTATAGCCTACCTGTTGTTATTGTTACACCTTACAACTGGTTCTAGTTGCACTCTGATTGGATCGCTATACGGACTGTGTAGAGGACGGAGAGTGATCCAGCCGAGGTGGTCAAGTGATTGTCTTTGTGCTGGTTTGGACGGTGAAGAGGGACACTGCAGGCCATTCTTGTACCCTACCTATTGTCGATGTTACACTCAAAAAAAAAAAATGGCTCTTAGTCAAGGGATCGTCTTTTGTTGCGGTGGGCAGTGGACAAGGGGCGCTCAGTGCAGATAGGTCTTGCCCGGCCGTAGGTTTATACTGCCCCGTAGATCAGTTTTCATCATTTGTCCAACCGTTACATTTTTGTTTTTGATTTTGAAGTAGTGTAGACACACTTAGCCGCGAATTAGTCTTCGTGGCTTGCGCGGCGTTAAGCCCAAAAAAAACCCACTAATTGAATCTGCACTAATTTTCTTTTTTTTATTTCTTGTGTGTGTGTGTGTGTGTGTGTGTGTGTGTGTGTGTGTGTGTGTGTGTGTGTGTGTGTGTTTTCTCGCCAGTTTTTGTACAGGAAAGGAAGTTTAGGATTATTATATGGCTACTGCTGTTGTTATTGTTCCACAACTGGTTGTGGTGGTCTCTGGTTACAGTCAACATAACCGCGACTTTATTTACCACTCTTTTTTTTCGTTTTTTTGGTTTGTCAACGTGAATCAGTTCTCGCACTTGGCTTTTTGAAAGTTTTCATATGGAAGTTTGTGTTAGAATAGTGTTTTGGTGCCCCCCCCCCCCCCAAAAAAAAAGTGATCTTGAACTGGAAAAAACAGAGTCCTATACTAGGAAATTTGCTGTTTATTAAGGTGGTACGGATAACTAATTGGATTCTACCCTGTTCATTTTTTTCACAATCCAGAAAAAAAACCCAAAAGAACTCTTGAAGAAACGATTCGATTTTCCAGTACACTTCTGAGCTGACACATCAGCCTCAGCCGGAGCAGATTACAAAGAATCGACTTTACAAATTAACATCATCTGCCATAACTCCACTGAAAATGAAACTGACCTCAGCTAACTTCCACCCCGGTGAGACGCCCAAATAATAATAATAATAATAATAATAATAATAATAAATGGTGTTTGTAGGGCGCATTTCTTTAAACACACACACACACACACACACACACACACACACACACACACACACACACACACAGCCTCAGTGCGGTTGTTTCAACAACAACTTACATAGGATATAGTGAAACGGGCGTTATTTCCTTCATCATACGAATAGTGTCCGTCTGGTACAAAAGATGTGGAAACTGAGTCCCTCACTGCAACTGAACAAAAAATCATTACACTGAGAACTGGCTCAATAGCCTGTGATCCTTAAACTGAGTAACAAAAGAACCTTAACCCAACCACCACCACCACCCAACCCCCACCTCCCACTTCCCGGGGAGGAAAAAACTGCGATTGAAGTTCAGGTCTTATTTTCTTGGTGTGTTGTTGTTGTTGTTGTTGTTGTTGTTGTTTTGGTTTTTTTTTTCTTCGCAAAATAGCATCCTAAACCGCCATTACACTGAACTGAGAACAGAGGGAAAGAGGAGGGACAGGATTGTTTTGCTTTTTGGAAAAGGAACTGCGTACACTGTGAAACCTAAATCAAAGACATACGCGCTTAATAATATTGCACCGAAAATACCATGCATGTGAAAACCCGGGCTGGGCTGGACTGATGTCACAACAAGGCTCTTCCAGCCAGCAGCCAGGTCCCACCGCGGTGCACCGCCAGCTGCAGTGCAAGCGCATGCCCGTCCGGCCAAGCCGCAAGCAGCTCTGTGTAAAGGGAAACCGACCACTGACTGACAGCTCCGTGGGTGCGAACAAACACTCGCCGCGTGCCCTCCCGGCCAATCCGGCTTCTCCCAGTAATCTGGGGGCGGGGTGATGCAGTCACGTGGCCACTGAGTGGGTGCTACGGTTCTAGGCTGCGCGAGCCGTAAGCCAAGGCAAGCAACAAGTGGGAGTGAAGAAGTGGTTCCCGTTGTTCCACCGTAAAAAGCGACCGTTCGCAGAAATAGCGGCAGAGGACAGGAACCAGGTGCCATCGACAGTCGCCTACCCGTGTCACACAGCGCTTCTGCAACACTAAAGTTTGACTGACAAAGTAGTGCTGCTGAAGTTTTTCCCTATATACTTGAAATCCTGCAACTGAGTTGCTTACTAGTGGTACTTGTATTGGTGCAAAGACTTTTCCTGTGTCTTCGTCTTCGCTTGCCGGCGAGACTGATAACGGTGCTACCCTCTTCTGCGTGCGATACTCGACAGGCAGGCAGGCGTCGGACGACTCAGTGCCGCAAGGTAGGTGTCAACCTTTGAGACTGAACTTATCTGCCGCGCGCTGGACCAACTTAAAAAAGGCCATACTGCGTATATTGCGTAACGTTTCTGTCCTTCACATGCCGTGCCCAAGGCGTGTCTATCGATTTTACTTACAATTTCTGGCTGGTTCTTTCTTGGCTTGTTTGTCACAGTTCCGCAGCTGAAAGCCAGATTGTTTCTTCGGTTTGGTCAGTCTTAGAATCTGACTGACACGGAAAATAAAATATTGCCTGTACTAGTGTTCTGGTGTAACTGACGTTTCTGTGCCGTGCCGGCGCCACGATTTTCAGTACTAACGATTTCTGCCGGACTCAGTGGTTGTTCTTCTGACTTTTCTGTCACTGTGTCCAGCCGCGGAAACTGAACCAAATCCTTGTGCTCTTTGAGATGTGGAACAAAAAACAAAAAACAAAAACAAAAAAAAATGTCTGTAATGTTCTGCCGCGACGTTATAATTCTATGACCCAGTCTGCATGTTTTACATACAATTTCTCAGTGACGAGATGTTTCTCGACAATTTCTATAGTTCAACCTTTGGTTCAACTAAAAAACCAAGACCCTTACAGTCTTCGGCTGCTACTATTACCAGTTAGCAATGTTTTTTCTTTCCATGCAATATTCCTTCCATTGCCCCAATATTGTGTTGCTAGAACATTGTAGCTGTGATTCTGTGGACACAGAAGTTTCTATTGAGTTCTTTTTATTCTGTCGGAATTCTGTTGATTACCTGATGTGAATTATTAGGTCACCTTTTTCTGCGTCACTTTTGTCATTTCATTCTTTTATTCACGAGGAAATAGCGTTGCTCTTTTCATGTTTGGATATAAATGGTTGGATCAGTCCCGACTGGTTGCCAAAATATTATACTGACTCATAAAATCTGTCATTGGTAACCACCGTTACATTGCGGAAAAAGGACGTGAAACTGGCTAAGCTTAGTCACCAGGTTATCAAGTTGAAATCCTGATTGATATCATACCCATATCCCGCATAGTCTCCACTCAGGTCCTCTGTGCAATTTTAACTCTACTGCTCTGTTGTACTTCTACTTTTGTCTCTTTGTTTCTTACTTACCTTTGCCTGGTGTTTTTCAAGTTGCACATGAGAGGCCTTGCCAAGTACATCAGTCAACATACGTGAAGAAGTCATGCATTTTAACGTTGCCAGGTCGTTTGAACGTGTTTTGGTTGTTTTTTTTTTTTTTTTAATTCCTGATGACGTCACCGTGTGCGCGCCGCGCAACCGGGATGCGCATGTTATAACAGACATGTCAGTGTCAGAACGAGACTGAAACAGAAATTTGCCTGGCCGATGTAATGAATTTCGTGCGGCCACGCCAGCTCATATGTATATCTTTGGTGCATCAGGTACCGTCTGTTGAATTTAGAGGTCAGTGTTTGCTGGGGTATCAAACTGCTGATCGCATGGAGCAAAGACAAGACAAGCGTTCGGCTGATGTAGGATTCTTTATGTCGGCATACGGACATTTGATGAAAATCAAATAAGGAACCTATCGTGTAGTGAACTCAAACTGTTCCCTAACCCTAACCCTAACCCTGACATTTGATGAAAATCAAATAAGGAACCTATCGTGTAGTGAACTCAAACTGTTCCCTAACCCTAACCCTAACCCTAACCCTAACCCTGACATTTGATGAAAATCAAATAAGGAACCTATCGTGTAGTGAACTCAAACTGTTCCCTAACCCTAACCCTAACCCTGACATTTGATGAAAATCAAATAAGGAACCTATCCTGTAGTGAACTCAAACTGTTCCCTAACCCTAACCCTAACCCTAACCCTGACATTTGATGAAAATCAAATAAGGAACCTATCGTGTAGTGAACTCAAACTGTTCCCTAACCCTAACCCTAACCCTAACCCTAACATTTGATGAAAATCAAATAAGGAACCTATCGTGTAGTGAACTCACTGTTCCCTAACCCTAACCCTAACCCTAACATTTGATGAAAATCAAATAAGGAACCTATCGTGTAGTGAACTCAAACTGTTCCCTAACCCTAACCCTAACCCTAACCCTAACATTTGATGAAAATCAAATAAGGAACCTATCGTGTAGTGAACTCAAACTGTTCTGGTGTAACGTTTCCATGCCGTGCCTCAGGTCTAGATTTTCAGTACTAAAGAAATCTAACTGGATGTTGCTCTGTCAGAGGTTCCATGTTTGGTAGGGTTTTCCTGTGTATGTATATGTGCGTATGTTGTACAAACGTCTTTTGCCGAACATTACGCAGTATCTCTCTGTCTATATGTGATCTTGGTTTGTTTGTTTGTGTGTTTCTTTGTTTGTTGGTTTCAGTTTTTTTCCGTTTTGGGTGTTTGTTTTTTTGTTTTTTTTTAGTATCCTCCACACCCCAAAACGGGAAAAAGGAAAACTTGAATCTTGAATCTTGAACAATCTCGTTTCTCCTAGTTGTCTCGACGGCTTTCTTTGTTTTACTGCGCTGTGTTGCTTCTACTTGTGATAAGATATTGCAATTTCCACAATGCCATCATGGAGCTAGAAGGTCTAGATTATTTCGCATTGCAAAATGCCATCATATCCGGCACAAACCTTCGTTTCAAACGCGCTTTTGGTCAACAAACTTTCCAAGGCAGAATTCAGACGAATGGAAACGGCTGCACATCGGTCAGAATTACAAACCTTCAAAACAATTCTTTATATAAGCAGGGGACCAACTGGACTGGAGTGGCAAGAATAGCCCAGAACAGAGTGCTATGACGAAGGGTTGTTGATGGCCTATGCTCCACTTGGAGCCAGGGGCCTAAGTAAGTAAGTAAGTAAAACAATTCTTATCGAGGAGCCGAGATAGCCGAATGGTAGAGCGTTGGACTCTCCATGCTCGGGTCATGAGTTCGAGTCCCGGCTGGGGCCAAATATTTGTGCTGGCCTTTTTATCGTTGCCCCGTCTTTGATGTCACCCTTACGTGGTGGAAAAGGACGTTAAAATCCCAAACACCCACCCACCCTCAAAACAATTATGCCTTACCGTTGAAAATAGCTGTTGAAAAAAAAATTATACGGGAAATTAGAGAGTTCATATGACCGTTGGGGAACGTGATGGCTTCGGGGATACGATGACGAAAGCATAGTAACCAATGACTCACCTACGACACTGGTGATCATGAGCTTTACCGTAACTATTAAAAAAAAAATCACCGAACCCCAAAGTAGGTTAGGTTGCAGTAAGAGACACTCCCAGAATAAGCTGAAATGCAAACGTTTAAGTGGGTAAAACGCGTGTACTTACTAGCGAAGTAAAATTGTGAGTATTATAGAACCATGACGTTTTGTTTGGGGATGTTTTGTTACATATATTACATTGCGGTTTTTCTTGGTTTGGGTTTTGTGCTTCTTTTCCCGAGAGAGAGAGAGAGAGAGAGACACACACACACACACACATTTAGGGGGGGGGGGGGGGGGAGCAAAAATGAACTACGGAGATGATGATATCATGCTCACACGTGTGCGTGTGAGAGAGAGAGAGAGGGGGGGGGGGGCGAGCCGGGTGGTGGGGGGGGGGCAATAATTAACTAAGGAGATGATGACATGATGCTCACATGTGTGCGTGAGAGAGAGAGAGAGAGAGTTAGGGCTTAACGCCGCGCAAGCAATAAAGACTATTTCGCGCGCGCGCGCGAGAGAGAGAGAGAGACACACACACACACGCGCACACACACACACACACACACACACACACACACACACGCACACACACACAGGTAGAGAGAACGGACTTTTCAACGAATATAAAAAAAAATATTTAGCCACACATTGGTTGGACAGGCAGACAGACAGACAGACATAGTTCGGCACGGATTTTTCGTCCAATTCGAGAGTGATTTTCAAGAGAGAGTGCCGGGTGCAGTGGCGACAGAAAGCTAACAGTGATACGCTGGTTGTGGCATTTTCACCACCCGGCCGCTACGTGACCGCTATCACCGACATCCACACACTTCTCCAACGGAACCGGGGGGGGGGGGGGGGACGGTTTTAAAGGAGCGCGACCTACTCTAATACAATTCTAATGTTGGTAGACGAGGCAAAACCGAAACACTGAATCAGCACAGTTTTCAACCGGTCGACTGATCCGCAAGTACCGAATTCCTGTTGCGGGCCGCGGCCGCTTTAAGTCAGTGGCGACTGAAATTCTGGCGGTACAGGGTGGGGTGGGTGTTTGGAAGTTTAACGTCCTTTTCCACCACATAAGGGTGATATCAAAGACGGGGCAACGATGAAAAAGCCAGCACAATATTTGGCCCCAGCCGGGGTTCGAACTCACGACCCGAGCATTGGAAGTCCAACGCTCTACCATTCGACCACCGCGGCTCCCATGGCGGTACAGTAATGTGGATTTCTGCACGTAATAATTGAAAGTATGAGTGTACTTTTTGTGATTGCGGTATGATATGTTTAAATAACTAACTAACTAACTAACTAACTAACTTGCTGAATGTGCTCTCTATCGGAGACTTGCTTTGTGCGCATGCGCATGCGCCAGAATCGTTTCCATTTGTGCCCTGTCGCCACTCACACCCTCAATCTCTAAGTTGTAGGCCGGGGATGGGTGTGTGTCTGTGTGGGTGGGTGGGTGTTTGGGAGTTTAGCGTCCTTCTCCACCACATACGGGTAATATAAAAAACGGAGAAAATGGCCAGCACAAATGTTTGGCCCCAGCCGGGACTGATTCGAACTTACGACCCGACCAACGCCCTACCATTCGGCTTCCCCTGCTCCCCTCTCAGTCAGTTCTAGGAAAGACGTGGGGTGCAGTGCATTATTTGTTTACACTATTTACAAGCATCCATGGCAGATTATAAAACGATCATCACAGCGGTTACTCAGGCAACGGTTCGAGCTTGAATGCCGCTGCAAAAAACGGCCTAACGCTTCTAAATTCTGTAACGCTTAGGCCGTTTTACAAAGTGACGGGGTCTTTAGTCCTAGTTTCCTACAGGATACGAACTTGAAATACGTATGCAACTGGAAAGCCCCTTTAGAAAGAAACGGGGACACACAGACACAGAAGTAGAATCGGCGACTGAGAATCCTCCAGAGGTCAGGGCGGGCCAACTTTTGCTTCAAATGGACACTTCAAAACTTCCTGTAACGAGCCGCCTGATTAAATGACTAGATGGTGGCGTTTGATTTGGGCAACTATGAGTAGGCCCCATCTCTTATCTCTTTGGGTCACATTTCACACAACTTCCTCCCAGACGCAGTCATCGGCCTTGAAAGGGAAGTGATTGTTCATGGGTACGCTAAGTCGTTCACCGTAGCATTCTTTGTGCTCGGGAGATGTTGCAGCTCAGCCGCGGATCAACAGAGGGTACGGCACGTAGCCCGAATGAGGTGTCGCGGTAGGAACCCCGAAACACCCACCCACCCACCCGCCGTTTTTCCTCTGTCGTCTGCTGGTCCTTGTGTCAGCCGCGCCTGAATAGGAGTAGTACTGACCAGGCGAGTTTATCACTGTTTTCATGACCTGACCTGACATGAAGCTTATTTACTCTGAAAGCCAACAAGCAGCCCCTGTTGCCCGTGCTTGGCGAAAGACTGTAGCCCATGAAATTCCACGTAGGGTCGAACCTTTGTGATGACGTAATTGGAGTTTTTCTTTTTTTTAGTTGTTGTTGTTTTTCCGCTGGCCTGTAAGTTTCAATTGGTTTCTTGTCAGAATTCCCCGCATCGGTGTTTTACCGCTTTCAAACGAAGTCATGAAGTCCAAGAAACGGGGTGATGCAGCTTGAACCTCAAGAAACAAGGAAGGAAAGAAGTTATCGTTGAAACGACCCACCTTAGTTCGGGATTAGTAATTCCCAAAGGCAGTGTAAAGTCGGAAAGTGCTTTGAACAGATGAACAGATGCTGTAGTCAAGTTACTGCGTCATGGAACCTTTTACACGATAGTTTACTTCAGATTCCCCTTGCGGTAGATTGATTGTGTGTGCGTGCGTGCGTGCGTGCGTGCGTGCCAGTGCGCCTCTGTGTGTGTGTGTGTGTGTGTGTGTGTGTGTGTGTGTGTGTGTGTGTGTGTGTGTGAGCATGAGAGGTTAGATTTTTAAAATATCTTACGTTAGGCAAAGTTATGTTATTAATTCTTTAGTTTTGCCATCTCTTGCTGTATTTTGGGCAAAAGCAATTTCCCTTTCAGGGATGACTAAAGTATTTTCAGTTCAATTCTGTTCATTTGAGCTCCCAAAAGATATTTTTTAACACAAAGTTCTGAGACGGTGAAGTACGTTTCTGGGACGCCCAAAAGACAGTATGCTGTTCGACCATTATTGTAAGATAAAACAAATAACATGCGGCCATGCTTTTTACACCGTGCGACCAGAAACATGTATTTCTCGTTCGACCAAATATGGGAAAAACAACACGGTACGACCACATACCACCAAAATATTACGGTATGACCAAATACACTCACGACAAAAACATTAACGTACGACGTTAAGGCATTATTGGAAGGTAATTATGGTAACACGCAGGGTACGACCAAATACGGCAAAACCTTACTGTACCACCAAATACGGTAAAACCTTATAGTACGACCAAATACGATAAAACGTTAGCTGTACGACCAAATACGGCAAAACCTTACTGCCGTACGATTATAAATACGGCAAAACCTTACTGTACGATTAAATACGGCAAAACCTTACTGTGCGATCAAATACGACAAAACCTTACTGTACGATCAAATACGGCAAAACGTTATTGTACGACCAAATACGACAAACCTTTATTGTATGAAAAAAATATGGTTAAACCTTATTGTACGATCAAATACGGCAAAACTGTATTAGTATGAACAAGTACCGGTAAACCTTATTGTACGATTAGTATGGCAAAACTTTATTGTATGAACAAATACGGGTAAATCTTATTGTACGACCGAATGCGGCAAAACTTCATTTGTATGAACGAGTACCGGTAAACCTTACTGTACGACCGAATACGGCAAAACCTTATTGTACAACCAAATACGACAAGACTTTATTTGTATGAACAAATACGGGTAAACCTTATTGTACGACCAAATACGGCGAAACCTTACTGTACGACCAAATACGGCAAAACTTTATTGTGCGACCAAAACCGGTAAACCTGTATTGTATAAACAAGTACCGGTAAACCTTATTGTATGACCAGATACAGTAAGAGGTACGTCTGGAGACGGTAGGCATTTAATATCACAAAATAACAACCCTTTCCCTTTGCAGATGATGGTCTTTCCTCTGTTACTCAGATATTACACGGAGTTTATTTTAGCAGACAAAAAAAAAAAAAAAAAAAAAATTCCGATGAACGCATTTGGCTTTTGTCTGTTCCACTTATTCCTGAAGACTGTATTAGTCATCAGCGCTGAAAAAGGGCGGTGCTAGTACACATGTGATTATTTCGTTGAAATTTTCTGGGGCGGTCGATGGTCTAATGGTTAAGACTTTGTCACCAATGCGAGAGGTCAGGTTCGAGTCCCAATCGGAGTGAACAAAATTTCTTAATAATAATAATCGCACGTGTCAGTGTCCGCCAGCTGTCACGTGAGTGGCCCTGAAGTTCTTTGGCCTTGTTGCGCATGCGTGGCGACGAAGCCCGGCGCCAACCGTTGACGCCTTGATTTACATGACCGTACTTAGGCCTGCATTTTGTTGAAAGGGTGGGTGGGAGTTTGGGGGTTTAACGTCCTTTTCCACCACATACGGCTGATATCAAAGACGGGGCAACGATGAAAAAGCCAGCACAAATATTTGGCTCGCATTTCGTTGAAAGCCCGAAACAGGTTTCATGTAAGTGTTATAAGTAACAGTGAATTGTTGGAGGCAAATAGCCATCCTTTTCCCAATGTCAAATCGAACACACACAGCATGAATTACGGCTTCCAGCTGAACTTACAACTAAACTAAACTGAACTCTCTGAACTTATTTTCAAACAATGAAGAAACCGGAAGAACTTGACGTGACGTTTGGTACAGAAAATGTCAAGCCCTCAAATCTTCACTTCAAAAATTCAGAAAACCAGACAGATACAAAATCTATGTGATCTGTCTTATGGCTGTGCATTTAAAGACACTGTTGCTACCATTTTTATGCTCACAGATCGTTCAGGGCCCGTATGTACTAGTCGAGGTTAGGGCTTTTAGCCCCGGGTTAGAGTCTAACCTCGAACTAAACTAGCTCTAGGGTTAAATTTTCTGTTGTTTTTTGTTGTAAATCAGGAAGCGGGTCCATTCAAGGAAGGTGCCTGAGCCGTTATAGAAGGATTTTTTTTTTCCTCCTTCCGTTCTTCGCTTCCTTTATTTTTTATTTCATTTTGTTTGGGGGTTTCTTTTGTCCTAGTCTGAGTTAGGCCCGTAGCCGTGGGTTAAATTAACCTCGACTTTAACATATCCGCCCTGAGCTGTTTTCGTGGTATCTATCATCACACCACTTAGACACCTGGACAGTGACAGCGTCTATAATGCTGGCACTGGAGCGTACACGATGACGCGGCGACCACACTGAGCGGTCCAGTAGTGTAACTACAGTCGTAGAATTTGAATGTCCGACCGATCGCGCAAGGTGTACACAACATTGTATCGCACCAAGAACTGCATCCTCAAGATATAGTGACTGTGTACTGAAAGCGTATGGGCACACTCACGAGCGAGTGACTGTATTCTAAGACATAAGCTGGCTTGATAGAGATGGAATTAGCCAGTTCAAGGTCTGGTTGCAACGCAAAGGACAGTCCTTGATCTTCACGTCCTCCCTCCTCACCCCTCCTTGTTGCAACGCAAAGGACAGTCCTTGATCTTCACGCCCTCCCTCCTCACCCCTCCCTCCTCCTCCGTGTTCCTCCTCTCTCGCCTCCCCCCCCCCCCATCCCCCCACTCCGCTTCCTATCCATCACACCCCTACACAAACATTGATTACAGAGTGAGGTATCCTCGGTAAGACAATGCACCCTGCAGGCGTCTGACTGAAGTACTTGCAAAAGGTCTTATCCCGCGTTTGGTTTAATTGGAGAGGGATTAGACTGTCCGCTGGCTGTCCAGGTAGATCTTGCCATAGGCAATGCACTGGACGGGCAACGGAGCGCTTTCGAGTACGACTTGCACAAACACTGACCTGTTCTTGAGTTTTCCTTTGGGAACTGGCTTTGGTTTTTAAGACGGATACACTTTCTGTTGTACATGTATTGGTTCACACAGTCGCACAGCTGTAGACGACCTCTCTCTCTCTCTCTCTCACACACACACACACACACACACATTCTCTCTCTCTCTCTCTCTCTCTCGTTTTTCTTTTGCCGGTTTCGTTGCTGTTCTTGTTGTTGTCACGTTCTAGTGATGTAGCCTTAGAAATAGCAGTACCCTAGTATAGCAAGGACAAGATGGAAGACCTCTTCAGTTTTATCCTCAAAAAAATATAGTTTCATTTCATGTTCCTCTCTCTCTCTCTCTCTCTCTCTCTCTCTTCGAGGACACCGGAGCTATTCGGTTCGGGTCGCTGCTGGACCAAATTTGTGAAGACACGTCCCAGAACCCGTCGTGCTTGAAATACCTACCCCGTTCCTCCCTCCCGCCCTTCCTTCCAACTCCAAAGGTGGACAGAACACCTCGAAATACTCATCCTCTGCTTTACTGAGTTGTTTCAATATCTCGTCATCTATTGTAGTAGACAGCGGGGTTTTTATCTTTTTTATTTTTTATTTTATTTTATTTTTTGGTAACAGTCGTAACTGACTCACGGTAATACACAACAGAAATAAACGCAAACGAGAAGGCTATACTTTATCCTCTCTTTGTGCAAAGGAAACATTTTATTTCCAGATAGTCGAGGATCCTTAATGAATTGCCCCTCCACTTATGGGCTGGATAACAAGTATCTTTATTCGCGCGAAGAGTTGTTGACCCTTAGGATCAAGTGGTAATCGTGTCGTCCGCCAGAAAGCGTCAGATATTAGACATGCGCTCTGAATGGGTGCATCAATTAGAAATTCAGTGTGCTGTTGAAAGTGTTGTGTCTAGGTGTGTCTGTCGCTTGATGAGTTGTTCTTTAGGATCAGAATGATCCTTTTCTCTTCAAGAGGGGCGTCAGATACGAGTATATATAATTACGCCAGCAGACTTTGCGCACTGAACGGGTGTCAGGAGGGGTTCTGTTGAGACTGAAACAGAGTCGTGTCCATGAGAATAGTCACAGCATGCGAGCATACTCCGAGCCACCTAGCAAAGTACCGTATCAGGCATCGAGAAATCTCGTCTGTAGTGTAACAAATAATAATAATAATAATATTATTATTATTATTATTATTATTATTATTATTATTATTATTATTATTATTATAATGAATGGTATTTGTGAGGCGCATTTCTTTAGAATACAACTCAATGCGCCAATCACTCACCGACACTCACGCACAATTTACAGACTATGGACACGCATACTAGTACACTGGTGAAACTGACCAGCTACTGACACAGGAAACTACCGGAAGGCTTTACAAAAGAGGGATGTTTAAAGATTGCTATTAAAGATAGACAGTGGGGGGGGGGGGGGGCATTTCTCAGATTTGCTGGCAGCGAATTCCAAAAGGTTGGTGCCACAAAGCTGAAAGAACGCTCGCCAAAGGACTTCAGCCGGTTGCGCGGCTTGGGAATTTTGAGAAGCCTCTCGGACGACGACCGGAGGGTTCGCGACGGCTGATAGGTGACGAGTGAAGCCGAAAGTTATGATGGAAGGGTGCCGTCAGACTGACGAAACGCCAGAACAGAAATACGAGCCGAGAGTATCTTTTCTTTCTTTCTTTCTTTTTTTTTTTCTGTGCTGGGAATTGCTAGATCTAGTGATCACTCTTCTCATACAGGCGCAGTTCTCTCCCTTGCAGCGCCAGTCCACTTCCCTATTCGCTCCCTTTGAGTAGTACTTTTTGCTGCTGCAATGACCACTTGCTGGTTTTTCTATGACTATATAAATTTACGCGTTGATAAACTCGTGACTGGCGATTCTTACTCAGCTATGACTGGACAGAAATGCGGATGTCTGTGTTTCTACTCCTAGTAGTTTTGGTAATAATATCTTTGGTTTTTTTTTTTTTTTTTTTTTTTTTGGGGGGGGGGGGGGGGGGGGGTTTGTTGGTTTTTTTTTTAGACATCCGTATTTGTCGGTCTAGACAGTGAGTCACTCATGAAAGTGGTTTTAATAAACGGCCGTATTTTGTTTTTTCCCCCCCTCGGATCGCACTTGTTGAGAGAAGTTAATAAAATCGCGGGTGATGTGACATCAGTACTGACTCGGCCACATGTAGTGAGTTTAACTGACTCAGTTACTACATGAACTTATTTAAATCAAATGGTCACATGTTACTTGTTCCAACCCCCCCACCCCCCCCCCACCCCCACCCCCTGACCCCGTGTTAAACAGATACATGTGTCTCTAGTTTAAGGTAATTAAGTCGTGGGTTTATCGATATCCATACTTGTCTAGTGACTCGAGTCAGACATGAAGGTGGTTTTATTTAATGGCCGTATTTTACTTGTGTTTCCCCCAGATCCATTACGTCACAGATCCTTCGGGACACGCAAGAAGAAGAAGCTGTCGTCGTTTTGCAAGCCGCTGACAGCGACGACATCAATGTCCTCGCCTTCCCCATCACCAGCATCAACACCACCACCACCACCACCACCACCACAATCCCCAGAAAGGAAAATGACGGCCGTTAAACCTCAGCCTGTCTATTCCCAGCCCCCTGTGGTCCTCCTTCCCCCCTCCGCCTCCACCTCCCCTCCCTGCCCCGCCGTAGTCGCTTCCCCACCAGGGTCACAGTACGGCGCAACGACCAGCATGTACTCGGCTCTTCGTCAGGCCTACGACGCAGCGAGGGGAGGGCAGGGGTTCCTGGGAGGAGGGGGTGTGGCCGACCTTGGAGGAATCTACCCCCTCTCCGCCTACCTGGCTTTCAACCCAATCCACCTGAGCCCCTGGGCCGATGCTGTGACCGCCGCGGCCGCTTACGGCGGAAGTTTGAATCCTTCCGGATGCTCACCCTACATCGGCGTCTCGCCGTCTTCATCGTCGTTTCCGTCGACGATGCTTGATGCTTCTACAGCAGCGTCCCTCCTCCGGACCCCCAGAGAGTCGTCGGCGCCTCCGTCGCTGTCACCATCCCCTCTCTCGTTGTCGTCCGCATCGCCGCGCGACGAGTCATCGCCGTCCTGCTCCCCGCCAGAGGCCGCCCTGCTGTCGTCGTCGTCGCCGTTTCTGACGCCGTTGCCGCTGCCGTATGCCCACGCCGCGGCCTGGCCCTTCCCCTCGCTGCAGCAATGTGGTGGTGGCGGCAGTGGAGCGCCGCTGGTGTGGCCTGGACTGGAAACCCCGCTCTGCAGACGTGCTGATCGATTGGACAGTGACGGTATGTTGATGTTTGTTATTCCTTGTTGTTACACCTCCGCAGCGCAGACCTGTGAATCAAATGTGCCACCGGGGAGTTGAAGTGTTTGTAAATAAATGAATACATGCATAAATAAAAGCTTTAGTGGACTGATTTAGTTATTGTCCAAAGAAATAAGTACTTTCAGTTTCTATGTACAGTCGTAGACGACACGTCTGTAGTCTTTTAGTCTGTCCCGGCGGTGTTCACTTACCATACTGTAAACAAGTTTCCTTTTATCTTTTGTTTTCACTTTCGTTTAGTTTTTTTGTTTTCTTCTTTCTTTTGTTTGTTTTCTTTTCTCTTGTGTTCGGGAAGCCGGGGTGGTCGAATGGTAGAGAGTTGGACTTCTAATGCTCGGGTCGTGAGTTCGATCCCGGCTTGGGCCAAATATTTGTGCTGGCTTTTTCATTGTTGCCCCGTCTTTGATATCACCCTATGTGGTGGCAAAGGACGTTAAACCCCCAAACACCCACCCACCCTCTCTTGTGTTCTTTTCTTTTCTTTTCTTTTAATAGTCTGTCGGTGTTTCATTCGACATATTGGATCCTAAAAATGGTATCATACCTCAAATTACCAGTTGCTGTTCCTTTAATTTCTGTTGTAAGGGAGTTGAGAGTGAGACCCTACACCTTACAGTGACTAGGATAGTGATAGGATTATACAAGTCTGCCCAGTGTCTGATGACGCTTTTCACTTACTGTGCATGTGCTGACACTCTGGGAGGAGCACTCGATCGCGAGAGAAACTCCCGTAGCTCATGAATATTAAGTAGCGACCACTTCTCACATCTGCCCTCGCTGTTTACAATACAATTTGCGAGTCAAAGTCATGTTACGGATACTAGGCTATAATGTAATTGACTGAGTTTGACATGTGGGAAACGGAGAGAGGGAGAGAGAGAGAGCCGGAGAGAGAGAGAGAGGCAGACGGGCAGACAGACAGACAGACAAAGTTAGAGACAGAGACAGACAAACTTTATTTTCCAAAGGTGGAAGACGACTGACTCTGAAGCCAATGTTTCACACCTGCTGTTACTATTCTACAGACTAATCTATTAAAATTAACGAGAGAGAGAGAGAAGAGAGAGAGAAAGAGAGAGAGAGAGAGAGAGATTTCGTCGTCTTTGACAGCTCTTAAACATTTGTTTCTGTGTTGTTGTCATGTTGTTGTCATGTTGTTGTCATGTTGTTGTCATGTTGTTGTCATGTTGTTGTGGGTTATTGGTTCTGCTTCTTTTTCTTCTTTGTTGTTGCTGTTTGGGTTTTTGTTTTGTTTTGTTTTGTTTTGTTGGGGGGGGGGTTAGGGGGGTAGTGTTGTCACAGTTCTTGTTGTTGTGCTAGAGTCTCTCGGGGAGGGGGTGGGGTGGGGGGTGCCTTTTGAGGACACAAGGGGAGGGGGTGGTTGCAGGCGGGAGGACCGTTGTAGATTCAGTACCAGTCCCAACAGTCAACCTCTTGTCGGCTGATATACGTCGGTCTTTACTTCATCTCACCCCCCAAGTCAACGAACTGCTTTGTTTTGTCTGGGGCGACGGACGGTCAGTCCTCCCTCACTGGGACTGCGAACGGAGCTATAAAATACCGCTGACCTGTCAAACAAAACCACACGCACTGTGACAAAGCCTCCAACTTTCACACGGGCCAGGAAATCGCCTGTAGGTACTTACCACCGCACTGATATAATTATATCTATATAGTGAGTACGCTGGGGTTACTGATATATTATGCTTGCTTGTGTCTAGAGGGACTGTACTGATATACTGAGCTCGCTGGGGAACGAACCAATGAGCTGGTAAGGGTGATAAGTCACCCAAAGTCGGAGACTGATTGTAGAGATAAGTTGCAGCTGGACCAGTGCGGACATGCACTCCAAGGCCGTCTGTGGAATAAATTATTCCTTCGTTCTGTTTGTGTTTTGTTTTGTAGTTTTCTTCTCCGTGCGTTGGTCTAGTTATTTTTTTGTTTTTTGTTTGGGTGGCGGAGGGGTGGGGTGGGGTGAGGTGCGGCTGAGAGTAGGAGGATACTTGTAGAGTGGCTGAAAGGGGGGAAGGCATGTTCTGGTGAGATTACACAGACGCGCAGAGGAGTGAAACTCATCGGTCTGGGTGACTGAAATCCCCCCGCCCGCCCGCCCCCCCCCCCCCCCAAAAAAAAAAGCTACCCTGGCAGAAATTCAGCTCGTTAAGCGGAGGGGTGGGGTGGGGGCGTTTGGGGATTTAACGTCCTTTTCCACCACATACGGGTGATATCAAAGACGGGGCGACGATGAAAAAGCCAGCACAAATATTTGGCCCCAGCCGGGATTCGAACTCACGACCCGAGCATTAGAAGTCCAACGCTCTACCATTCGGCCACCCCGGCTTCCAGCTCCCAGCTCGTGAAGCAAAACATGGGTCAGATAGTAGCAAACCAGAAGTAAGTGCCGCATACATGTTTTTCAGTACTTCAAGTTTAGGGTCCGAGGACTCGAGGAGAGGTCAAGAAGTGCTTTTCATTCTTAAATTTGCTGAAGTTTGTGATCGGCTAGCTTGGATGGTTTGCCTTTGTGGACCGCAGTGTTCCTGCACCCCGGCCTAGCGTTGTGTCTTTTCAAAATTTCTTAATGTCACCCATGCACTCAAACACACACTCAAGCACGCACGCACGCGCGCGCACACACACACACTGACGCTGCGCACGCACGCACACAGACGCACGCACGCACGCACACACACACACACAGAAAGACTGACTGAGGACCGACGGGAAGGGACGTGTTTCACATGATACATCAGTACATGCACGTAGATTTGCTACCCGGTGACTTGGCAACAGCGGAGATCCCGATGACTTTTTTTTTTTAACACAAAACTAAAGACACGAAGCGGGCATTTGAAGCCGGGTTAGTATCTCATGTAGATCGCGAGAGTGATTTCAAAAACGGTGGCACTGTGAAAAGACACAGTGTACACTGACATCATAGTTTCAATTTGACGGGCGCGCAGCAGTCGCGAGTTGGACTTCGAACCTAGACCTCAGTGACGACCTTGAATCTGCGTCATTCTTTGAGAAAGAAAGATTGGTTGATATCCCCCTATGAACTCCGATGAACATCTGTACATCTACCGCACAGAGAGAGAGAGAGAGAGAGAGATCAGGGGACGTAATAGCAGCCAGGCTGGCTAAGTTCTGCAGCCTCCTATGTCCTCTTGCTCTCAGAATCACGGTTATTTCCCTTAGCAGAGCTGCATGAGCCGCCCCAAAGGCAGGCTGGGCCGATGCTACCTAAAGACAATACTTACGCCACTTAAATAGCTTCATCTGAACGGCATTTTGACTGAGATGAACAGTAAGAGCGTAATAAAGTTTGAACTTTGCTTTGCAAAACAGCTCATAGAGGAATGTGTGATCGAAATGTGCGAAAAGAGTTCTGGTCTTGGGCAATTTCAGGTTTGCTTTGGTAGCTGAAGCACTTTTATCGCTGTCCCTTGTCTCTCGACGCAGTTTTACCCGAGACGAAGAAAATAAATTTATGACTGTCTTAAAACTTGTTCATATTCATTTGGATTAAAAGATTTCAGTCGCAGAAGGCACATCAGGCGGGGGAAAAAAATACGGACAGTACCATGTGAGTTGGACGTCAGTAAAAAATGAGATGTCAGGCAAATCGGTGTCGTAAGTTTTTTTCAGCCACATGTGAAAATAAGTTGTATGCTTGTTTAGCTGTCTCATACTGTACATGTTTTCTCTCAAAACAAATACCCAAGGTCAGATAACTGAGAAGAACGTTGCCAATTTTGCACACACAGCGAATACGTCGTTCGAGATTTCTCACCGAGTTTCCGTGAGAACGGACTGGCTTTTTGAACAAATTATGCATGCTGTGAACCTAATCACACAAACAAATGTAGGATTTCAACGAATTAGGTTAGTTTCCTTGGGAACTATGCCACGAAAACAACTTTTTGGGGGAGATGTCGCAATTTCCAAGACCCTGACTTTCTCAGGGTCGTGCTGACTGGGTTAGGAGGGGGAGCTAGATTTTCACTTTAAAGTGCGACTTTTGCCTTAGATCTTGATGCCAAATAGCTGTTTTGAGTAGACCCAGCATGTGTTGTTTACGAAGGAGGTAAATGACCACTTTCAGATAAATCTCCAACCGTGTTCTGGTCGGATTCATTTGACAAATTCATTGAAAATATCTAGAAAACCACATTCCCACCAAGATTTTCAGGATGGATAAAGTGTGGGGTTTCTCAGACACAGATGAGTTTTGCGTTCGTTTTTCTTGTTTATCTGATGGCTTACTGACCCGTGGCAGCCCGGCCACGACTTTTCCTGATATAGGGGCCATTTTCGAGAGTTTTTGTGCTAAAGAAACCATTGAAACGTCTGCAAGTTTTGCCAACGCTGCACGTCACACTGAGGGGACCCTGGGGTCTGGGATGTTTGGGTGCAAACTCTTGGCACTTTTATTTGAAAACACGAAGCCTGTTAGCCATCTGACACGAAATCTCAAGGATAAAAATGGCCATTGTATGATCCAATTTGCGTGGGAACCTTTCCTTAAACGCGGATCAAGGCCCCATGTGCTATGTCGCAATGTCTTGACACCCCCAGACAAGCGGCAACCTCTGGAGGGAATTTGCAGTCGTGGCAACTTTGCTGGAAAATCCGCTGGCCTGCTGTGTTTGCTTTCATTTCACGTTTATCAAACCCAAAAGACATATATACTGGGTTTTTATAGTGTATTTGTTAGGGGAAAACACGCGAAAAACTTGCGATAGGGAGGGTGTTTTGGACAACTTTTTTTCTGGACGTCACCTGTTTCTCTTTTTCTTACCAGCCCCGTCCTTAGAGAAGCGAGAAGGCTGTTATACCACAGTTGCAAAACTTCACTCCAAAATAAACTGTCCACACACCGGTTACAGCAATATTGATACAGATATTGCAAGGCATGTTCGAACGTTCTGCCCTCCAGATGTACCTTCAGAGAGAATGCTGTTTCGTTTGTTTGTTTGTTTGCTTGCTTGTTTTCCCTGCTACTGAAGACCATTATCTACATTAATGTCATCAGTCCTGGTTTTGAAACGTATCCATGCTATTAAGTTCATGTTTGTAAATATCTTGCTAACCCCACTGCGACCGACGAAGTCAAGAAAACATTGATTTTGTCGTCAAACGTGACAAACTTTTTGACGATTTTCCAACTGTAAGACTTTGTCTAGACAAAGAAATGAAGCTTTGCTTAGCACCTTTTACTCAATTGTAACCAAACTCGCTCATTTCTGTTTTCCTAAACAGGAGAATCTCCAAGGGACAGGACTCCACCAAAACAGAAGTTTGATTTTTCGCGCCTGGCAGAATCAGCCACCAGGGACATTGACGTCATCTCCGCACATGCGCAAGACGAAGGGGGGCGGGAGGCTCAAGTTTTCAGCCACGCGGCTCTGGCCTTCAGTTTGCGGCGCTATGTAGGGTGGGTTGACAGCAGGCTTGTGAAATGGCAAATGCTTTCAGCTTATGTTTCTGTGAACAAAATAGTGCATGTGTGTGTTGTGAAGACGTTTATTGCCCGGCTGCGCTGCTGGTGCAAAGTTGCGAAATGTGGTCTCTCTCCTGTTTCACTGCATGGGTACTTGATGACTAGCCTTCTCTCTCTCTCTCTCTCTCTCTCTCTCTCTCTCTCTCTCTCTCTCTCCTGTTTCACTGCATGGGTACTTTATGACTAGCCTTTTTTTCTTTGTTATTCGTTTGTTTATTTCACTATCGTATCTTTTTCTTTCTTTCTTTCTTTCTTTCTTTCTTTCTTTTTTTGAGGGAGTTGAGATAAGATATGGTTCCATTCAGACAGAGGATACGTAGCCTACTTGTACATCCTCCCCCTCCTCCCCCCCCCCCCCCCCTCCGTTCTCCCCTTCCACGCCACCGTGCTGTGATCATAAAATTAATTTTGCTTCTCAGGTGGAACCAGCTGTATGATTTTCGTCTTCCGTCAGCAACAGGTGCCTCACCTGATCACCTGGAGAAAGTAAAGATCAGAAGGCCGCGCAGGTAAGCCACTGACATTGATGTTATGTACAGACTATATGTCCGACCAAATACCGTACACTAGGGTGCATGACAGGTGTTCGATATTGCGCGGTCGCCACTAAAAAGAATCGACAAGCACGATGTGCTTTCGTGTGTACGGGTTTGTACATGTATGGTTACGACCCTTGAATAGGAGTAAGTACTGATCCATATACATGTACTGGTACAGGCGGCCTGAGGAATTAAAAATACCTGGTAACTCGTTCTGAACGGCTTCTCCTTCGAGTTAATGTTCTGAACGGCTTCTCCTTCGAGTGAATGTACAGTACATGTCATAATAAAACAGCAGGTGATTTCGTAAACTGGTCTCCAACGATGATTTAGTAAAGTGGTCCCCATGCAACGAGGTTGTACATGGACGGGACAACTGCTGGAATCTTTTGCAGTGTACTTCAGTTACAACAAAGTCTGTGGGTTTTTTTTGTTGTTGTTGTTGTTGTTTTGTTGTTTGTTTGTTTTTTTTTGGGGGGGTGGTGGTGGTTTTTTTTGGTTTTTTTTGTTGTTTAACTCCCCTCGAAATTGTCAGAAAAAAACGCCCTCTCAGCTTTCCGTTTGGTATTAGATTGACAACTTTGGCGTTATTTCTTGTTGTTGTCTTGTGTTTTGGTTTGCTTGTTTGTTTGTTTGTTTTTTTGTTGTTTTTTACCTCTGCTAATCACAGTTCATCATTTCGCTGTCACAGGGCGAAGAAGGAGTTTATCTGCAAGTTCTGCAAGCGGCACTTCACCAAGTCCTACAACTTGCTGATACACGAGAGGACACATACTGATGAGAGACCCTTTCCCTGTGACGTGTGCGGCAAGGCCTTCAGGCGACAGGACCACCTTAGGGACCACAGGTTAGTTCTTAGTCTCTGTCTGTCTGTCTGTCTGTCTGTCTGTCTGTCTGTCTGTCTGTCTGTCTGTCTGTCTGTCTGTCTGTCTGTCTGTCTGATATGCGCTGTATTTCTTGTGTTTATTTAATTTGTTGGGGGGTTTTTTTGTTATTTATTTTGGGTTTTGGGTTTTCGTCGTGTTCTTGTGTGTTGTTCTTGTTGTTTGTTTTGTTTCTTTGTCTGTTTTGTTGTTGTTGTTGTTGTTGTTGTTGTTGTTTTTGTTTTTTTTTCGTCTTTGTTGTTGTTTTGTCCCTTGTTTGTTGTTGTGGTTGTTGTTTTGGTTTGGTTTTGTTTTGTTTGTTTGTTTGTTTGCTCGGTTGGGTTTTTTTCGGGGGGGGGGGGGGATTTACTGGGGGGGGGCGGAGAGGGTTTTTTTTTTTTTTTTTTTGGGGGGGGGGGGGGTAAAAACTGTAATAACTTAGACACACTGCAAAAGATTTCTGCAGCCTCGTTGCACGCTGAGCAATTTATTCAATGAGCTTTTGTCTTTTTGTGATAGGTACATTCACTCTAAGGAAAAGCCGTTCAAATGCACGGTTTGCGGCAAGGGATTCTGTCAGTCACGCACACTGGCTGTCCACAAGGCCACACACGTCCCCGCCCCTCAGGTAAATATCACTTTACTTTATTCCTTTCATCCTTTCATTCTGTCTGTCTTTCTTGCCTTGTTTTAATGTTTTTTTTCCTCGTGTTTAGCTGTCTGCCTTGTGCTTTCTTTCTTTGTTAAGGCTCCTTCTCCGGCTTTACTTCTGTTTTTTTTTTTTGTTGTTGTTGTTGTTGTTGTTGTTTTTTCTCCTCTTTCTTTTTTTTTTAACGTTCTCTCTTTCTCTCATCATTTCTTTCTCTATTTCTTAAACTTTCTTCTTTCTTTCCCTTTCCCTTTCTTTTTCTCGGTCTTTCTCTTTCACTTTTTCAAATTTTTTTCTCTTAAGAACCTTATAATAAAGACAATTCATGTACGATGACTTATTTTGATGTGTTTAATTTGCAGACGTGAATACATCATGAATGCGACGACTGATGTCCATTCCGACTTCAGCACAACACTGCCAAAGTTTTCTACGATCGGTCCCATGGGCTCCGACATACTTGTGCAATAGTCTTCAGACGGCATCCTCGCCATCGAAGAAAAATACACATCACCTTTGAACACATCTGATCAGCGAAGCGACAACGAACGAATGTGCCAAAACGAAAAATGAGCTTGTTTCGCTTCTATGTGTCACTACTTAATCACGCTTGATATTTTAGTTACAGCTTTGTATTAGTAGTGTTTATTTAATAGTGCATGTACCGGTCTAAGCATGTTTCGGTCCGGTTTTGTCAAATGTGGCCGCATTGGTCGGCTGACAGTGCGCTTCTGTTGGCCCTTATTATCGCGGAAGCTGATTGGCTTATTAATGAATTCATTCTTTATTGTATTACTTTTGCTGACGTGAGATTCGTGTATCGTTAAAGCTATGTGGTTGACGCTGACATAGATGATGGTTTTTGCTGAAGTTTGAGACGAAAATACTCACTGGATGCTCCCTTATGCGAAAAAGAAAACGGAAAAAGACTCAGGCCGAACAGTGAGCCTTCTGGTGTATGCCTTGCACACAAAGTGTAGTGAGACATTTAGAAAGAGCGGTTGCTGTCCCAGCATTCTCCGCCGCTGAAGTCGGATAACGGTTAAGTCGTTGTCAGTTTCCCCCGCAAGGGCGTGCTGACGTCATCCGGGGAAGAGTCTTGGGACAAACCTGGTACTGGACTAGCGAAAACAGCTGTACTGTCATTGACTATAAGGTCATAAGAGCCTTAAATTTAATAGACACTTGGGTCTTTTTTATTATTTGACGGTAGAGCTCTGTTGTTGTTGTTGTTTTGTTGTTTTCTTTTCTCCTCTCAAAACCAGGCCGACAGAACTAATGATAAGTTATTCAAATAAGAGAGACATGAAAGTAACTTAATAAGTTATTCAAATGAGTAACTGAGTAAATGAAAGTAACTTTAAAAAAAAGTTCAAGGTTTCACAGAGTGCAATGGATCGGGATGCGTCGCTATAACTTTTTATTGTTATTTATCGCGTGCATAGATGTATGTGTGTGTGTGTGTGTGTGTGTGTGTGTGTGTGTGTGTGTGTGTGTGTGTGTGTGTGTGTGTGTGTGTGTGTGAGAGAGAGAGAGAGAGAGGGGGAGAGAGAGAGAGATAGAGAGAGAGAGAGAGAGTTTGTTTATCGCTTCAACATTTTTGCTAAACGAAAGTTTTAGAAAGGGAAATCCTTCAACAAATTATTGCATAATTATATAGTTTTGTTTTATGTACAGATCAGATCTGACGCCTTTGTGTGTCTTTTCATTTTTTTAATCACTTCAGTGTACATAATATTAATGAAATGCATGCATGTATACTGCTTCGCTTATTTTTAAAAGTAACAATTTATACATGAAAATGTTGTTCAATGGCAGCATAAATACATAAATATGTATAATAATAAGGCGCTTGTTTGTGTTCTACAGGAATAACAGCAGACCAAAAATAAAATTCATTGTTTCGTAAAACTTAGTAAAAACTTAGTGAGCTTGCGCTAAACCAGCAAAATACAAGCCGGGTTTGGAAAGCTTTATATTTCAACAGTGCAACTGATTCAGGTGTTTCGCACAGTTCAGTTCACTTCACTTCACACTTCATTTTCCTTCAGATCAGGGGAGCCGGGGTGGCCGAATGGTAGAGCGTTGGACTTTCAATGCTCGGGTCGTGAGTTCGAAACCCGGCTGGGGCCAAAATTTTATTAATTAATATTTGTGCTGGCCTTTTTCTCGCTGCCCCGTCTTTGATATCACCCGTACATGGTGGAAAAGGACGTTAAACTCCCGAACACCTACCCACCCACCCTTCAGTAAAGATGGTATCTCTGCGCTCGGAAAAGAAGACCCATACGCGCTCTACCTTATCTCTCACAGGGTACATACAGGTCACAGAATCCGGGAAAAGTCATGGAATTCGAAAATAGTTTTTTTCCAGGCCTAGCAAAGTTCTGAAATTATCTCGAGTCATGAAAAGTCATGGAATTTCGGAATTTTATGGAAGACTGACATTTTGAGCCAAACAATGAGACGGTCAGCTTGGTGATGACTCACTGGACAGATCGCCAGAAATACCAACAAACTGCCTTCCCATAAGGCTAGTGACTAACTCTGAACATTGGTCTTGCTGACTGCGATAACCTGGCTAAGCTCAAAATCTCTACCCTTACGTTTGTCAATGTGGAAGAGGGTGATGAAGTTGTCATGGAAAAACAAGAGAGTTGGCCTCGAAAAGTCATGGTAAAGTCATGATTTTTTGAGACTGTGAACCTGTATGGGCCGTGCATGAGAGTCTCAGTAACCAGTCTCTCCATTGGCGTCATGGAGGCCGCGCTGTTCCAATGTTGGTTTGGTTTCGTACAGTAATGGTTGATGCACATTGGCTTCATCGTTACTTGATACTTGATGCATGTTTACTGACGAAGCCGGATTCAACCACCATCTCCACCATCGCCAAAATCACCACCCCCCCCCCCTCCCACCACCACCCGCCACCCCACCCCACCCCACTCACCCACCCCCCGCCCTTTCCCACCCCTGTCCTGCTCACACACCCCATCAGTCTCTCCAAAACTAGCTGACCTTGTTTCTTCACCCGCAGGCGACCGAAACTGCATTAATATTAAGCGTCCGTATGCTCGTGTGAGTGCACGTGTCCCGGATTTCAGCCTGATACACGCAAGTGTAAGATGTGTGTGTGTCACGTCAGCCTTATCAGCTCATTCAGCAAACACTGAAGTCTAGTCAGAACAGAGTTTCCGTCCTTTCCGTAACTGAAAAGTGATGTTTGTTTGTTTGTTTGTTTGTTTGTTGAGTGTCATCAGATTTTGCTAAAAGTTGTGCATGCTAAGACTTCGAGTGTACATTTACATCCTCTTGCAGCAAATTCTCGTTTTGTGTATGTACTATGTATGTATACTTCAAATGGTTGAGCTCATTATGAATTTGCCTTTTATGGCTAAGCACAGTTATACCCGCATAGTTTGGTGGTATTGTAACTTCGAGTGATTTTTTTTTTTTTTCATTGGAAAGTTTTTCTGCACAAATGTGAAGGTATTTTCCTTTGTTCGGTTTATGGCCCACACGCTCAAAACTCAGTGGAGGAAAATGCTCCTTTTCGCAAGCTCAAAACTTAAAGCAAAAGTTCCATTTTTTAAAAAAAATTCAGAGTTAATGTGAACTTGATTGTGTTTTGTCGAATACTTTGCTTTTTTTAACAACAAAAGACTTGCACAAAATGGCACAAATTATACACTTTTTAAAGAAGGCATAAGCGCTCAGAAAGGAAGTAAACAACTATGGCACTTAACTTCAATCAGTTTTTACAGATTTCGTATGTTTGCCTCTGTTGTTAGCCGACCGTTTTTTAACTAAAACACAGGAGAAATGTGAATATAACTTTATATACATTGTCACGTGATTTCTTTGGCACAAAATGGCACACACCATTGTATCTGTTACTTAACTCTGACCCATGTCAGTACACACAAAGAAAATGGGAACAAACCGTGGCATTCCAGTCTTTACTGCAGCATAAAATCAAAATGGCTAATGCCTGTATTTTAACTATTTTTATACACTCTTTATCAAAGACTCGCTTGCGAAATTTTCATTCCGCCGATATTGCCATTTTTTTATTATTTTTTTTTTTTTTTGCTGTTTTCCCCCGCAAATTCCAAGACCGTCCCCTGGATGGTAAATATCAGACAATGTCAGCATGTGTGGACATAGTCGTTGATTTTATGTATGATAATCTTGCTTATCGCTGTTCAAGTGCCTTTAACTGACTCCTCGGGATAAGCCATGTATATGATATGCTGCCATATTTTCCGAGTATTTTGCCTTGAAATATGATGTACGTAACCAGAACAATGGCTTCCATTGTAATAGTAATATGCAGTAGTTTTAGATCTTTTTTGTGATGAGGAACACTTTTTTGAATGCACAAAAATATGCGTTACACATAATGATGTTTTGCACAATTGCATAGCTGCATAATTTTGCTTGTCCTTAACTATGCACTGATTGCATGTGGCAGTACATACTCGAACATTCCTTTTTGTAAATAAAGCACATCGAATAAAACTACGATAGAGGTGTGTGTGTGTGTGTGTGTGTGTGTGTGTGGCAGTGTGTGTGCGTGTGTTTTAAGAGTGCGGGTGGGGGTTAACTGTACTGTGGAGCGTGGGCTGTCTCTCGATTTAATGACTAAATAGATTCTCTCTCTCTCTCTCTCTCTCTCTCTCTCTCTCTCTCTCTCTCTCTCTCTCTCTCTCTCTCTCTCTCACACACACACACACACACACACACACACACACACACACACACAAAATCACGAACAACACACACACGCACGCACACACACACAGTGCCTGGTACCACATTCGCCAGTCGAAGACATTTTTCTTATAGAGATATTCTGAAACAAAGCAGCAAAAACTGGAAGCCTCTAGCCAATACTCTCAAGACTTACGTTACTCCCCCACTGACGTCAGATCCTTACCACACCACCACCGCCCAACCGAAACAGAAGCAATTCTTCACGACCTCCGCCACTTGAATAACGTGACCTCCACTCCTGCACCCTGTCGGCGCTGAGGGTTCTTTGAACCTCCGTTCACAACACAATTTATAATCCTCCCTCTCCCACTACCCCCAAAAAAGATAAGCACGGCAAACGGCCCGTGTTGCTGCCAAAGCTGTTCATCTTTAGCGCTGAGAGTCTCGGCTAAATCCACACTTGAAGATGAAAACGCGGCGGACAGCTTGGAGTGTGCGAACTGTTTGGAGTTGGCGGGTGGGTGAATGAACTGTCACTGAAGTCCACTAAGATCTTCGTGATCAAGGCACACGCGCGCACACACACACACACACACACACACACACACACACACACACACACACACACACACGCAAAAGGAGGGAGTTACAAAGAGTGACTACTGTGAGTTAAACGGATCAAAAATCGTATATCTTCGTGTGTTTCTGCGTGTGGAGAAACTACGCAGTGGGAAGGGGGGGGGGAGACAGAGAGACAGACAGACAGACAGACAGGCAGACAGACAGGCAGACCGTCAAGGCAGACAGGCAGACAGACAGACACAGACAGACAGACAGACAGACAGACAGACAGATTTGGAAGGAATTTAAAAAAAATGCGACGAAAGATTACCTGTAGAGCCATGAAAGGGTCTGCATTTGTGAGATTAAAACTTTGCTACACTCTCTGGGGCACAGAGTCTTTCAGTGGAAAGTACCTCTGTGCACGGTGGGGAAATGGCGCTCACTGCGCTACCGTGACGGGCCTAAATTGTCTCGGTGCTCTCAAACACAAGGTCGCGCACTATGTCATCCTTGACCAGCTTTGAACCCATAGGGATCCTCAGTGGCGCAAGTGATGGCAGGCTGTCTTCAGAGTGAAAGTAGGCGTTTTTTTCTGAATCAGAGACATACATAACATGTCTCTGTCTGAATGGACAGATCTATTATTACATTCAGTCCTAGAGCACGGGTGTGTAATCGTCTCTTATTCCACCACAAGGCAGGTACGTGATCGTCTGCACCGTGCAATAATACTTGCCTGTAGAGTGCAACACCTTGGACTGTCAGAGTGCAACCCCCTTGCCGTTTACTCACATCCTATTGGATCAGTGTACCACGTAAACAGTGCCATCAAAGCGCAACACTGAATAATTGTCCGCTGGCAAAGATTTTGCCCAAACGAAAAGTGGTCGGATATTCAAGACTTCGTTTCAAATCGAATCATATGACACACAAGTCTCTGCTTTTCTAAAAAAAATTCGCCATTTTTAAAAATGGCTCTGGGTGTAAGCAGTCACATTTTCACGCCCCGCCGAAAAGGGACTGCACTCTGGAGTCTAACTTTGCTACGATCGAATTTATGTCCCCCTACTTTTGACTATCAATTTCATATTTTTTGACGTTGAAGAAATCGATAGATACGTTACATTCTTTTGCTGTTCCCATATCACATACTTTTTCCCTCTTCTTGCCTTTGAAATATGTAAAAATTCATAGGTCTGTCAGGGACACAGTCTGTCAAATTCCACAACAAATAGGTAAGCTTGGCCACCACCAGGAAAGGTTATTGACTGGCAGAAAATAAAGAACAGAAATGGCTAAACTCCAATCTCTCTCTCTCTCTCTCTCTCTCTCTCTGGAGTCACACACACACACACACACACACACACACACACACACACACACACACACACACACACACACACACACACACACACACACGCACGCACCTCCGGGCTTTGTTCTCACAATTACCATCGAAATTCGACAGGAACAAAAGAAATTCGCCGCAACTGAGCCCCTCACCGAAGCTCAAAGCAAACGAATAAGCCAACACAATCAGACCGGTCCCCTCTAGAGAAAGGCGTCTACATTGAAGGTAATATTACAACGGTCGTAAAAAAGGCCCTCTCGAAATCCGAGGGGGCCAACCTTAGCCGCCTTTATAAGTTACCTGCCCCTGTTTTCTTGATTTGCAGTATCTTCGGCGATTTCTGTGGCGTTTCATCTTCAAAGGCGAGCTATGTGCCTTCGATATCCTGGGCAAACGGACGGAACTGGAGACAGCTAGGGGTTGACAGAAGCGAATGTAATCACTTTACCAAGTGTACGAAACAGCAATAAAACAAAAGGGGGCGAGGGCGCGGCGGCAGCCCTGAACGCAGACAAGCCGGGCGGCAGGGTTTGTGTACGCAGTCTGGACCGAAGAGGGTCGTAAGCGGGAGTTATCGGACCTGGTCAGTTTTTAATAAAGTCCCGCCTTTGTAGTTGGTAGACTGCTCGGGTTTGTCACCGTTTTGCTATATGTGGAGTTGGTCTGTGGCGACAACAGCGAAGTAGCTTCCCTTGGAGTGGGTGGGTGGGTGTTTTGGGGGTTTAACGCCCTTTTCCACCACACATGGGTGATATTAAAGACGGGGCAACGAAGGATGGATGCATGTTTGGGAGTTTAACGTCCTTTTCCACCACGTAAGGGTGATTTCAAAGACGGGGCAACGAGAAAAAAAGGCCAGCACAAATATTTGGTCCCAGCCGGGATTCGAACCCACGACCCGAGCATTGAGAGTCCAACGCTCTACCATTCGGCTATCCCGGCTCCTCACGGGGCGACGAAGAAAAGGTCAGCTCAAGTATTTGGCCCCGGCAGCTGGGACTCGAACTCACGACTGACGGAGCATTGGAGGTCCAACACTCTACCGCTCTACCGCTCAACTCAGTGTCCAGGCTCCCCGCTTCCCCAGAAGCCTCGGCAGTCAAACAAGTATTTACACTCAGAGAGTTTTCACTGTCGAATGCACCCCGTGACATAAAATTCTGAAACGACACGCGTGTGTTGATCAGTCTGAACCAAGAAAGTTCCGAGGTTTTAACGAGTTTTTTTTTTTTTTTTTTTCTTTTCTTTTTTTTCTTTTTCTTCCACAAAACTTAACCGAAACGAAAAGAAAACAGAATCAGATTCAACAGTACCCCGTTGCTAAGTTCTGCAATCACTTCTGGCAAGGGTAATCAAAGAACGTACGAGAATACGCATTGCAACTTTTCGCCTTGTTGGGATTTAAACCCACGGCCTTCCCATCTAGAGTCTAGCCGACGCTCAGTCTGTTGAACCACCTGACCTCCCCAGTACCGGCCACACGAACGGCTTCCAATCATGGTAGGTGAGCAGCACCAACAACACCCACTTACCATCTTCTACCGAAGCGGCACCCAGGCTCGTGCAACACGGCCTATGGGGGGTAGGTGGAAACTCTGGGTAATTGCCGTCATTACGAGCAGGCTGCTGATACAGGTGGATGGACAAACAGATCAGGGTGGGACGGTTGGTGTGCTCCAGGTTCGTCAGGGCTGTGTACAGGGATTTAGAACGGGGAATGACTTCGCCGGAGGTTGCGGCACTCTGTTTTTAGTGGGTACGTGTTCGGTGGAAATGTTTGGAAATTAAACATTCTGAAATACCCTGCCTCCACTCTGTTCCCCCCTCGCCCCCCCCCCCCCACTCCCACCTCTTGCATCTGCATATTTGAACGATGTTTTCAGTGAAACACCAAGCCTGAGTGAAACAACCTGGCGAGTGTGCTAGTATGTAGTGATTTTTGTTGTCATGAAAAAGCGTGATTTTTCTATTTTGTAGGGCAAGGTGCGTGCCAGGGGGTCGCAACAAGAGACTGCCGGAGAAGTAAGAATAGTGGCAAAGGGGACGCGAGCGGATTTCGATGAAGTGGGTGTCTGGCCTACACAGAAAGTAGACTAGCATTACTCCAATGCGGCCTGAGCGGAAAGGAGACATTCATTTTTATTTTTTTTAAATTAAAAAAAAAAACTCTTGTCAGATTCGTGCCCTTGCATGGTCTGTGCATGGTAATTTTTGTTTCTAGATTGAAACATATTTAGGGGTGACTATGATGCCTGAGGGTGGTAGGGAACACAGGTATTTTGAGACATCGTGCATTTGTGTTCTGTGACCACACACACACACACACACACACACACACACACACACACACACACACACACACACACACACACTGAACTCAACTAACCGCCGAGCATTCACTTCAGACTTACAGCGGCGGTTCACACCTACAGCTACACGGCTGTAGGTACGGTGTTGGGTCAAGGAATCAGTTTCCTGGGGTACGGTGTAACAGGAAAGACATGTCCCGCAATGGTCTTTGTCAGTGTAGTGAGGGATCAAGCAGGATTCGGAAGTAGTTGGTTGCGCGTGCAGTTTGCGGAATGCGGATTTTGTGTCACAAGTGACGTCACGTCTTTGTTACGTCATTTTAGTTTTAGGCTAGGCGCGGCTTCCTTGTCTGCGCCAGTGAGCGTTTCGTTTTGATATATAGTTACATAGTTTGTGTGAATGTCTTGGTTTGTTGCCGTCGATGCTTCTGTAACTAGTAAATAGTTTGTGTGCTTGATGAAATATCTGTCGATTCCTGTGGACACGTCTGGGCTGCGGCAACATAGAATATCCGACACCTGTCCGATACCCCCTTCAAATTCAATTCAAATTCAATTCAATTTCAAATTAAAAAATACTTTATTGTCTGTTCTAAAAATACATTTTAAAACAGAAAATTGTCTCAGACACATGCATTTGCTCGCTCCTTATACTGTGATCATAATATAAGAAAGTCACACACACACACACACACACACACACACACACACACACACACACACACACACACACGCACGCACGCACGCACGCACGCACGCACGCACACACGCACGCACGCAAGGATATAATACAAATAAAAGGGAGACTAAAACGAGATAAATACGTGAGATAAACTACCGGTTACATCACAGTTTTACACAGTGTTACGTGAATCAAATAGTTAGTTTAGTCCTCTTTATTCCCTGGGGAACACAGGGCTGCAACCACACTCCGCCAGCGCACTCGGTTCTGGGACGCCCTCTTTAGTTCGGCCCACGTCGTTCCGGCGGCCTTGGCTTCAGCGTCCGTACTCCTCCGCCAGGTCTGCTTCGGTCGGCCCACTTTGCGCTTTCCCTGGGGGTTCCAATCAAGGGACTGCCTGGTGACATTTGATGTTGGCTTTCGCAAAGTGTGTCCGATCCATCCCCATTTCCTTTTCTTGATCTCCTGCTCGATGGGGACCTGTCTTGTTCGCTCCCAGAGGTCTTGGTTGGTGATCACCAGTGGGTATCTGATGTTGAGAATGTTGCGGAGGCATCTGTTGATGAAGGTTTGCAGCCTGTGGGAGCCTGTCTTGGTGGTGCGCCATGTCTCCGAGCCATAGAGTAGGACCGACTTCACATTTGAGTTGAAGATCCGGATCTTGTTTCGCAGGGATAGGGCTGTGGATCTCCAGATGGGGCGCAGAGTGCGAAAGGCATGTCTGGCTTTGTTGGTGCGGCTCTTGATGTCTTCTTCCGTTCCTCCATCCTTGCTGACAACGCTGCCGAGGTAGATGAACTTGTCCACCTCTTTGATGTCTTCCTGGTGCAGCTGGATGGGGTCGTGCTGTTTGTGGTTGACTCTCATGACTTCGGTCTTGCTGATGTTGATCTTGAGGCCGGTCTTCTCAGCTTCTTCGGCGACTCTGTTCAGCTTCTCCTGCGCATCTTGTTGCTTGTGGGAGAGGAGGGCGATGTCGTCCGCGAAATCCAGGTCCTCGAGCTGTTTGCTGAAGGTCCACTGGATCCCTGTCCTCTTACCGTCGGTGGCTTGCCTCATGACCCAGTCGACCACCATCAGGAAGATTGTGGGTGAGAGGATGCAGCCTTGACGAACGCCGGTCCGTACTGTGAATGGTTCTGTCAGTTTCCCGTCGTGGATTACCTGGCAGGTGGCATCTTCGTACAGCTGTCGGATGATGTTGACAAACTTTGGTGGAAAACCGTAGTGAGACATCAGCTTCCAGATGACCTCCCTGTCAACACTGTCGAACGCCTTCTGGAAGTCAACGAATGTGCTGTACAGGGGGGTCTGCCACTCCAGGGACTGCTCGATGATGATCCTCATCGTGGCTATGTGATCAGTGCAGGATCGGTCGTTGCGGAATCCTGCCTGTTCCTCCCGGAGTGTCTTGTCCAGCGCGGTCTTCAGCCTCTCCAGGATGATCCTGGTGAGAACCTTCCCTGGTATGGACAGGAGCATGATGCCTCGCCAGTTGCTACAGGATGAGAGGTCCCCTTTCTTTGGCAGCTTTACCAGGTGTCCCTTCTTCCAGTCTTGTGGCACGCTCTCGCTCTCCCAGATCTTCCTCAGGAGCGGGTGCAGCATGTCGGTGGAGGTCTGGATGTCGGCCTTGAGGGCTTCTGGTGGTATGCCGTCGGGGCCTGCTGCTTTGCCAGACTTGAGGGACTTGATGGCTTTGATGATCTCGGTCTTGGTA
>JACVVK020000211.1:487500-490000 GCA_018292915.2 Batillaria attramentaria | reverse complement strand
AGAACTGCATTTATTTTCAGATTTTGTGGGCTGAACATTTCAAACGCAGAGAAGGGGGGGGGAGGGGGCGGGGGGAGGGGCGGGGGGAGGAAGCCGGTATCGCAGGGTATCGGCTGATTTAATTAAGCAAAGAACATCTTCGAGTTCAAAGAAGCGTTTTCAATGATCCGTGGCCAATATGCGGATTTTCACCACCAGATTTACCTGTTGTGTCTTCTTCTCCCTAATTCAAAGACAAAAGCCACGTGACCCGTGAAGAAAGTTCAAACCCATAAGCAGAACGGTTATCACCAAAGTCCCCCTAGACCGCCACGTTCAAAGGACACCTACAGACAAAATGGCAGCATCGAAAACAATTGCCGTACGAGTTATGTTTCTCTCGTGGCTAAATACCTCTCATAACTTGTAAACCTCCCGCCTGTGAAGTTATCAAAGGAGCGTGTCCATTTTCTGTGGCGATGTACAGTGTCGCTTCTCATTAGCGAGCGAAGTTCGGACGGTTCTGCTCACCAGGTTGGTGGCGTGTTTAGCTGTACGCGTCTCTCGCTCGGTGAACATTGATGAGGACAAGGGAAATACCTCTGTTCTGGTGCTTACTGTGTAGCACCAGCGCTTTTACTCTTGTTTTTGTTGTTGTTGTTCGTTCAGTGTTGGTTTTTTGTTTGTTTGTTTGTTTTGGGGGGTGTTTGGTGTTTGATTTTTGTTGTTTTTGTTTCTTCTCTTGAGAGGTAGGGATGTTTGTCTATTTGGTTTGTTTTTGGTTTTATTTTGTTGTTTGTGTTTTGGTTGTTTTTTTGTTTGTTTGTGTTTCGTTCGTTTGTGTTTTGTTTGTTTGGGTTTGTTTTTGTTGTTCTTTTCTTACTTTTTTTTTTTTTTTTTTTGGGGGGGGGGGGGGTCTTTGCTTGTGTGTTTGGTTTGGTTTCATTGTTTTTTAGTTTAGTTTTTGTTGTTGGTGTTTTGTTTGTTTGTTTGTTTGTTTGTTTGTTTGTTTGTTTGTTCTTGCCTCTTGATGGTATTTCATGTTCTTGTTGGCTTTGGTTTTAAATCCCGATTTAAACTCGAGTTTGGTTTCGGATTAGCGGTAAAGATCGACATTGGTTTACAGAGGCATTAGTACACGCACAGAAGAGAATTTCGGACGATCTCCCCTCTCCCCTTCAGAGGCTATTTCGGTAACTCCCGTATCTTTCCGTCGTTGCCGGAGTGACCCGAGTCTTTCACGGGTCGCCTCACAGGCCAAAGGTGGCGCGCGAATCGGCCACCTTTGCTGATGATCGCCCCTTAATCGTCCGACACAAAAGGGAGGCAACTTCTAATTTGTCACTGGAAGGGAGAGCATCGCGGTGCACTTCGTGGCGGGCAGGCGATAAGTGGGTGGGGTGAGGTGGGTGGGTGTTTTCACTCTCATCGTATGACTCCCTAATGTGTACAATGGTTCAGGTCATAACAGGGCCGTAGCAGCCCTACCGCCGGACCACTTTTTGGCCAAAAAAACCCCCAAAAAACACACCTCGTCTTCATGAGTACAGTCAGGAGGGTTTCTAAAGCAAAAGTTCTTCCAAAATAAAGCCTCTTCATCAAAATATTGTTTAACTTGCGTTTCCCCGTTCAAACAAGTAACAAGTAATTCTTTTGATTTCCGTTGAAGTTGAGGAGAACATAATGGCCAGGGACCGTACCTTTTCATTTTTTATATATTTTTTTTTTATGGCCGGAGCACTTTTAGGAGCTGTGCTACGGCTCTGCATAATCGTCATTGTAGTGAGAGTTATCTGATACTAATTCGGCGTTCAAATACCTAAAATGTAGTATTGATGAGTCAATGATGGAAATCTCAATACCTTTGGTGATTCAGTTTTAAGGTTTTCACAACAGTCTTGCAGACGACACGAGGATGGGGTGCGGCTCAGAGATGGGATGGAGCGCGTCTGGGCTTTTCCAAGGGCAGATAATCCATTTTAAACTGAACTGAAGAGTTTCAGGGACTCGTGTTTTCACACTACTTTCTTTTTTATATAATTAAACAACAACAACAACGAATTTTATATATTCGGAAGCGTGAACATATCTGGCAAGACTGATTCAGTCAGGGTTGAAAGTGGTTTTCAAGGCCGAGTCTGATGCTACCATGTTCATGTTCACAGATCCTTCCGACCTGTTTTTGTTGTGTCTATATATTATCACACCACTTAGACACCTGGACAGTGACAGCGTCTCTATAATCAGTGCCGGCACTGAGCCAACAGAAGCGCCGGTCACTGAGTACTCGATGACGCGGCGACCACACCGGCTGAGTGCTCTAGAGGTGTACCAGTCGTAACTGAAACTATGATGTTCGACTCAGTCAGTGCTCGCGCAAAGTGTACTACTACACTGTATCGCATTAAGAGCTGTACTAATTATCAAGTATTTCGAGCGTTCAGGCGCGCTTACGAGCGACACTGTTCAAAACTGACATAAGCTGCCTAAGCAAAGCCGGTGGCACGCATTAGCCCGGCCT
>JACVVK020000211.1:397500-485000 GCA_018292915.2 Batillaria attramentaria | reverse complement strand
TGTTGTTGTTGTAGCAACGCCTGATCGAAAAAAAAAATAGTCATTGTTTGGTTAAATCATTTCCGTTTGCAAGATAAAGTTCATTCGTTTGTTCACAGTCGGAACGCTGACTTTTCTTTAAAATAATCCGCAGACGTATTACGTTCTGGCAGGCTGGTCACTTCTATCTCATTCCAAGGTAGAGCGTTGGACTTCGACTGAATGCTCGGGTCTTGAGTTCGTATCCCGGCTGAGGCCAAACATTTGTGCTGGCTTTTTATGTTGTTTCCATAGTAATGGAAACAACATAATAGGACGGGCTAAAATTTCCACGTTCATAGGCAAGCATCTGTGGTACAAACGCACGTCACTGCCGATCTCCCGCAGAGACGATTATGCAAGTGTAACTGACAATGACGTAAGAAAACTTGCGTCATCGATGCTGACGCGTATGGTGTTCCGAACGCACTTCTCCTCCTCAGTGAGTGCCGTCTGTGCGGATGTGTGTGCGTGTGTGCGTGCGTGTGTGCGTGTGTGCGTGTGTGCGTGTGTGAATTGTGTCCGGGCCCGTTTCTTCGAAGATACTTAACCGAATGGCTTCAAATTTGGGGTATCCAAATTTATCAAAATGTTACATTAGACGATTCAAGCGTGTGATGATTGCTTAAGTGATTTGGGAGTTATCGCCCTTTTGAGACAAGTTGGTTGTCTTTCGTGTACAGGCGTAATATTTATTTAAATCACTCAATTGTTTGGCAGTAGATAGCTTGAATACGGACTCTGAATTGACTCACTACTAGAAAATGGTCGCTCTTATAGTTTTCATGTAAACCGAGCCTGAGTTGACATTGCATGTGAACCCAGTTCAGATGCCTATTTCTCCGAAAATACTAAACCGATCGATTTCAAATTTGGGGTTTCTAAATGAATCAAGATTGTTGAATAGAAGGCCCGATCCAGGTACGATTGCACACATGGTTTGCGAGTTATCGCCCTTTTCAAAAAAAGTGGCTTTCTGGCGTTTAAAGGCGTAATATTTACCTAAACCACTCCATTTTTGGGACATAGATAGCATGAATACGGACTCTCAACTGAGTGAATTTTGGAGGTTGTCGCTTTTATACTTTTGGCGTAAACCGTACCTGATGAAAGTGCTGGTGAACACACTTTAGATCTCAAAATCGCTCCTACTATACATAGATAATGAGCCTGGGGTGCCATAAAAAATATACAAAAAAAATTAGAAAAATTCACTGCAGCCGTTGTCGTCAGTTGACTCGAAAATTTGTACTCGAAGCACATTTCCTTTACACAAGCCACACGCCTCACAAACATCGCAGAAAAGGCACACGCGCACTGACGCAAAACTGTATCAGCGTCAGTTTGCCGACGTCATGTTTGATTGACGTGGGGGTGTGTCGTCACTTTTCGGAAGTTCTCTATTTGTAGACGGGGAAAGCGGGAGTTTCATTGATGTAGTGAGCTTTGTTTTTCCCACTGACTCTCACTCAATAGCATAGTAGAGTGAGAGAACACCACATAGGTCTCAATGGAGCACATGCACAAACGCGGCTCGCGCAAGTCTGCGTGCGTGCGTGCGTGCGTGCGTGCGTGCGCGCGCGCGTATGTCTGTGTGTGTCTGTGTGCGCGCGCGCGCAGCAGACATAACACATAGTGAAAAAACGTTCGCCGCGCAGACTTGTCTGTTAAACACATTGAGCCGGTATAAATTCGATCTTTACACTGCGCAGCAGCAACACTTCAATTTTCATGGGGCTGCTTTCATTGCAAGAATTGTATCCGAGTCAAAGTTATTACGTCAAATGTATTATGCGTCATCCCAATGAGGAAAACGTCATAGATTTCAAAGAAAACAACTTGACGTCTCTCCTCCAAAACCAAGATTGGTCTGACAAGCCCGGTCAGTTGTTTCCATTGAGAGAGAGAGAGAGAGAGAGAGAGAGAGAGAGTGTGTGTGTGTGTGTGTGTGTGTGTGTGTGTGTGTGTGTGTGTGTGTGTGTGTGTGTGTGTGTCCTCCCGTATACATGGCATTACAAAAGAACGACCGTGACGACAGCAGGTGATTAAATGGAAACAACATATTGGGCTGGTCAGTGGCCATCTTGTTCATCGTTGCCCCGTCTTTGATATCACCCGTATGTGGCGGAACAGAATGTTAACCTCCCCCCCCCCCCCCCCCCCCCGTCCTTGCCCATGCGCGACTGCCTCGCACTACTGATTTGGACGGATCCTCCGAGTCAGTTCCTTGGCCCGTATGTAAAAGTCGAGGTTAATTAACCCACGGCTACGGGCCTAACCCAGACTAGGACAAAAGAAACCCCAAAACAAAATGAAATAGAAAAGGAAGCGAAGAAAGAAAGACAAAAATCCTTCTATAACGGCTTGGGCACCTTGCTGGAATGGGCCCGCTTCCTGATTTAAAACAAAAAACAAAAAAAACCCTAGAGCTAGTTTAGTTCAAGGTTAGACTCTAACCCGGGGCTAAACTCCCTAGCCCCGACTTTTACATGCGGGCACAGCTCCTCACCGATTTCGGGATCAGTCCTCGTTAGTAAACTTCCAAACCACTTGCTTTCTCCCCTAGCGCGGCTTTGCTGCTGAGCAAGAGATTCTTGGAGAAATTTGCGGAAATACTTTCTCATCGTAAATCAGCGTTTCGTCGTACACATTCAAGTCACGTGACACGGTGGACGTTTTCCCCCGTTAGTGGCGGCTATGCTCACGACGGCGTCAGTTTGATGAAAAGTCGGAAGCTTACATGCACAAACTCTGTTAAACCTTTTTAAACATGTAAGTACTTGTGCCATGATCCATACTCTTTCTTACAAAATATCTGTAATCTGCTTACCCTTTCAGCGCATGGGCATTTTGCACTTCCCACCAACCACAACGCTGTTCGGAAGTTACCTTGGCAGTTTTGGCGCGAAACGGGGAATAACCGTGGCTACTTCCCGGGGAAAGGGAAGCGATCATTAATTAAGAGACCAACCTCACTGCCGTCTTCTTGGTAGGAACTGGAAGAGAAATCAAAGAATTTTTCCAGAATGGGCGACGAGACAGAGAGGGACACCACGCAAGACAAAAGAGAGGAAACAACACTTGAGACAGACGCAGAGCATGAACGTATGATGCCAGACGCCGCCGAGGCGGACGCAGAGAAGGCTGATTCGAATCGTCAGCCTCCCGATGGAGGGTGGGGCTGGATGGTGTGTTTCACGTCTGTTTGTGCGTTCGGGACGATTTTCGGCAACATCAATACGTTCGGCATCATCTATGTGGCCCTTTTGGAGCGCTTCTCAGGAGACGGCGAAAAGATCGCGTTTAACACGTGTAAGTAATAATATTGTCACACACCGTTGGGTGTACGTTTTGTATAATAAATTATGTTCATTTTTTTTTAAACGGCAAACGCTGTCTTGCAAAGTCTGTGACTGTCCCATAGTCATTCTTAGATGTGTTGTCTATGATATTTTTTTGCCCCAACTCTTTTGCCAGCTCCAGTGGTGTTCCTCCCAGGTCATGGGTAGAATCCACGGAGGGCTCGAAAGCTGGGGCAATTTTTATTATGCATGATGATGGAGATGAGGATGATGGTAAGATCTAAGCTGCCGAATACAGGAGAAAGGACACCGGGAGAGAGATGGCACGTTTTCGCCAATTTGCAAAACTCTGGCCGAGACTAGATGCTGCTGACGCCACAGTCAAGGCGAGTTAAGTGGATGCGCAGAGGACGTTGAGGTTGGGTGGTTGTTTGGGAACTTAACGCCCTTTTCCGCCACGTAAGGGTGACAACAAAGACGGGGCAATGAGATAAAGGCCAGCACAAAGTACTTGGCCCCAGCCGGGGTTGGGCGGGTTGGTGTTTGGAAGTTTAACGTCCTTATCCGTCATATAGGGGTGATATCAAAGACGGGGCAACGAGAAAAAGGCCAGCACAAATGTTTGGCCTCAGCCGGGATTCCGAACTCACGACCCGAGCATTGAAAGTCCAACTCTCTATCATTCGGCCACCCCGGCTCCCCGCCCCAGCCGGGACTCGAACTCACGACGCAGATGACGCTGAACCTCACACTAACAAACATCATGAATGTCGATCTTGCTCTTTTGTACAAAATGTTCCAGCATGGGTCGGCTCCGTCTGTATCTGCATGACCTTCCTCATGGGCACGGTGGCCGGCATTCTGAGCGACCAGCTGGGGCTGAGAAAGGTCGCCTTCATTGGAGGTCTCCTGGCCTTCGTGGGCATGTTGAGCAGCGCGTTCGTCACACACCTCATGCTACTCTACCTCACCTACGGCGTCATCATGGGCGTTGGATTCTCCTTCGTCTTTGTCACTGGGGTGGTGATCCGAGGTAGGATGTCATGCTGGTGTTGTCGTCATTGGCTCATGGTCACCATGACAATGACGAATCCCGGAATTCATCTTCAGTCTGGTATTCGCATGTCATCGTTCGTGTTCGTTTCCTGCATGGTGTGAGTTCGTGAGTATGCGTGGGTGGATGATTGATTGCATGTGTTGCTTTGCACCGCCTCAACGGCCATATACTACATCCTGACAATAGCAACACACGATAACCTTCTTGTAGTCGTCCCCGGCGGGCAACACGACTACACTGGACAACCTTCTTTAGGTTCTTCACGTGCAACCTGGGTGAAAACCTGAAGTTCCCTTGGAGGAAAGGGGAATGGGAGAAGGTGGTGGGTTAAACATCTGTTTTCACCACCCAGTGACTGGTATCAAGCTCTAGGGTTTTGATTCACTGTTTTCGTGCTGCGGGTCAACGAGGCCTCAGAATGCCTATATATACATATATGTATTTCCAGTTAACCATAGGCATCATAGTCATCCGTAAAAATGCTTCAATCTAGATTTTTTTAAAATCATGCACAAACCATTTAGGGGCATGCACCTGACAGAAGTTTGTTTTTTTTAAATATAAATTCTAATCATAGTGACTCTTTTCCGCCTAGCCCTCACTGTAGTAATGCAAGTCTACTTTCTGTTCAGGCCGGAAAACCATTTTACTCAAATCCACTCGCGTTACCTCTGCCTGCCTTGCTCGCAAAAAGTCCCAGCTTTACTGGCAGCTTGCCTCCTGTTGCAACCCCCTGGCATTCACCTTGCCCTACAAATACAAAAATCAGGAAAACCAGGCTTTTTCGTGACAACAAAAATCATTACAAACTATCACACTGTACACACTGCACATGACTGCATGGACTGTTTGTGGTATTACTCCTGCAGGTCACTATTTCAAGAAGCGGCTGGGGCTTGTGAACGGACTGGCCGTGGCTGGCAGCACTGTCTTCAGTACAGCCTTCTCCTTCGCTCTGCCTGTCCTGCTGAAGGAGGTCGGCCTAAAGTACACCCTCCTCTCCCTCAGCGGCCCTAACTTGCTGCTCATGTCCTACGCCCTGACCTGGAAGCCAAGGATCGAGAGGTCAAGGTCAAAGTCATCCGACGCGGAGGAGGCATCAGCACCCTTGACGTCACGGGTCAAGGAAGGCAGCCAGAACACGTGCTGTCGATGGATGAGCAAAGTCGTCAACGTCGGACTCTTCCGAAACCGGAATTACGTCATCTGGGCTATTGCGCAGACTGTGGCAATCTTTGGCTATTTCGTCCCTTTTGTTCACCTGGTGAGTTTCCTCTCAATCACTCGGACTCCATGATACCCAAACTGGAAGGGAAGGGGATAGGAAGGAGAGGAGGCGAGAGACGGGAGGGAGGAAGTGGTGTCGCGCTCAGATTCATAGCTAAAATACTGATACACTGGAACTATCAGGAATCGCCTTGACCAGTGTCGCAGTTTTACGATTAACGGCGTTTCGGACATTCATAGCTGAAAGATTGACGGTGGCAATCGCCTCGCTGAGGGGAGGTGGGGGGATTCATGGCTGCAGTCACTTTACTGGCTATTAATCATTGCCGCAATTTTGCGAAAATGGCACCCAGCGTGCTTCGACCAGTGTGTAAGTTTGCGAAAATGGCACAGAAAATGTTACTAGTCTATCAGTTCGTAGACTGAATACAAAAAACATAGTATAACCCTCACGAACATTTTTTCACACACAGTCCATGGTCTTCTGTCACCAAAGGATGGGTATTGTAATGTTTTTACTATTGTTTTCTGGTCCTTTTCTCCCCCACCGTTTTATTTTTGTATGATTTTTTTCCCCCGCGTCGTCAGTGTATGTCAGTATGTCAGCAGAGTTACCTTTTGTTTGTTGAAGTTACGTCCCATTTGTTTGTGTCCTGAGGAAGGCGAAAGCCGAAACGTTGACCCGTGCCGTCCTTTGTGAAAGTTAAGTGGTTTCTGTTCCTTTTATGTCGCTTTTATTTGTTTAACTTGTAACCACTTTGCAGGCACTTTGCCGTTTCCTTTTCTATTTGCCCTTCACAACGTGTTTCGCAGGTGAAGCATTCACAAGACGTGTTCCCCTCATCCAACGCTAACCTGCTGCCCATGTGTGTCAGCGTCGCCTCCGGTGTGTCATGTGTTGTGGGTGGATTTGTTGCTGACCTCAAATGCGTCAACCGTATTTACTTTCAGCAGGCGTCCCTCGCAGGTAAGCACTAGAAGAACCATTTTGCAAAAACATGCATATGCCATAACTTAGGTTCATGACACACGGGAGACGTTGTTGTTGTTGTTGTTGTTGTTGTTGTTGTTGTTGTTGTTGTTGAACAAACATGGAACACAGCTCGAAACACGCTCCGTGAAAATTATGACAAAGGCAAGTTGTAGCCGTACGTCAGTCACACGAGAAACACGGGGAGCCGGGGTGGTCGAATGGTAGAGCGTTGGACTTAATGCTCGGGTCGTGAGTTCGATCCCGGCTGGGGCCAAATATTTGTGCTGGCTTTTTCATCGTTGCCCCGTCTTTGATATCACCCTACGTGGTGGAAAAGCACGTTAAACACCCAAACACCCACGAACCCCACACGAGAAACACGGATAGCCTCATTCAGACAGGATGCCTGTTTATAAAGGCGAACATTTAATAATAATAATAATAGTAATAAGAGCAAGTATACAATGCCAAACTGAAAGTTTCAATTTTTCACATGCACCGATATCGCCATTTTGTCCCAAACTTGCTATGGTGTGTGTTTCTTGAGGGTTCATTTTCACCATAGCTAGGGCAGTTCTAATGATTTACTCAAGCTTTGGTACTGTGTCCCTGAATTCCGCGAGCAAGATTTTCTGCATTCACGGTGTAACGTGGCTTCTGCAGGTGTGTGCAGGTGTCTTAATAGGGACCATTTTTATGTTCACGGTGTTTACCATCACCCCACTTAGACACCTGGACAGTGACAGCGTCTGTAACGCTGGCACTGAGCCAGCCGAAGCGTACTCGTTGACGCGGCGACCACACTGAGCGCTCCATGAGAAGCGTAACAACAGTCGTAGAGTTTGAACTTGATGGTCGCCCGCTCGGGCAAAGTGTCAACAACATTGTATCGCGTTAAGAGCTGTACTTGATCACCAAGAGCCGGATAGAGCGTTTCGAGCGTACAGGCGCACTCACGAGCGGTGAGACTTAGTAGGGCTTCGTACGGAGAACTTCGCTGAGCAGCGTAACCCACTTGCATGTAAATTAGGCACGTTCCGGGTACCATTAGCTAATCGCAGCGCGTAAGCAGTCCGCGGCCTCTGCCGTGTGAGCCTAATTTGCATGCAAATGGGTTACGCTGCTCAACGAGGTCCTCCGTACGAAATCCTACTAAGTCTCACTGTTCCAAAACATATGTGACCCGTTCTCGCGAAAGGGACCGTAAGTCGCGCTATAGGCCGAACGCCGCTACAGGCGAAAAGAGTGCCGGGGGTCAGTATGAGAATGGCCGCCTTGTGAGTAGCCAACTTCAACTGCTGATATCTCTGTCAATTTTAGCAGTACAGCTTTCATTCTTATATTGAATTAAACTGCGTAACCAGTAGATTGCAGTGATTTGTTATAATTTTCGACTTATGGTCCCTTTTGTGAGAACGAGTCACATAATTATGTTGGCGTAGCCAACACGGAATTAGCCTGTTTAAACTAGAGACAGTCATCCGTATCTCAGTCTGCTCAACAAGTGGGATCTGAGGGGAGTGGGTGGGTGGTTGAGTGGGTGGGTGTTTTGGGGTTTAATGTCCGGAATCTGAGGGGAAAACAAAACAAAATACGGCCATTAAATAAAACCACTTTCATGACTGACTCACTGTATAGACCGACAAGGCGCACTCACGAGCAAAACTGTTCCCAGTTGCGTAGCAAACGTGGTACGATGGTAGACGCTAACCAAAATAGTTCAGAATGATTTGTGAACGTAAAAATGACGGGCCTTTGAGAACCGTCAGTGTGAATGCGCATGTACTTTCAATCTCATGTCGCAGTACTCGGTGTGGTCACCATCTGCATTCCCGTGGCTTCGTCATTCCCGTGGCTTATCGTCATCTGTCTCGTCATGGGAGTGTGTGACGGCATCTTTGTCCCCATCCAAGGATCCATAGCTTTCGATCTGGTCGGCCCGCAAGACGCGCCTCAAGCTCTAGGCTTCTTGTACGGTGCCTTGGCTATCCCTCTGACTGTGGGGTTCCCGATAGCTGGTAGGTATCATGCCAGGTAGTAATAAAACGTTTCAAGTTACATGCCAGGTAATAATAAAACGTTTTGATTTGGGGAAAATGAGCCTGACGTGTGGACTATTTGTATTCATGCGCGGCTGGCATAGGAGCCAGCAGACGACTGTGGAATGAGGGAGTATGTGGTCGCTGCCAACATTACCAAAAAACAGAATGGGGAGCCGGGGTGGTCGAATGGTAGAGCGTTGGACTTCTAATGCTCGGGTCGTGAGTTCGATCCCGGCTGGGGCCAAACATTTGTGCTGGCTTTTTCATCGTTGCCCCGTCATTGATATCACCCTATGTGGTGGAAAAGGACGTTAAACCCCCAAACACCCACCCACCCACCCACCCACCAAAAAACAGAATATTGGAATTTGTTGAAATATACTCTACACATGAGTCTATGGCTGCCTGATTTTTGCGATTTTTTTTTTTTTTTTTTTTGGGGGGGGGGGGGATTTTAAAGCATTTCTAGGGTGTCATCTGCAACCTTATGTGTAAGAGGAATATATAGCGTTTTCCTCCAAATTTGCATCTAAGGTACGTAGCCGAAACAGTCAACGGAAGGGGGACATATAACAGTCACATGAGAGAAACGTGCTGTCCACTGCTCGATGAAAGGGGACGGCACTCTGTAGTCTGGGTCTACTCGCGTTACAGTAATGCTACCGTCCGGCTACTGCAGTCTAGCCTCACTGAGTGAGCTGGACTCAAGCGCGTCTGTCATGTATATATATGCGTGTGTTTTAGTGGTGTGTCGCTAGACACCTCCAGAACAGCCCAGAATGACATATGAGCCTACAAACTGTCGCATTAGCATCTTTAATGGTTCCCAGTCAGCTGACAACAAACTTGGTCAGATCAACTGGGGACACTGATTTTCTCCAACACATTATCAACACGAATGAAACATAAGTTGATTAAGCATTACTATATTAGTAAGTCCTTACGCGGTACTAGGCCGGCCGCTCTGCTCTGGAAACGTAACATTAATTTTAAATTTTAAATTCTGAAACTCCAATAGCTGAGATTGTAATCAGTGTGGTGCCCTGTGTGTTAGAATGCGCGTGATTCATGTGAGCGTGCTTGTTGGGTCCAGTTTTCTGCGTTTTGTCGGAGCCAGGTAGTTGGTTGGCTGACTGGTTTGCTGGACGGTCGGTTGGTTGGGTGGTTTGCTTGCTGGTTCACTTGTTCGGGTTGTTGACTGATGCATGCATATTGATGTGTTGTAGGGCTGATGTATGACACGCTCGGCTCCTACACTGTGGCCTTCCATACTGCCGGAGCGCTACCTCTCCTCGGAGCCATCATCATGCTGTTCTTGCGGCATGGTCAACAGGTGAGATGTGTAAGCGACCTGATTACGAGCAACACTCCCAACGTGTTTGGAAAAGATGCCGCTGTGACCGTTGTCAGCTGTCCAGGGACTCCTTATTTACCTTTACAGTGACCATGTTCTCATTTGCAAAGCTTTCCACAGGAAAACAAATTAATAAATACCACTGGTACCAACCATAATTTTATGATGAAGATGTTAAATATTTTTAAAAAAATGAAGAAAACTGTTACAAAGTTCAGGAGTGTTCATTTCAGACAATCGCAGTGGTCAGATCAGCACAGATGATTTTGTACAAAGTAGTTGATTGGGCTTCTACAACCTTTATGAGACAGCAAGAAACATTGACGTCAGTGAATGACGTCAAAGTATTATTTCAGTTAAAATTGTTACATTCTTTGAAAAAGGACTTGTAAGGTTTACAAAACAAAGCAGCGAAAATGTCGATTTTGGCTTGTTTCACGCACGCCGAGAGGAAAAGGAGAAACCGAGAACCCCGAATGTCATGAAATATATTAGGTCAGTATACCAGGATCAACTTCTTCTCTCTGATAGGTATGTGGAGGTGGATTCATCAAAAGTTACCGCCAAAAATTGTGGCGACTGAATTACCACACGCACAATGTGACCTCGTGTATGGCAGCAACAACAGTCCACAGAAGAATATAATTTTGCATGTGTCTTAATGGTATCACGCCTCTGTTTTTGCAGACAGTACAGGTCGATCTGTCAGCATGGAAAAGTTAGTTTATGTCCCTTTAAAGGAAACTTTCAGGTGAGATCTTCAAGGCGCGTTGATGGTACAGCAAAATAAAGAAAGAAAGAAAGAAAGAAAGAGAGAAGAAAAAAAAAAGGATTTGCGAAGCTATGTTGCTCCTTGCATTGACGCATATTCGTATTATTTTCTGCATTTTGTTTCTTTACTTGCAGGGGAGACGATGTGGCAATTGTGTGGCAGCAGAAAGTGATACTTGAATAGGCAACCCGCGTCACATGTCAGTACCGGCCCTAACACTGACACACTCACAGCCGGTGAACGGTGTTCTTCAAGACGACTCGCACCAGCTGTTCACCACGAATGCTACAAGAAAAGGGGATAGACGCAAACAGCATACAGACTAAAAATCAGCGTAGGGAATGAAAAACTGGAAACTGAGAAACTGAAATCAGCGTAAAGTTCTCTTATCTAGTATATTTTTGTTCCCCGGACTCAGTGAGCCTTAGGAGCATTGTGTGTACGTCATTAAATGTACAATACATTATTATTATTATTATTGTTGTTGTTGTTGTTGTGTATTGTCAGTTGTTGCTGTTCGGCTACTGAAAATGAATTGAGAAAAAAAAGTAAGTTGGTTGAAAGAAACTGCTGGGTGTTTTTGGTTAGTGTGTGATATGGACACAACGTGTAAATTGTATCTGTAATCTTGCAACTTGGAATAAAAAACAAAGTGCATTTCAGACACAAAGTGTTCTCCGATAACTCGACTCGTACCTCTGAGCCAGTGAGAGCTCACCGGTTGCTTGCCTCCCTTGGCTGGCTCGCTTTATGGTGTAAGGTGCGCAACTCTAAAGAACTATCCCTTCCATGAGAATAGTGTCCCTTGTCTACTGCTTACACGTGCGGACGATATTTTCGCATCTTGTTCCAAGTTTGCGTCTCCTGCTGAATTGACTAGTGGATGACACGGTGGGAAAGGTAATACACTGTCTTTTCAAAACGTTTTGTCATAATTAAACGCATACTGTCGGCGGCATTATGCCATGGGCTGTCTCAAAGGTCACGATCCGCGTGGCATCAGTCGCAGCTATGTCTGCACGCATCACTAACATTGATACATGTATCGGTTCTTGGCAAATGCACTCTGCTACACAGTTTTCTGGATGCCGCAGGCTGCTTCCGATGTCTGGCTTGCATATCGTGCTGCAGACAGAAGGCTTTTTTGTTGTTTTTAATATCTCTACAGGGGCGCCGGAAGATGTTGGGGGGAGGGGGGGGGGGGGGCAGAATCTCAGAGGGGGGAAACGCCAGAGCCAGTGAAAGGAAGGACGTTGCCCGAAGAAATTGAAGGGCGGGGGGCAGACTAAAAACCTTTACTTTCTGCCAACTTTTTTTGATATTTCATGCAACAGCTAAACTGAGTTCTCTGTTGGGTGGGATGAGGAAAAGAGCAGGAAGAAGGGGTAGGGGAAGGGAGGGGGGGGGGCAAGACCATGGCTTTGCCCCCCCTCTTGCCATAGTCACCTGATTTTCCAGGGGGGGGGGGGGGGGGGGGGGGGGGGGTGGGCAGAAAGATACTCTTGCCCCCCCTGCTTGGGTACAGGGGGGGGGGGGGGGGCAGCTGCCCCCCCCCCCCCCCCCCCCGGTTCCGGCACCCCTGCACTATTATTATTGTTGTTGTTCGACCAGAGAGACACATAACATATATATATACATGTATGTCTCTGATTCGACAGATGCTAAATAGCCGCACATCATTTGCCTTCAAACCCAGCTGCAAACCCAGCCCCACAGTGCATTTGTACGATAACATAGTGTTATGTTTGTGTTTTTTTTTTTCCAGGAATAAACCTTAACTGTTGGTACTCTCCTGGCTGACTTGCGCTTGATTCAACATGGCCACCACCGAACCACAGATGGTTCGGTCTCGATCCAGCTACTTTGACAGCTACACCGACCCCAAAGTTCATGAAGTAATGCTTAGCGACCAGCCACGCATGACCGCCTACAGGACTTTCTTTGAGGAATTTAAACATCTGATACAGGGTAAGGTGGTGATGGATGTCGGTGCAGGGACCGGAATCCTGTCCCTTTGGGCAGCGTCAGTTGGCGCACAGAAAGTTTACGCCGTAGAAGCCAGCCCTGTAGCGACGATTTGCAAAGAGATTGTCGAACAGAATGGGTTCCAGGACAAGATTGTTGTAGTTAACTCAACTGTGGAAGACGCAAAGCTGGAAGATGGGATGAAGGTTGATGTGATTGTCTCCGAGTGGATGGGGTTTTACCTGCTCCATGAGTCAATGCTGGACTCAGTTATCGTTGCAAGAGACAAATTCCTGGCTGCCGGTGGCATCGTCATTCCGGCGATAGCTCGTCTGTATGTGGCACCAGTCAACTTGGAGGCGTATCTTGAGGAGAAGTGTGAGTTTTGGAGGAACGTTGCCGGGTTTGACTTTTCAGCGGTTATACCTTTTGTCAGGTCGAAACTGCTTGAGGAACCTCTCACTACAGTGGTCACGCAACAGCAACTCGCTACACCGCCACAACTTCTCAAGGAATTTGATTTGCAGACTGTATCGGTATTAGACGTTCAAGAAGTCACTAACTACTTTCAGTTTTCGTTCGACAAGGACGTGACAGTTCACGGAGTTGCCCTTTGGTTTGACGTGGACTTCAAACCAGGAGGGAGCTCACGTGGTGTGGAGGACTGGAACGTTAAACTTCCTACTGTACTCAACACGTCGCCAGCGCACCCGCCGACTCACTGGAAACAGACGGTGATTCTCTTTCCAGTAGACGTACCTGGCACCCCAGCGGAGGCTCTCGGCTGTGTTGTCTCACTCGCGCAAGACGCCGAGGACAAGAGACACTACAATATTACACTCGAGCTCACGGGTGGAGATGGCGATCAGTCTGCGTCGGAGGAGGAGGACGAGGAGGATCATCCTGTACCATGTGACTGCGGCCGCGGAAAATGCGAGCTGATCAAGGCTGTGATAGCCCAGTACAATGAGGATCAGGACGCACAAACTGACCAGTAACACCATTTGGGTTGACACAGCTATATGTGGGAAGATGATGCTGGATTAGGCAAATTTTAAAAAAAGAGAAAAAAAGTGTAAGCTATCTTGTCTTTAGGGGAAGGTATTAAGTAAACTGGGAGATTTCTTTGTTGTTACCTTTTTTTTTTCTTTTTTTTTTAACTTTTAAAAGAGTGTGTGTGTGTGTGTGTGAGAGAGATACCATGTATAAAGATACTAAACTGAGAGAGTCTGTCAGTGAGTATATGTGACCTCCTCCTTGAGTGAAATTTTGTTGTTGTTTCTTTTGTGGTTGGGTTTTGTTGTTGTTTTTTGTTTTCTCTTTTTTTTTTCCTTTTTTTTTTGGGGGGGGGGGGGGGGGGGGGGAGTAAGTAAATTGGGAGATTTTGGCTTTTTAAAAATGTTTTCACACTAAACTGAGAAAGTTTTCGTTAGTACAAGTGCTTTATTTCCCCACTACACCTAGTGCAGATAACTACGTAAGGATTAACCCAGTTTTTCATTCAGTTACTTAGCACAGTAGGAAAAAAAAGGGGGAGCTGATGATCTGTATGCTAGGCATTATCTGCTGTGGAACTTTGCTAGAACAGATTTTGCTCCAACTCCTTCACAGCCCATTTGTAAAGTTTTTGTTGATTGTGCACAGGATGCATACATTTTTATATACATGTTTGGAAATTCAAGTTTCACACAACACACACACAACCGCTGCATTGCATCTATACAAAGTAGCAGTTTATTCGTGACAAGCAATAATGATTTTATTTCCAAAAGTGTTTGTACATGGGGCATGTGGGGAGCACAAGCTGCTGCAGCATATATGTATTGTTTGTTGTGTTATGTTGCACATGAACCACCCGTTTATGTGACAAAACAACTCAGCATAAACAATATGACCTGAAAAACTCTCTTCAGAAGTTTCAAAGTTACATGTCTGTATATATGTTAGTAGGTTTGGAAAAGAGAGAGAGAGAGATATATACACAAGCATGTACATATAAAAGGTATATGTATTTCACAGGCTGAAATAAAACTGAACAAGCCTCCAAGCTTCTAAATCTTGTGTTTTTGAAGACATATTTCTGCACTCCTAAGACATTTCAGAGTTAAGCTGTGTCATATGTAGAACTGAGTATAAAAAAACAGATTCTGAGATGGAGTTTACAGTCACTAAGGACAGTCACCCAGTTATGAGAAATTAGAAGCTTTCTTGATTTTTACTGAACATGAGAAAGGTATAGGTATCTAACCAGTAAGCCCCTTTTCTGCAGAATTGTTTCCATGCCACCCTCCTCCGTAAATGGGGCGGTCGGTGGTCTAGTGGTTACGAGACTTGTCACCAATGCGAGAGGTCTGGGGTTCGAGTCCCACTCCGGGCAAAGAATTTTTCCTTTTCGCATGTTGCACCGACATTCGGGCCGATCGTCGGGGGTTCTCTCCAGGTGCTCCGGCTCCCTCCCCCTCTAATTTAGAAATGTTCAGCCCACAAAATTTGAAAAACAAATGCAATTCTAAATCCCGAAACTTAAATAGCTGAGCTGACCCTTCGCACCCCGTGATTGTAATGTGTTTATGTCCAGTATCTGAGAGGACGTGTGTGATTCATGAGAGCGTGCGTGTTGGGTTCAGTCTGCGGCGCTTTGAGCCGATTCATGAAATTGGGTAAAGCGCCTATACAATACTCATTATTATTATTATTATTATTAAATTGGCATCCTTGGGTACTGTAGTTATGGGCTGCCAGTACATGTACATGCAGAAGGATTTTGCAGACCATGCAGGTTTTGCGGAGTATGTTACTTCTTCAGAGTTATACTCTGGAGAGTGTCAGAAACCTGACATGAACTGAGATAAGTGACACAGTCTCTGTACAGTAGTTGTTAATTTGTCCATGAAGAAGAGGGCTATTTTATATATATATATATATATTTTTTTTTTTTTTTTTTAATTGTCTTCTGTCTAAGTATGTTTTGAACCTTTGGCATCAGTGACCATGTTTTCATTTGTAGGTGACTTAAGCATTTCTACAGGAAAACAAATTGATAACACCACTGGAACCAACCATAATTTTATGATGAAGATGTTATATTATTCAGAAATGAAGAAAAATGTTACAAAGTTCGAAAGTGTTCATTTCGGACAGTCGCGGTGATAAGTTTCAGCACAGATGACTTTGTATACAGTAGGTACAAGATGATGGGGTTGTGGAGTTCTCTTCAACCAGGCTGGCGTTCAACTGACACTGTATTTGTTATTCACGGTGTAGTTCATCAACACTACCGCACCCACCACCATCAGTAACTGCAACAACAACAGTAACATTCAGTTGATGATGTAGTCATCATCTGAAAAAATACAAGTCGAATTCATAATATGTATGGTGGAGGATGATTGGGGGGGGGGGGGGGGGGGGGAAGGGGCAGGGGCAGACTTAAAGAACGCTTTATTCATGTCACTTGAACCATTACCCTAAGTACAGTGCCTGTGTGCAAATCATTCATTTTGTAAACACATTTTGCAATTCCTCTCTGTCTCACACACACACACACACACACACACACACACACACACACACACACACACACACACACACACACACACTACATATTGTACCTCCAGTCCCATGATGGTGGCACCCAGCCCAATGATGACGCCTTGATACATGGACAAGATGTCTACCAGCTCTGCACGACATCCCTGAAAAATAAAAAAAAATCTCAGAATTTGAACATGACTACAATGCTATACTTACCGTAGTCGTCATCATTATGGTCACATATGTGTGTATATATATATATATATATATATACCGACCAAAACTCATTTTCATACACTAGAGTTTGTAGTGGCGGAAAATGCAGTGGTGTTTTCACACGTTAACTGAAACGTAGAATGGTTGGAGTAACCTTTGTCTAAATCAACTGCTCATCGCATTTTGACAATTGTGAACATTTCGGAGCACCGTCCATTGACAACTTTCTCTAATCCAAACCGAGTAAGTCTGAATTTAAAGAGAAAAGATAAGTAAATACCTTCCTGAAATAAATGTCTGATGACGTAGGATCCGTGACGCAATTCGTCCTGATTGTGTCATTGAAAGTTGGGCAGCATTCCTGAGGGACCTTCCATCTGACGTCATCACTCGACCTCACAATCCAGTGAGTTGGGGCCACGTTTTCTCTGACGTAATCAGATCCGTTGACCCAACCGCAGCATTTAAACTAAACACAGACACATCATCATCAAAACGTAAGTACTACCGGTAATTGTGCAGGCCCAAAATCGAAGTGGGGGGGGGGGGGGGGTCATCAGAGGGGGAAAAATGCTAGCCTTGATACCGTTTGCGAAGTGAAACTCCATTTTGCGGCCGATTTCTTCTTGCTGCCTCTAATATTGAAGAAATCAGGCGTTCTGTGAGACACTCGGTCTCTTAACTTAAGTTTTTCCCGAAAGGGATAATAAAGCAGTGAAAAAAAAAGAAAAGAAGAGATTCTTCACAAATAGTTTACTGCAGTGTCTTGGCGGCAGACCCAAGCCAGCACAGAGATTGGACCCGGCAGCCCCAGTCACTACAGAGTTAAATGTGTAGTTTGACTCACGTCTTCCTGCAGCAAGTTGAAGGCCGACGTGAAGGCCTTGCTGGCGGAACTGTACTGTCCACCGTATTTGTTATGCATGGCGCTGAAGACTTCTTCATCGATCTTTGCCTCCCACTGAAAACAAGATAGGCTTCAGTCTTAAATTGTCGTAAGAAAATTTACTGTTCAAAACGGATACCTATATTCGTAAAATAGTTCTCTCGAGTCTCCGAAGGATCGCAGTTCAAGTGAATCTTAGGCCAGTCCGGCTGGTCGAATGCCGCTCAGGTCGCGAGTTCGATTCCCGGTTAGGGCCAAATATTTGTGCTGGTTCCTTTCTCGTTGCCCCGTCTTTAAGTATCACCGATACGTGGTGGAAAAGGACGTTAAACTCCCAGACACCCACCCACCCAGTCTGGTCATCGTGAAATGTAGGAGTCGGTCTGCTTTGCATGCTTTGAGAGATAGTGTGCATGATTAGGGTACCACACATTCAAGTGTTTCAATAATTTAACACCGGATTTTCACATCTGACTGACATTCTTGTTGTTGAAAGTGCCGTACGAAAGGCTTGAACTTTGAAGTGAATGCCATGCTGGCCATTATGATGTGTCACGTTCCATATAACGTCATAGAGACCGACTCAACCCCTAGCTTCAAAGCCTCCGTTAAAAGATACTTGTCCCGTCAGCTCAGCAGCAGTCACGAGTGAATGGCAGGGGTGTGTGTGGGGGGGGGGGGGGGTGCTTTTATTCTTGGATTGGTTTCTGTTAGTTCCTGTATAGTTTTGTTGTTTGTTTTTTTGTTTGTTTTTTTGTTTGTTGTTGTTTTTTTCGTTCTTTTAGTTCATTTAGCGCTTTTACTAGTTTGGGTTCTTTTAGCTCTTTAAGTTCTTTCAGTTGTTTTAGCTCGTTTTACTAGTTTTAGTTCTTTTTACTTGTTTTAACTCTTTCAGCTTTTGTGGTCCTTATAGCCATGTACACGCTTACAGCTCACTGACGGATAAGCGCTTTATAAGTATCTATTATTATTATTATTGACGTCAAATGACGAGGTCAACACGACCAGAGCCTTCAGTTCACGTCCAATTTCAGCCTCTGTACGTTGTTTCTTACACGATACATATATCGTAGATGGAATGCAGTATCGCGTCGACACGAACCGAACCCAGGATGAACATACCGTTGAAATATCGTGAGTGAATGTGCATAGTGAGGACGGTGCTTTACTTACGTCAGATTTGAAGACCACTGCCAAGATCACTGGAACCGTCTCCAGGACCAGAAGAATAGTCAACACAACCACGTACTGTGGGGAAAAAATCACAGGGATTAGGACTACTTCTGCAACAACCCCCACCCTCTCTCTCTCTCTCTCTTTCATTTAATTCTTCTTCTTTTTATGGGGAGGGGGGGGGGGGTGCCTCTCTCTCTCTCTCTCTCTCAATTCTTCTCTTTTCTCTCTTTTTTTTTGAAGGGGAGGGGGGGGGGGTGTAACTGTAGCGTATTCACTTTAACTCTTCCCTTACCAGCCCCAGTAGACACGGGTTGCTCGTGCAGGCCGCAACCAGGCCAAGAGCGGTGAACAGCATAATGGCCGCTCCCCCGGCCAGCAGCACAATGGCGCCGTCGCGTAGCAACTCCTGGTTGACCTCGCTTCCACCTGTAATGTCGTCATAACGCTGAAAGAAGGAGTCCTCAGCCACCAGAAGCCAGATGCCTGTAGCTAGTGAGGCCACGCCAACAAGCTGAAAATTAACAGATATGTTCATTTTTTATGTGTGTGAGAGAGATTAAGTTTTATATATGAGTGTGCGAGTGTTTCAGAGACAGAGGTGTGTGTGTGTGTGTGTGTGTGTGTGCCACGGTGTTTGTGAGTGGTTTTATATTCTAAGGACGTGAGTGCTTTGGACTGGTGTGTGTGTCTGTCTGTCTGTCTGTCTGCTGGATTTTGTTGTTGTTGTTGTTGTTGTGTGTTGTTGTTGTTGTGTGTGTGTGTGTGTGTGTGTGTGTGTGTGTGTGTGTGTGTGTGTGTGTGTGTGTGTGTGTGTGTGTGTGTGTGAACTTTTAGTGCAACTTTTATTTGTTATTATTTTATGTCTTATTATTCTTTATAGTGGCCTATAATTTCCCTTCTGGGATTAATAAAGTAATATAAACTGAACTGAATATCCACCAATAGTGACGAGGAAAAGGGCGCCGGTTTTCAAGTCACTACACGTTTGATGGTGGTTGTTGTTGCTGTTGTTGCTGTTGTTGTTGTTGGAGTTTTTTATGTTTTAGGACACTTGCGCTTGTGAAAGCCCCTGTACGCTCTCGAAGTAGTCAATTGTCAGTAAAGCTCTGGACTCAATACACTGACGCCTGCTGGTCGTGCAGCTAACGAGAGCTGCAACGGCCCCAAGCCGTCCTAGTCGTGTGGCGAACGCTGTGCTTTTCGGCCTGCGTTTCGGTTTCGGTTTGATCAGCGTCCGCCTTCCCCTATGTGAGGCTGTAACAGTGCTGTTTGGATGCCGTTAAGGTCTTGTGCCAGACAAAACTAAAACATCTCCGTTCGATTCAGTCGAGGGACTTTAAAGAGAAAGATGCGTCTTTAATATGGTTATTTCAGTAACAGAAGACCACATGCACTGCTATTAAATTTTATGCAGGCAGGCATCGCTGCACAGCGGGTTTTTTGTTGTTGTTGTTGTTGTTGTTGTTGTTGTTTCCAATTTCTCCACAGGGAACATTAAGTGTCTGCAACCTCAACAAAAAGCCGCAAATTTGTGGTGTGTGTTTGTTTGTTAACTGCGACTGTGCGTAATGCAGGCAACTCTGTCACAGTTGCAGAGTTTTCAGCGCTTCGGGGACCCTTTCAAAACCAGAGCGTTAGTCTGCGGTGACTTCATTGTGCTTTTGGTCAGTGAGCGAGACACATCACTACACTGAGCGTCTAGCGACTGTTGTGTGCTGCACGAGAAGACTTGCAACTGCGATCTTTCCCGCTTAATGTTAACACGTAAACTGAACCTTGAATCAGGCTGCCCTTGACTTTTATAGGGGTTTCAGGGGCGCTGAAAACTCTGTAACTGTGATAGAGTTGCCTGTGCGTTCAGTACAGTCGGATTTTTTTTTTTTTCAAAACATAAATAAATAAAATAAAATAAAAACCGCTCTTAGTGGTTTTTTGTTGAGACTGCAGACTTTTAACTATGACACAAAACAAAACACTTACGAGTAAGATGCTGTTGATGGAGATGATGATCCATCGGAAACATCCCTTGGTTGACTCGCACATGTCGTCCAGTACTGACTCGGTCATTGGTCACTGCCGGAGTCACACACTGTAGTTCCGGCACAACTCACAGTCCTGAAACCAGAGGCGAAACAGGCTTGACTCCCATATCTTGTGTGTTACTGTCACAGACGGACTTACTTTCTTGCGCACACTGCTTGTGAGTATGTGCCGGCGGTGTAGCAAATTTCTCGTGCATGACTGTATCGTGACTGAGTTCTGTGCTCACGAACACAGAGATAGCAGGCCATGGCGTTTGTGCGTTGCCACTCTTCTACACTCAGGGCTCGTGGTCAAAAGAAATGCGACGATATTTACGTTGTTTGTTCATGTGTCAAATATACTCTTTTGAAGTATGTTTTTTCATATAACTTGAGCCCCACAACAGCCCCCCCCCCCCCCCAATAATAATAATAAAAGAAAACAGAGAATCACAATTGAATACGTTGAAAGAACGCCCCCCCCCCAAAAAAAAAAAAAAAAAAAAACTATGTCTTGTAAGGCTTGTACCCCCCCCCCCTCCCCCATACCAGAAAAGAAAGAAAGAAGAAAACACGAATATTTTGCGAGACTCACATATTTAGACGACCTCGCAAAACGTATATAATTTAAATGTCTTATACTTAAAACCGGGAACGCATAATTATATATTATCAAAGAGACTGTCGAAGCACAATTCTAATGACCCCTCCGATTTTCCAAATGTTTTGTACGTGGACTTTCACTGAGTTGAAACGCATGACTGTCTCGTAACACACACACACACACACACACACACACACACACACACACACACACACACACACACACACACACACACATACACACACACACCATCCGATTTTTCGAAGTGTTTTGTAAGCGGACTTTTGAAACACACAACTGTCTTGTAACCCACACGCACGTACGCACGCACGCACGCACGCACGCACGCACGCACGCACACACACACACACACACACACACACACACACACACACATCATTTGAGTAAGATGCAAGTGTAGGTAATTGTTAACAACACGAAACCGACTCAGTTGACTGTGACGTTCGTGCACTGACACTAAGCAGGGTTGCACATTTTCCACAGCTTCTATAGGACAAAGTGTCCTGGAAACAGCTAAGTGATAGGACACAGTGTCCTGGCCACTTAGTCAGTTAGTGGCAATAAAATTTTCAATAGGACAAATGTCCGCTTGAAGTGGGAAAAATAGGACATTTGAAATTTTTATAGGTCAGTGTCCTGGGACCGACTTAAATGTGCAACCCTGTGACTAGATACTAGATACGGACCGCGGCATGTCCGTCTAGGGGGAAATCATCTTCCACATGATTCACTTTCTCGAAGAACACAATCAATGCTCATTTCCCAGGATCTGACATTCTCGAGCAAGGACCACCTTGAGGACGCATGAACTGATAATTATGATGAGACTACATGCGTCATTTGGATACCGTGACATGTTCAGGGCCCGTGTGTAAAAGTCGAGGTTAATTTAACCCACGGCTACGGGCCTAAGCCAGACTAGGACAAAAGAAACCCAAAAGTAAAATAAGTTAAATAAAAAAAGGAAGTGAAGAAAGAAAGACAAAAATCATTCTATAACGGCTCAGGCACCTTCCTGGAGTGAGTGAGTGAGTTTTTAGGGCTTAAAGCCGCGCAAGCCACAAAACACCTTCCTGGAATGGACCCGCTTCCTGGTTTAACACACAAAATAAAACAACAGAAGATTTAACCCTGGAGCTAGTTTAGTTCGAAGTTAGACTGTAAGCCGGGGCTAAAAGCCCTAATCTCGACTATTACATACGGGCCCTGGGCCCGTATGTAAAATTCGAGGTTAATTTAAGCCAGGGCTACGGGCCTAACCCAGACTAGGACAAAAGAAATCCAAAAGCAAAATTGAATTTTAAAAAAAGGAAGCGAAGAAAGGAAGAAAAAAATCCTATAGCGGCTCAGGCACCTTCCTGGAATGGGCCCGCTTCCTGATTTAAAACGAAACACAAGAGAAAATTTAGAGCTGGAGCTAATTTAGTTCGGTTAGACTATAACCCGGGGCTAAAAGCCCTAATCTCGACTATTACATACGGGCCATGGTCTTTCGTCAATGCCGGCGCTCTCAAAGATAGTCATCTGCACGTGCGGACTGCCTACCGTCTATCAGTAACAGCATTCAGGCGTAACGACAGCATTCAGGCGTAACGAGAAGAGCTATTACTGTACATGCACGAGTCAGGTAAAGCACAAAGAAAACCCATCAATCATGCATTAAATATGCATATTATGCGACCGTTGCTTCCAGTTTCCCGAGGACTGATGCACACATCCTGCGTTCGGCTTTTGTCTGCGATAATAGGGCAGCAGCATCTGAGTCCAGCACCTGTTGTTTGACTGGGCGCCATATTTCCACGAGTGACCAGAGTATACAAACCATAGCCCGTGCTTAGAAAAGAAGAAAAGCAGTAACCTGACTGCCGTGATTTCTTCCATATTATAGAAGCCGCCAAGTGAAGGAAACTTTTTTTTTTTTAAAGAAAACATGAGAGTTCAAAACGCAGCTTTACGTCATCTGTAAGCAGCGTTAGAGTTTCTTAAGTGACATTCACGACCTCCCTCCCCCCCCCCCCCCCCACCACCACCACCACCCGTCAGTTCGTATTTACTGATTTTCATAGACTTTTTAAACACTGCAAGGAAGTATTACCGTTCTCTGTGCACGTAAATGTATTCACGCCACTACCGCTCCACCGTTTTACAGCGTGGGTGTGCAGTAAGAGTCTTGGCATATGGAGAATACCGTCTCTGGTGTGCACGAGAGAAGCTCATTATGTGCGAAGCTTGAGCGTGTGGTGTGACACCAGAGACGTGCTGAAATAAACTCCACACAGCTATAACTTTTCTCACGAGTCTTTTTGTGAGTGAATGAGACATCTTCCGCAGTCAATAATTATAAGAACTCGTTACGTAAAGAGTGTGCGCCTGAGTGTCACCGTATACCTCGGTAAGACGACGGGCTCTTCGAACATTCACCACGTAACCTTGAACCTAAAGTGACCGTACTCCATCTATTGTGTATGCACTTAGAGTACACACGACAAGGACTGAAAACCGATAACATAAAAAGAGTGAAATGAAATCCAAGCTTCCAAGATCGAATACTCGGTATACGAAGGGCCACTCCTTTTGTTTTACACCCTGGACGAACTGATGACGTCACTGCTTTGCTGTTTACATCACACGATAGACCAGTTTCGTAATACTTATGATTAAAAAAAAAGTTTTACTTCATTCCGCGCAACCATTTGCATTGTATACAACAAAATGCCCGGTATGGGTGACGGGTCTTCTTCCAGCAGTGTTGACCTTTCCCGGAGGGATTTTCGAGGCTTGATGTATTATGACTACTGCCAAGGAAAATCTTTTCAAGACTGCTTTCAAAGATTAAACCACTATTCTGGAGATCAATCCCTATCCAAAGCCACAGTTTTCATGTGGTTCAGACAGTTCATGTCTGGCCGGACAACAATGGAGGACGATGACCGTTGTGGTTGAAACGCAACAACCGTTATCCACACCTTAAGCGAATCAGCATAAACAGGGCCATGGTTCACAAACGGAATCCTAACATAACGACGAAATTAATCAGCCATGTCTGTACCGTTCCAACCCCGTTCCACATGAATGGCAACGTGCACCTTTTGTATGAGGTTTACATCGGTGACCGGACTTAATGTAACGAACTTATATCCAAATCACAGCATCTATCGTCTGTTTTGAGCGGCTTTCAACAAGTAAACGATAGTTATTCCATACCTTTCGTAATGGATCTTTCGCCCTCGCGTGCTGTGAATTGATGAGGTGCGTACAGTTGTAGGCTGGAATTGTAGACGCTGTGGAAAGTGAGCTGATCGATCAGGAGGGAATTAATGGCTTATCGATTCTCGCTCTACCTGCTCGCGCACACTGACATCATGTGATCCGCATCATGCATCATTTACCGAGACGGCTGAGAAAACCAGAGTGAGGGAGACACACAAAACGGTACTCGGCCGTGTCCTCATTCAATAGGCCGTGTGTGTGTGTGTGTGTGTGTGTGTGTGTGTGTGTGTGTGTGTGTGTGTGCGTGCCGGCGTGCGTGCGTGTGCGTGTGCGTGTGTGTGTGTGCGTGTGCGTGTGCGTGTGCGTGTGCGTGTGTGTGTGTGTCACTGTGTCTCCTTGTCTGTGTCTGTGTCGGTCGGTCGGTCGGATTGCGCCTTCTTTTCTTTATAGTTTTCTAGTAGCTGTAGCAACGGCAAGTTCGAAAATTGACTTTTGTGTTCAAGCTTTAACCGTTGATAAATAAAGTCATTCTCTCTCTCTCTCTCTCTCTCTCTCTCTCTCTCTCTCTCTCTCACACACACACACACACACACACACACACACACACACACACACACACACACACACACACACACACACACACACACACACACACGGGTATGGGTATGGGTTCGCGCGTGCGTGTCTGTGTCGTGAAAGACTTCAGCTCCAGGCAAACCAAACTTTGCACAACACTCCATCAGTCGTCCGCGCACTATTCTCTTCATCCGGCAAATACCGTCTGCACGCAGACAGAAACTGCATTCTGACACAAATTTATGAAACTTCTGCACTGCGCTGTAACCTTGCCATGCCCGAAATTGCCAATTCAGCGCAACCCTCTCTCAAAACTGAGAACAGACATAAAATATTCAAACTGATGCGAATGCAAGTTGTTCGAACGCACAGGCCGGCCTTGTCTGCATGCGGTTTATGGGCACGCCAAACGCTTGCTGATGTGATTGTACAAAAGCTGCTTTCCGCACCCGGGCACGTCAGCAGATAAAAAAACTGAATGCAAATTGTGGATCCGTGGTCATAAATCAGGATTTGTGTTTGCCTGTCAATACGAGGCATCTCTAAATCCTCGTCAGAAAAAAAGAGTCTTCAGGACAGCAGGTTGTCAGCAAAAGCGCGAATCCTAAACAACACAGGATACAATCCTGTCGTCATCATCATTAGCTTGCTTTACGTCCTATGGCTTTTGGCCCTTAAGGACAAGTTGTTCCTGGCGTGTGTCTTTGGCTGCTTGGCTAGGCGAGTGTCTTTGGGGTGTGTGAGGGCTGATTTGCTTAGCTTTGGTCAGCGTCAGAGGACCTTCGCTTGGCAATCCTGTCGTCACTTGGTGGGTGTTTTTGGAGTGTAACGTCTTTTTCCACCAAGTCAGTGCGGGTGATATCAACGAGAAAAAGGCCAGCACAACTATTTGGCGCCAACCGGGTTTCGAACTCACGACCCCAGGATTGAAGTTCAATCCTCTACCATTCAGTCGGCTCTCCCGGCTCCCTCGTCACTTGGTAAGAGGGAATAAGCGCCATGGATTTGAGAAGCATACATGTGGTTTAAAAAAAAACAACAAAAAAAACACTATTTGACGTCAGAAATTAATGGATTTGAGAAGCGCTTTTTCAGGATTTAACCAACGACACAAGATCCGCAGCGTGGCCGATATAGAATCCTTGATTTAACGCGACTCCGCTGTTGCAGACCCTATACTCACTTTTTGCTCTGTCTTCTGTTTGTTTGTGGATACGTTATGATTGTTTGTTTTCAAGTGTTTGTGAAGTTTGTTTGATCTTAACGTTTAACCCTATTTTACTTTTATACTTCATATCAAGATCTTTAATGACTGTACTTTATCTAATCTGAGGGCCAACGATTTTCTGTTTTAGATTCTTTCTTAAACAGACAATAAAGTATTTTGAATGGAATTGAATCATCGAGACCCTTGCGGCAAGACAATGGCGCCAGCAGCACCCAGACATCAATCCATCTGACAGATAGTTTATTCTGAAGAAAGCCGACCAAATCATCGTGTTCAGAGTACGAACTGGACACAACAGGATGAAACGCTCACCTCTCTCAGCAAACTCAAAATAGGCCACTGCGACAGACAAATGTCCCTGTGGCGATACTGCCCTCCATGACCAGTCAACGCCTACTCCAAGACTGCCCGCTCCATGATGTAGGCAGGAGAGTAGCCGGCTTGGCCTGAGGACGTTACACTGAGGGAAAAACTTTACGGGGACCTGGCAGCCCTGCAGAGGTCTATAACATTCACCAGAGGACTATAACATTCATCAGAGGACCACAACATTCATCAGAGGACCACAACATTCATCAGAGGACTATAACATTCATCAGAGGACTATAACATTCATCAGAGGACCACAACATTCATCAGAGGACTATAACATTCATCAGAGGACTATAACATTCATCAGAGCTACAGGCGTTACCATCTAGCGTTCGACGTCGACGAAGAGGAAGAAGTTCTGTTGCCCCCCAGATAATAATAATAATAATTTTTATTATGATGACAGTACTTATAACCTATTAGTTAATAACAGTTCTAAGCACTTTAAAAAAAATTAAGAGGGAGATATGAGGGTGATATCAAATACAGGGCTGCGAGGAAAACTGTTTACGATTTCACGGAAGAGGTCCACTAGCCTGCTGCGTTTCGTAACCTAATCTGATAAGTACGAAGTTACGTTAATGCACAGACAGTACGTAGTAATGTCAGCCAACAGGTAGGTATCGCACATGGACACTCAGCTGCAAGAGATCTGTCACCCCACATCAGTTTCAGATCGTTGTCAGCATTGGAGGAACAGAGCAACTCTTTTGTTTTGTTTTGTTTTATTTTGTTTTTCTGTGTTTTGTTGTTGTTGTTGTTTCTTGTTTTTGTTGTTTCATGTTGTTGTTTTGTTTGTTTGATTTTTGTTGTTGTTGTTGTTGTTGGGTTTTTTTTGTTTGTTTGTTTGTTTTTTGTTTTTTTTTAGGGGGGGAGTGTTGTTGTTGTTGTTGTTGTTTTGTTTTTGTTTTTTGTTTTTTGGGGGGGGGGGTGTTTGGTAGTGTTTTGTTGTAGTTGGGTTTTGTTGTTGTTGTTTTGGTTGCTGCTATTGTTGTTTTGATATTGTGTGTGTGTGTGTGTGTGTGTGTGTGTGTGTGTGTGTGTGTGTGTGTGTGTGTGTGTGTGTGTGTGTGTGTGTGTGTGTGTGTGTGCATGCGCACGCGTGTGTCGGCTTTTTCCTTTTAATTTTGGATGTTTGGTTGTTTTTTTTAATCCGTGTGTTTCGACAATTTGGTACAACATTACTTAGCGTACCCGCGTAGAAGAAACGACAACAACAACAACAACAAGCACGTTTTCTACGCAGGACAGATTTCTGATAAGAAATTCAAAACTCTCTTTACTGCACTCTGTACGTCACTCACAACTTTATATCAAAATCAAACGACCCCGCAGATGTGTGCGCTTCTCATCGGTCACAGCTTTCTGCACAGACGCAGTGCAAAAAACAAAACAAAAACAAAACAAAAAAACAACATCGATTTTACGCAAAGTTTAAATGTGTCCCAGGCGGAATGAACTGTTTTTCCATCGCGCAGAAAGTCCTCCCCACCCCCCACCCCCCACCCCCACCCCCACCCCCACCCCTCCCCTCGCCTCGCCTCCCACCCCGAGCAAACGTTAAGCACAAAACAGAAATAAGAAAACGGTTTAAAAGCATGTGGGGAGTAGAAGCAAAGACGGGAACTGTGACCCGAACACATTTTAAAACATTCAGCAGGACTTTTTCGTAAACACGTAAAGCATGTTCGTTTCTATGGCAACGTCCACCCCACCGGGACGATATTGCTTCTCTGACCGCTAGTTCCCATCGCTGTTGACGGCGATTGATCAGATTGTCGCAGTGAGGCAGACGACAATATTTCCCAATTGACACCTGCGACCTTACCGGTATAAGTACGTATTGCTGAAGGCACAGTCTGTCAACACTATTTTGCTCATTTTGTTTGTTTGTTGGTTTCAAGCCGCAGAATGTACGTCTGACGTGCAACAACGCTAAAGACATAATAGGCGGATTTAGTGGGACTTCGTACGGAGGACTGCGTTGAGCAGCGTAACCCATTTGTATTTAAATTAGGCACGTTACCGGTGCCAGTAGCCAATCGCAGCGCGTTAGCAGCTCGCGGCCTCTGCCGCGTGAGTTTAATTTACACGTAAATGGGTTACGCTGCTCAGCGAAGTCCTCCTTACGAAGTCCTACTAAATCTGCCTAATGTTTGCCTAAATTGTGAAGTCTGTATGAGCCGGGGTGGCCGAATGGTAGAGCGCTGGACTCCTAATGGTCGGCGGGTCGTGAGTTCGTATCCCGGCTGGGGCCAAATACTTATGCTGGCTTTTCCATCGTTGCCCCGTCTTTGATAGCACCCGTATGTGGTGGGAAAGGACGTTAAACCCCCAAACACCCACCCCACCCACCCACCCAAAACACCCGCCATTTTCGAAATTACTTGGCTTTGTTTGGGGAGACTTCAGTTTTAGAACAGTTGCGCTTGATGATGATGATGATGTAACGCGCTGAAAAACTCCATGGTCAGCAGGCTCGTAGCGCGGGGGGAAGGGGGGGGGGGAATAAGTTTTAACAAAAACAGGAGGAGGGGGGTGGGTAGGGTGTGGTGGGGGTGGAGTCTGCAAGGAGGAGGGGGTGGGGGGTGGAGTTCGCATCAGAGCTTTGAGAAAAGATGGGTCTTCAGGGGGGCTCCTGAAAGACTCGGTGGAGGTGCTGGATTTCAAGTCAGGCGGCCGGGCTTTCCACAGAGCAGGGGCAGAACACTTGAAGGAGCAAGCCGCTCCAAAGCTCGAAATTAGAAATAAATCAGATCGTTACACTTACGGTTTACAAATGTGTCTAAGTTGTGTGATGCGAAACACCACAAAAACACCTCGGAACGACCTGTAAGCCTTATATTCTTAATAGCCGGGTCTTTAATATTAGCATAGTTCATGTGCTCATCATCATCATCTTTTTCTCTCTTTTTTTCTCGCGTGCAAGACATGCGTTTTATGCGTTCATTTTATTTTTCTCTAATCGCTGTTACCAAATTTCCCATAGGAACAATAAAGTATTCTTGAATCGGATTGATTGTGTTAATACCAGACGGAGATCTGTACCTTGATAATTACCGCCGGCGCAATACTGCCCGCAAAGCGTACGTCCATGTCGCTAGTTTTATCTAAAATAGACTGACATGCAACATTCACAGCCCATCCAGCCGCAATGACTCCCCAAAGAGTGCATTGCTTCTTCAAAATTAAAGGTTGCAAAGAAATACAAGAACGGCCTCAAAGTCCACATGGACTATCAATTCAGCCACAAACGGCTTTGACAGTGACAAGTTTTGTTTTCGGCTTTTCACGAAGTACAATGTGCCTTTAATTTTTTCGATCGATATTGGATCACGACATTCTCGAGGGAATGCGGCTAATTTGCTAGTATACTGTATTTCAGAGCGTTGACGTACATTTACATATATATTTCATACATATTTCACCTTCGAAAGGATCGTCAGAAAAAAAATAATGAATGATGAATGACGGAATATTATTCTGGCATTTATTTTCTCCTGGGAAACAGATTCCAGTGGTTCGGTTCTTTCTTCGCAAGGCTTACTCGCTGTCTGTCTGTCTGTCTCTCTCTCTCTCTCTCTCTCTCACACACACACACACACACACACACACACACACACACACACACACACACACACACACACACACACACAACAATAATGATAATAAACTGTCTCTCTTTCTCACACACACACACACACACACACACACACACACACACACACACGTCAATCAAAGACTTTTTTTTAAAAAATAGAGATATTCAATTACCCTGACGCAAAGTAGCAAATATGAAGCCTCTAGCCAATACTACAAGACTTATGCTATTCCCGACTGAGAGGTGTAGCTGGGTGGGGTCTTTTCCCACCGCGGATGGAAAAAGCCCAGGGAAATGATTGACACTGTAATATAAAAATTGCCCCATGGCAATGGCTGTGGCCGGTGGCACTGTAAGCACACCTACATAGTAAAATACTACAGGTCGAAATATTCTGCATTGTTACCTTCACCAGAAAGTACAAGTATGTCCATTTTCCCGCCCATTAGCATATATAAATGATTTACTTCCTGTACGCGCCACAAAAGGGCAAGCCAGCAAAGCATACCACTAAATACTTTCCAACACGCAACCAATGCCGACCTACTGTATCAGTAATCTACTTTATCCCAACAGTGTAGTGTCGCTGGGTCGAACTCATGGCTCATACACTCGTCATAAAAAGTTAAGAACCAGTTTGTCATCATTCCGGCTGCTGTTGGAAACTGGTCGTAGCCTGCAAATTAATTTTGTTAAGGTCGCGTAACCCGGTTGGTGTGAGACTAAGTAGTGAAAGAAAAGAAATACTCGTGCATTTCAGGGACAACGTGGAACAGCATTAACTAACTGGTACGTTAAACTCCCAAACACCCACCCACCCTTAACTAAAATGGTTCAGCAAAAGCGCCCAAAAGTCGATCAAAACTGATTCGCATCACAGAATAAGCACCACAAAACAAAAATGGCGATATGCTGATGAAAGGTTGAAACCTTGGAAAGCCTTTGGATACTGCTCAGTTATTTACCTCCAGTTCATCAGCAGGCATGGAAGCCGGCACAATGAGGCATTGAATCTTTGCGTCTTCTGTCGTTATGCGTGATTTTTTAAAGTGGTCCTTGACTTCTTGCGATGAGTATAGCCATCCAAGCTAAACCCGCATGCCCAAACGTGCAATGGTCGCGTTAAAATGTACCAGAGCGTGTTCAGTGTGGTGCCAGACACCAAAGTTCATTAGCCTTGTTTGCCGAGGCGCGTGATGATGTGACAGTAAATTATAGCAAGTGTCTTTGTTTGGCGTGTCAGAGAATATTAGTCCCTGACAAGGTAATCATTGGACTCAGCTGCTGAACTGGGAAATCGGCTTGTGTTGGTCGTGGTTTTATATTAGTATACGGTTGTTTCCGTGACTACTCTGTGTGTGTGTGTGTGTGTGTGTGTGTGTGTGTGTGTGTGTGTGTGTGTGTGTGTGTGTGTGTGTGTGTGTGTGTGTGCTGATTTCATAATATATGTAAATTCATACACTCCAACAACAATGCGAACTTATTTCCTCTCGGGGACAGTAAAGTAAAATTTAAAGTACATGTATGTGACATCCTTCCTCACCCATCCCCACTGTCCATTCTCCACCCCACAAACTCTCTCTCTCTCTCTCTCTCTCTCTCTCTCACACACACACACACACACACACACACACACACACACACACACACACACACACACACACACACATAATAATAATAATAATAATAATAATGATAATATCAACAATAATAAACCGATTGTTAAAAATTCAGTGTTGGTTTGTTTTCGGCAAAAATAATACCAAACACGTAATATAAAAACCAACAGTACCTCTGACAAGAGTCCACAACAGCCGGCTCAGGTTTAGCAACGACGACAGTGGGCCTGCATATATATGTCCCTTCCCTGATCAAAGGCCTTAGACACGCCGTCTAGCCAGACTGCTAACAGTGCCCAGAACAGCTTCGACGCAAGTGATGACGAGTTGCTGTTGGTGGTTGGTGCAGTGCTTTGCCTGCAGACTGCTTCAGTTTGTCCTGATGATGATGTGAGCGGATTTTGCCGTGAGTGCGCTTCTCAGTCCAACTGCGGTGTCTCTCTGATTTGAGGGGCGGACTGAATCAGGCGGTGTCGTTATGTGCAATGGCCCCCTCTGAAAGACAGTTTGGGGGCGGTCGGTGGTCTAGTGGTTCAGAGACTTCGCCACCCATTGCGAGCGGTCAGGTTCGAGTCCCACTCGGGGCAAAGATTTTTTTTTTCTTTCTCGTACATGGCACCGTCCGATCGTCGGAGGTTCTCTCCGGGTACTCCGGCTAACTCCCCCTCTGCTTTGAAAATTTCCAGCCCACAAATTTTGAAATTAAATGGAAGTCTAAATTCCGAAACTTAGATAGCTGAGCTGACCCTTCGCACCACGTGATTGTAATGTGTTCATGTCCAGTGTGTGAGAGAATGCGTGTGACTCATTTGCCCCTGTGTGTTGGGTTCAGTTCGCGGCGCTTTGAGCCGATTCAAGAAAATGGATAAAGCGCCTGTACTAATACACAGTTATTGTAATCGTTACTGCATCGAGACCATATTCTGACTGTGTTGGTATATATATATATATATATATATATATATATATATATATATATATATATATATATATATATATGTGTGTGTGTGTGTGTGTGTGTGTGTGTGTGTGTGTGTGTGTGTGTGTGTGCGTATTTTCTGCCTTGTATTATTTTTGGAGAGAAGCCGAGATAGCCTAATGGTATAGCGCTGACTTTCAATGCTCGGGTCGTGAGTTTGAATCCCCCGCTGGGTCCAAATATTTGTGCTGGCCTTTTTCTCGTTGCTTCGTGTTTGACATCACCCACGCATAGTGGAAAAGGACGTTAAGCTCCCCAACACCTCACCCATTATTTTGGATGGATGGTCCAACGGTTGCCTGCTTGGTTGCTCGGTCGGCTGGATGGTTGGCATGCATGTATGAATTCTGGTTTGTACTATTTATTACCTTCTTACTTTGTCGTATGTGGGGTGTAATGGTGTACAATACGGTGCATGCAGCAGCACATTGTTATGTATAATTATGAGCTTGTATATGGATGTAGTCTTGGAACTAGGCCACATTGCATACACCTACCGTGCCAACACCCATCCCTAAGTGCCAAGTTGCTCTAACGATGTACTGACAATGTTCCGTCGGGTCGTGAGTTCGATTCTCGACTGACGGACTGGGACCCAGAAAATTGTGCTGGCTTTTTCTTCGTTACTTCAATCGTCTTTGATTACCAGCTACCATAAAGAAAAAGCAAACTAAATAAATTAATTAATTAAATGCAAATCAAAAGCAGTTTTTCGAGGGGGAGTTCGTGGTGTCACATGACACCGGTGCACGCGCGTCCGTGGGTTCTTCATCCCGCAAAAACCACCTGTGACAGAGAGGGAGTGAGAGAGAGAGAGAGAGAGAGAGAGGGGCCGGGGAGCCGCAGCATGGCGTGTCAAACTGATGCGGGTCGATAGACACGGGGAGGGAGGAGATGGTGATAGCTGATGGGACAGGATTACTGGGGCGCATCTGCAGTCATAATAATGAGACATCACTCCACTGACTATCCTCATCCCAATCAGTGCCCCACTCCACTCCAGTCCCCGGTGTCCTATTCGTAACTATCCTATACAACCGCTACTACTAACACTACTACTACTACTACTATTACTCACGGCTACGACATTGACTGCCACTAGTAATAAAAATAATGATCAAGGCGATTTGCTTGCCTCAGAGCGGGTTGCATGTTAGATTGAACATAAGATCAGAGTAGTCTGGCTACGGTTCTCACGCCGACATGTTTAGCGCCCCAACAGACATGAGCCATACTGATGCGGTTCAGTAGTTATTTAGTTAGTTACGTGAGCGGATCGCGACACACTACAGTCACGTGGTGCAAAGATCAGCTCACCTATTCAAGTTCCAGAATTAATTCTTATAGTATATAATTTAGAGTAGTAACAAAGGCGTCGCTTCGCTCAGACAAAATGAAGCCGGATGCGACGCCCCCCCTACATGGTCCACCCCTTGTCGTGGGGTAGTGGCTTGTGTACCTCAATGACCCAGAGAACTATGCCAGCAGGAGCGCATGCTCCTGGCAGGGTCACCCAAGCTGGACAGGTCAAAGGGTAGAGGTCAGACGAATGTGGACCACCTCTCCAAGAGGCTAAACGGGTTTGCGTAGGGTTAACAGCTCTACCTGTAAAAAACACTAAGTTACAAAAGCATCGACAACAACAAACCGAGACATTCACCTGGGCGAGGAAGGGTCTCCATCCCGGAGACCTATGACGCATTGCAGTGAAAGCCGAAAGGAAGCTGCAAGGCCGACCCCCCTTCTAACACCCAGGACAACAACGAGAGTAGCCACATGGAACATCAGGACAATGTATGAAGTAGGAAGGACCATACAAGTAGCAAGAGAGATGAAGAACTACAAGATAGGAGTACTGGGACTGAGTGAGACAAGGTGGCTACAGACAGGACAGCTGAGATTTTCATCGGGAGAGCAATTGCTGTACTCTGGACACACAGAGGATGGAGCCCCCCACACTGAGGGCGTGGCCCTGATGCTGGCACCGGAGGCACAGCGGGCACTCATCGGCTGGGAACCTGTCAACTCCCGCATCATCACAGCCAAATTCATCACCAAGAAAAAAGACATCAAGCTGAACATCATCCAGTGCTACGCTCCCACCAATGATGCGGAAGAGGAGAAAAAAGATGACTTCTACCAACAACTGCAGACAGTGATAGATAGAGGAGGAGCCAAGGACATGACCATACTGATGGGAGACTTCAACGCCAAGATTGGATCAGACAACACAGGCTACGAGGACACCATGGGAACACACGGACTGGGACAGATGAACGAAAATGGCGAGCGCTTTGCAAACTTTTGTGCCCTGAACCAGCTAGTGATAGGAGGCAGCATCTTCCCACACAAGCGCATCCACAAGGCCACATGGAGATCGCCGGACCATGTCACGGAGAACCAGATTGATCACATCTGCATCAGCCGGAAGTTCAGGAGATCGTGGCGGGATGTGCGTGTGATGAGGGGTGCCGATGTATCATCAGACCACCACCTCCTTGCAACAACATTGAGACTTCGGCTTAAGAGGCACACCAACGCCAACAACACACGGACCAGGTACAACGTTGGACTACTCAGGAACACAGAGACACAAGCAGCATTCCGGATCAGCCTTTCCAACAGGTTCCAGCCACTGCAAGACCTGATAGAAGACAGTGAAATGGACATCGAGACACACTGGGAACACAGCAAGAAACTTTGGCACGACACATGCGAAGAGGTCCTTGGCAAGAGAAAGACCCAACATAAGGAATGGATCTCTGCTGATACCATCCAGAAACTGGAAGTTAGGAAAGAGAAGAAAGCTGCACTGAACACGAGCCGAACAAGAAGAGCTAAGGCAAAGGCACAAGAGGAATACACAGCAGCTGACAGAGAAGTGAAGAGGAGCACCAGGAAGGACAAGAGGGACTACATCGACAACCTGGCCAGTCAAGCAGAGGAAGCAGCCCGACAAGGGAATCTAAAAGACCTGTACCAGGTGACCAAGAAGCTCGCGGGCAAATTCCAGCAGACAGACAAACCAGTGAAGGACAAGAACGGGCACCCACTGACAACAACTGAGGAACAGCTGAAGCGATGGGCAGAACACTTCAGGGAGCTGTTAAATTGCCCCATCCCTGAAACACCACCAGACATCCCACCAGCAGAGACAGAACTACCCATCAACTGCGACAAGCCCTCTAAGGCGGAGATCAGGAAAGCCATCATGACACTGAGAAATGGGAAAGCTGCAGGGCCGGACGAGATACCAGCAGAAGCCATCAAAGCAGACACAGAGACAGCCGTCAACATGCTGCACAGCCTATTCAGCAAGATCTGGGAGAAGGAAGAGGTGCCAGCCCAGTGGAAAGAAGGGATCGTCATCAAGCTGCCAAAGAAAGGGGACCTCAGGGACTGCAGCAACTACCGAGGGATCATGCTCCTGTCAGTGCCAGGCAAGGTTCTCAACAGAATTCTACTGGAGAGGATGAGAGAGGCAGTCGACCCCATGCTCCGAGACCAGCAGGCGGGCTTTCGCAGGAACAGGTCCTGCGCTGACCAGATTGCCAGCCTACGCATCATTGTGGAGCAGTCACTGGAGTGGAACTCCCCTCTCTACATCAACTTCATAGACTATGAGAAGGCTTTCGACAGTGTAGACAGAGAGGCACTGTGGAAGCTGTTAAGGCACTATGGAGTTCCTGGGAAGATCATCTCCTTGATCCAGTGCACCTACCAAGACATGAGCTGCAGGATTGCCCATGCTGGCCAGTTGTCAGAAAGCTTCGAGGTGAAGACCGGAGTCCGCCAGGGATGCCTGTTGTCCCCGTTTCTCTTCCTCCTGGTCATCGACTGGATCATGAAGACCACTACAGCAGGCAGGAAAAACGGGATACAGTGGACACTCTGGACGCAGCTGGATGACCTCGACTTCGCGGACGACCTGGCGCTCCTGTCTCACAGCCACAGCCAGATTCAGGACAAGACTACGCGCCTGGAAGCCACATCAGCCGGAACAGGGCTCAAGATCAACAGGAAGAAAACCGAGCTGATGAAGATCAACACCACTGCCAACACACCAGTCACAGTCGGTGGAGAGTCCATCAGGGAGGTGGAGTCTTTTGTCTACCTGGGGAGTGTGGTTGATGGACAGGGAGGCACAGACCGAGACGTCACAGCCAGAATCGGCAAGGCAAGGGCAGCAATGGTCATGCTGAAGAACGTCTGGGCATCCAAAGTTGTCAGCATAAGAACCAAACTTCGCATCTTCAACTCCAACGTGAAGTCAGTTCTGCTCTACGGATGCGAAACATGGAGGACAACGAAGACGATGCAGCAGAAGATCCAGACATTTCTCAACACCTGTCTGAGGCGCATCTTCAACATCCGATGGCCAGAGAAGATCCGGAATGAAGAGCTGTGGGAGCGAGCGGGGCAGGAACCAGTGGCCAAGCAGATCCTGCGGAGGAAGTGGGGCTGGATTGGACACACCCTCAGGAAGCCAGCATCCAGCACCACACGCCAAGCCCTGACATGGAACCCGCAGGGGAAAAGGAAGAGAGGCCGGCCTCGCAACAGCTGGAGGCGGGACACTGAGGCAGAGCTATGTAAGCAGGGGACCAACTGGACTGGAGTGGCAAGACTGGCCCAGAACAGAGTGCGATGGCGAAGGGTTGTCGATGGCCTATGCTCCACGTGGAGCCAAGGGCCTAAGTAAGTAAGTATGCGACGCCCAGTCATGTGAATCAGTTTCAGTCAACTGATAGGGGGAGGCAAGTCAGTCTGAGAGCGCTACCTATTCTAGTCTAGAAAACCTAAGTGTGTGTGAATTGTGTGTCACTGGACAATACTTATCCTGCATTGACTACAAGCCCCACCCCATCCAGTGTGGCTTATATATATAAATTATATACAATTTATGTATACACTATCACTACTGATAGACTATACGACATATCACTATAGAATTACAATTTTATTATAGCCCGCCCTCGCTTTGACCTCTTTAGTTGTAACAAACAGATGTGCCGCTCATTATCTATCCGGCTGTCACGTGTCTTATACTGTACCCAAGTCAGTCAGTGCTCATATCATCAGGGTTGGCAAAATCATAAAAGCGAAATAACTTCACGGATACAGTTCTTGCGAGTCACAGTCAGTACGAGGTCAGTGCTTTCCTTCGCTCTGAAGTTGAGAAGGCGTCTATGTTCGTAATAAGTTATGAGGACAAAACTGCCGCTTACAAAGCTCAAGGCTGTTTGCCTAATGAAGACTTGTTCCTTTTGGCCACTGCGACCAGTTTCGTGACTTAGCTGTTTCACTGAGTCTAATGGTAGAGAAATATGACTTCCTCTGTGTTATGAACAGTAACACTAATAGTAAAGTAACACTCATGATAGTCCTTAATATGAGACCAGTAGTCAGTCCCTTTTAAACAGCACCTTAAACTGTGAGTCTGGCACAGGCAGACACACACGCAGACTCAGCCTAGCACCAGGAAACCCCTATCCCATACATGGAAAGTAGCTGAGATACTTTAGTGATAGTTCCACCCACTACAGACAGACCGCTAGACTCCTAGACTGGTAGGCTGACAGACAACTAGAGACTGAGCAAGAATTAGCCTTCCTTCCACCTCACCTACACTGATGTGTAATCAAAGAGCAATACAGCAACTGAAACAATCAGTATGAGTATTGTTGTTTTTGTCAGTATTAGAAGTACAATACATGACACTCTGGCCGCCCACTGATAGTGGCCCTGCCGGCCCGGCGGCGCTGAGTCCACTGATGCCTGTGCTGTACACGTCGATACGACCAAGTCGCTAAAAAGTAGCCATCCATTGGCGCTGTCTGATTGTTGTTAAATCCTCAACCAAATAATGTCGTCTGCTCGCGATATGCTTCAGTCTACATTCGTAGAACAACGTATACGCCAACCCGAGTTACCAGGCGCACAGGCCGGTTTGAGACGCTAAAGTACTGATGTTCAAGTTGTGAGCCAAGTGACTGATTCTGGGTGATGCACAGGTTAACTGGAAGCGCATTCAGTTCAGTCATGAAAAGTTTTTCACACTCAGTCGCTGTATGTCTGTCATACCGTATTGAGACTTTGCTGAACAGCTTAAACTGGAGTCAGTATCATTCATTATGCAATACGAAAGCATCTCTGCGGAGTGCAGTGCGGGCCAGATCAGCCTAGCTAAAGCCGGTTTGGTCAGTAGCCGGTTCAGCATCACCGTTTGTTTGCCGTTCTTTCTTTCGTTCGTGTGCCTGTGTGCCTGTGTGTGTGTGTGTGTGTGTGTGTCGGTGCCGCGCGCGCGCGGCGTGTGTGTGCGGTGTGTGTGTGTGTGTGTGTGTGTGTGTGTGTGTGTGTGTGTGTGTGTCAGTGTGTCACAGTGTGTGTGTGTGTGTGTGTGTGTGTGTGTGTGTGTGTGTGACTGATTTGTTGGAGTCAAGTGAGTTTATCATGGTGACGTAGCCTTAGTCGTCAACCCTACGCCGACTGAAATCTTGCGATCAATCAGTTCTAAATTCTGAAGTACTCAAATCTGATACTTAACTGAGACTCGACTGAATCAGTCGACGTGACAGAGGAATTTCGTACCGTCAAACTGAGTCATGAATACGGCGAGAGATATGATTATACTCTCTTCATTGCATGCCACTAGTTGGAAGTTCACACCTTCATTTTCTGCTTCTTCCACTTGTCACGTTCTCCTTCGAGTCGGCGTCAGTGGCAGAAAATCAACTTTGCAGCTCACCTCAATTTGGCTCAGTGTCGGCCTGTCTCAGCGGGAATGTTCCGTCCACATACCGCCGGAACACTATGATGAGTAGCTCAGTGAAGTGTTCGCTGATGACAGCATGTCTGTGAACTTAAGTGACACGAAGGTATGTCGTCTGTAACTGAGGATAACTGAGTTACTGTGGTGTCGGTGCTGGTGATAAGGGGTCACAGTGGCGGCGGCGGCGGCGGCCGCAATGATGGTCACAGTCAGACTGAGGTGGTGCCGGGTCAGTCACGGTGGTCACTCAGTACGTGACTGACTGATCACTGAGTGGTCACAGTGTTGGTCACGGTCAGTGTGTGTGTGTGTGTGTGTGTGTGTGTGTGTGTGCAGGGGTGGTTGTGTTGATCACTGATTCTCATCTTCGTCAGTTGTTGTCGTTGTTGTCACACGGCCGCGCGGATCACTGACTAGGGCCAAAGAGCGTTTCAGACTAAAGGGACGTAGCACAGGGCTCCTCTTGTCTCGAGTCAGTACTAGTAGCCCAAGAGTTACTGCTCTTAGTTTACGTTCTAATCCGTCCGTGTCACGGCTTGGCAGAGGAGTGCCGCGAAAACTTCGACCAACGTACCAGCGAACTTAGCAACTAACAGAGTACTCACAACTGAAAGAAACCAGTAATGGGCTTGAGGAATTCGCTGAATTTTGAAAATAACAGATCTGGCTCTCCAAGGCAGTCATCGAATGACCGTCACTGCCGTCAGAACCGCCGGCCGGACCGGGCCGGGCCCGACGGAGAGGGGGGCGGGACAAGGGGGGGGGGGGGAGGAGGGAGGGGGTACAGTGTATTAAGGAGAATCTGCCGGTTTCTTCGACCACGTACAGTCTCGCGAAATTCATTCAACTCATTTCATAATAGCACCCGAAGTTCATTCTCCCTCTGTACCACAATAATCAACCGAATCAGTATTGTTGTGTACAATAACCATATGTGGCCGGCGGCCGCTCTATTCTTCATATATCACTGTCAGTTACAGCTATACTGGCTCTTTGACGGTTTTTGTTGTTGTTGTTGTTGTTGTTGTTTTAATCAGCCTTTTTCAAATTCCTCCTTTCAAGTCAGTTCAACTGAGTTCAGTGGAGAGTGGGCCGGTACAACAATATATAAGTATGACAGTATGCTTCAATAATGGACATTGCAGAACTGAAGTATACTGAGTTACTGTCAGTGTACGAATCGACATAACTGTAATTCTATAGGAAATAGAACAAAAGAATAAAATCCTTGTTCTGGAGGTCTCCGGTGCTATTCGACGGAGTTTCTTACTTTTTACCACCACCACCCCCACCCCCAAAACCACCATCAGCACCCACCACTCTAGTCCGAAAAAAAAATCCGAAAAAAAAAAAATCCGTCGGCATTACCGCCGGGACTAATGTTGCAAGATGCTAGCGCCCGGTGGACCACGCCCCTTTTCTCACAGTGATGCTCGGCGCCGCCATTATTACAGGCCGGGGTTGTCATAACCCATAACCTGGCTCATTCGGGTGCACATGCCCACGTACGGTACCCCTCAGGCGTTTGCGTTAAATTTGCATCTTTGGTTGGTGGTTGAATTGAGCTTGGCTGACATCACATGCTCGGGGCATGATCAAATGGCTTTGCCAATAATCCACAAAGAGGTCAAGGCCGCGGGTGACGAATGCCGAGATCGAGGCCAGCGCTTCAACATGGCCGCTACTGTAGAGTGTGTAGCTCACTTGGATTATAAAAAGTCTTACCATCTTGTAACTACGGCGTAAGGATGGTCGTCAGAGGGTTCATAAAGCGGAGGTGAGTTCATGGTATCAATTGATTTCAATACTTTCAGTTGTTTAGTCCGTTTTCGGGATTGTGGTAACAGCCGTGAAAGCAGAACTCGGAACCAGAGATTCTTGTTCGGTGACAAATTTCACTGCCATTTTCCTTGCGCTTCGGTTTGTTTGTTCTGTCAGGAGGAAAGTTTCACAGCAGCCGTGTCAAAAACGAATTACGCTGCCACAGTCTGACATTTACTCAGACTTTTCCGTGAAGCTGAGGTGTCTGGAGCAATGGATTTATGGGGCAGATAATCTAAAGATCGGGGCACAAGTAAGGATCTGTCGTCTGCAATGGCACCGAGCTTAGTGCAGCTTCCGAACAATTGTAATCAGGAACCACTCAAACAGTTGCGGCCGTCGCCAGCTCCTGTTATCTAAATAACGTTTTCAGACAAGTAAAAATGTACGAAGTCAAGAATTATTTTCTGTGGATTTGTATGATTGTGTCAATGGTACACTCGTGTAGTCTGCAGGCTGAGACTGTGGAAGGCTTTCATGATAGCCATCATATGTATCTCAAGAAAGGGGAACCATTTATCTTTTATCCAGAGTGGGAGAGGAAAGGCTGTCTTGTCAAATAGAAAATATGCAAAGCTTTGCAGAATATGTAGGATTGTTGTGAATTACCCCCACACCCTTAACCACTTTTCCCAGTTGTTTTTTTTTTAAATTGTAAAAAAAAAAAGTTATTAAACAAAGACTGACCAGACACTACTGTGGTGCAAGATTAATGTAAAAGTCTTTGAAGATGTTTTGTATTTTGTCAAACTTCCATTCTCCTTTTCCATACCTCCAACTCATCCCCTTGCCCACATTCTTTGCAGAGTGGGGGGTGGAGGGTGTCAGTGGAAGCGTGTATGATTCTGAGTTGTTTCTGAACATGTGCACTGCAAGCTGTACAAGAGATCCACACATTCTATAAACAAAAGAGGGATTCTTGTCCTTACTTAACCCAGTAACAGCTAACATCACAGCACCCAGGAGCTGGAAGAAGTAATTACCAGAGGCAGGCTTACCTAGATACTGTACTACGGGAATGTGTACTCATGCTGTAAGTGTAAACAAAAGGGTATTTGGGTCGGCATGTGAGAGCATCTTCTTCAGTCTCAGACTAGTCTTGCTTTGTACTGTGTGGTTTTGACTTTCAGTGCCTGCAGGTACCCCACAAACCCTCCACTCATCAACATCAGCCTGCCCCCCCACCCCCCACCCCCACTGCCACCCCCTCCCCTCCCCCCTTAAAACCCGCTCCAGCCTCCCCCCCCCCCCCCCCTCATCTTTTCCAAGGCATGTGGTCCCTCCCCCTCCAGCTGTGAAGGGTCCTCTGCTGTTTCCCTCATCTCCCCCCTGTATCTGTCTGAGTGGCTGGGACAATAAAGTGAACCCTGCTGCTCCTTTTGCACACAATGGGGTTGCCTGTCCCTTCTCAGCAGGTTTAAAGCCTTCTTTTATATTCAGTGATAGTGTCTGTCATTGTCTGTGTTGGGGACTTTCAGCGCAGTGTTTCTGCTTCTGTTTTGTGCTGATTGTTCACCCCACGTCTGTTGGTGATACATGTACAACTCAGGCCTTCATTAACTGATTATGTTAGCTTTAGCAATATATAGCATCCATGTGGTAGGTACATGTAGTGATGTATACATTATTTTGCATTTGTTACCATAAATTCATCACTAATTTCAGTCTTTCACACAGCCTGTATCATGGTGCGGTTGCGTTTTGAATCCAGCGTGGATATTTAGTGTTTATTGTTTTGACAGGTTTCACCATGTTCCTGATATAGATCTATAATAATAGCATTAAGCGCATTAATATAGGTGCTGAGGACTAAGTATTTCGCTCAGTGTGGCGCAAGCTAAACCCAACACGATCTATGTAAAAATTAAATCATTTCTGTGTGCATACGTAATTTGCCTGTTTTGAAAAGTTCTCCAGACAGCTTTGTACGTGGTGCAGTGCTGAGTGTGCATGCAGTCAAAATTTTACAAAGTGTAAAAAAAAGTTCTTTCCAAATCCAATTGTACCACAACAACACTCATAGTCATACACAACTCTTTATTGTAGTGTACCCATCACCTCATGGTAAGAAAGGGGCCAGACTGGTGTTTTTGGAGAGGTGGGTGGTTGTGTGTGTGGGGGGGGGGGGGGGGATAAGAAAGTGTGCTGTGTTTGTTGAGGAGGGGGTGCACTGTAGCGTCACGCAGGGCTAGCTGACATTAGAGGCCTGTGATTACAAGGGGGCACCAGCAAGGGAGGGAGTGGGAATGCCTGATAAGGAACCAGTCATGTGAGAAACACATTGTTTGTGCCCCATATGGTATGTCTTTTCCAGAAACGGCTGGTTTGCTCAAAACAGTATTGACTCTGTATCTTTGCACTGCTGTTTTATCAGTACTGATCTGCATTTTGCGCAGTAAGTGGTGTGTGTGGGGTGCAGATCAAATGTTGCGTTGTATAGCAGTAAACTGTTTCTGGGTATTGTGTTGCATACTGGTGCTTGCGTAACTTGTAGGATTTTTTTTACGGTGGTTGGTGTCAGACTTGTTCGTTCTTGTCTGTGACTGTGAGTACGAAAATAGTGCAGTCATATTTTCTGAGAATTTTTAGTAGATCAGCTATCTTTGCACTAATCTGTCATACATTCTGCAGTCTTTCAGAGACTTTGTCAGTTTATCATATATATGGAGCCTTTCGCATTCTCTGCATATTAGGTAGCTTGCGTGGCGTAAAGCCCTAAGTTACTAAGGAACGAACGAACTCTGCTTATTAGATGATATAGGGGGTCATAGCAGCGAGGAGACAGGTATCGAGTTTGTGTTTGACATGCAGTGGTATTAAATTTTAATGTTGTTACCGATGCCAGGGTATAATGTTATGCCATATATATATATATATTATCCATTAAAATAAATTCTAATGACATCAATTATGACAGTGAGCTGTGCCGCTGAACTTTAGAAGTGTGGGTTGTACAGCACGAGGGTATACACGTGCTAATGTTAATTATTCTGCTGATAAAAACCAAAACAATGACTTGAGTGATATAATGGACCACTGACATTTCTGACAGATCTGTGTCATCCTCTGTAACTACTGTTTGCCTTTTGTTTGGGCGTATACATGTGTATGAAGATGGAAAGTGTAAAGTATAGGATTGGAATGACCCTACTAGTACTTGACTCCTTGTTGAGATAATGCCTGGTGATTGTAGGTCACTGGGCATTCAGCCTTAAAGGTCTTCAGTATGGAGATACTACCAACTACCTGAAGCAGTGTGTTTTAATAAACAATGCAACTTTGCAAAGTGCACAGTCAGCTCTTATCATACCCGGGCATGAGTTTGTTGTGAATTCAGCGCGCTTTTGGCCACCGAGCGAGACACATCACAGCAGCATGCACTGGATGTTGTATGAGTGTGGCAGCAATCTTTCTTGTGCAGTGTCCAAACGCAGACTGAGGTGAATTCAGGCTCCACTTTGCTTTATTTGGAGTTATGGAAACCCTGAATATTCTGTTACCATGACGGAGTCGACTCTGCACTATGCACAGTCGGGCAGATTTTAAAAACACGCTGTAGCTTATTATTATTTATTCATTATTGCAGACCATTAAGCAAGCTGTGTATTTTATATATATTGCTCCTGTTTACGTGGCTTAGTGAATGGGTTACTTCATTGTCCCTGGCAGGCAGGTTTAGGAAAACTGTGAATAGATGCACGTTCTTACAGGTATTTCCTTCACTGTTGTGGGCTTCTTTTCCTGTTTGGTACATGCCGGGAACCATGTCCTGTTTGTGAGTGTGATGGATCATACAGAGCTGCTTTGCGTCTGTCCGTTTACAGGTCAGCTGTATCACGTAGTACTACATAAAGTCTCGAGGAAGCTTCTGATTTGCCATAGTACTTAGTAGTGGGAAAGATTTTTTGTTGTTTTGTGTTGACACCGGAATTCTACCACGGAATACTAACGGGCACAGTGCATTTTCTGCTTTCGATTTTTTGGTTTCTTTTACGTGTATGTGTACTAAAATTGGAAATCCATCATTGAATACTAAGGGTAACAGTGCATGTTTTTTTTTTGCTTTGTTTTTGTTGTTGTTGTTTCTTAAATAGTTAAATTATGTGTGTACTCAAGATCTCTCTCTCTCTCTCTACTGCTTGAAAGATGTTAATGTAGCAAATGCAATGCTAATGTTTCATCATCGTCCTCTGTGTCTCTCTCGCTGTCTGTCTTTCTCGCTGTCTCTTAGCAGATTATCACTATCAACACATTCACTCACTAGTCACTAGCACAAGCTGATGAAGTCATAATATTGTGTTAACCACATGCTTCAAATTATACATACATGTTATGTCGACACAGGCTAGACTGTGAATCATTCTCATCCATTCCATAATTCGTATGGTGGCCACATTACTCACAAAGGCTGCAGTTGCTGTAGACAGGTCAGGTTCGAGAGTAAAAAACTTGAAAAACAAAAATAAAATGAAAGCAACAATAGTGATTTGCTGATCAAATAAAAGTGTGTTTAAAATGCCTGTAATTATTGTCAGAGTGAAATAGAATGCCACCATGTCAGAAAATTATTATTACAATAGGTATTAAAATAATAGATCTATACGTATCACTTGACTTGATTAAAACCAGCCCACCGTATTGACTGTGAATGGTTGCATAGATCTATGTTCACATTAATATTATAGTGTGGGTGTTTCTTTGTGACAGATGTTATGAAACATGTTGACAGTACCTAGTAGTTTATGATGTTGGCAGTGTATTGTGTGCGCGCACGAGCGCACAGCACACGCACGCACACACACACACACACACACACACACACACACACACACAGAGTCTCACACATGTATGCACATGCACACACACATGTATGCGCGCGCGCACGCACGCACGCACACACACACACACACACACACACACACACACACACACCACATAATCGACGTAACACCCTCACAATTATTTGCCTAATGAACCATCTGTTGGGTATTGCCATTCGTGAGTCAGTCTGCCAGTCGCGGTCAAAGGTTTACAGACAAGCTGACTTGTGTATAAATTATAATTTAGCTTAAGTCTCTTTGTGTTTGTTTCTTTCCTATAAAGTAACTTTTCACAGTTGCTTTCACTTCTGATAAGTTTTGAAGACGCTTTTCCAGACGTCCAGGGGATTTGAACCTAGTACACCAGACACCTTAGTCACTTGGCCCAACCTCCAATACCCTTAGTTTTGTGATATTGTGTACCTAGCACTCAAGTGTTGTGTGCTTTTGGGGGGGGGGGGGGGGATACAGTATTTGAACCTAGCAGAAACAGCTGTGTGTATTTTCCACCACCACAACCTGAAAATGATTCACCTGTTGCTTACTCATAATGACACATTAAACAGGCTTCCCCTACGCTTTCCCTTTATGAGAAATAGTCCACGTTCTCTCAGGAAGGTTTTATGGTAGATTTTACACTGTATAAAAAGGGGCTTACAACACTGCAGGGAGAGAAGCAGAGAGATGACTGCAGCAGTCATTTAGGTTTGGGTTCCGTCTTCTTGGTATTTAATATTATTGAATAGTTTTCCATAAAATTTAAAGCATGGTCACTAATGTTAGTCCGTTTTTGTCAGTTATTTCATGTGTGCAAATTCTGTTTCACTTTCAGGGGGATTCCATGTTTGTAGTGAGCAACCAAACGGCAGTCATCGGGAGTCATTTCATCAACAAAGGACAAGCTATCAAGGACCTGAGAACTTTTTTCAAATTCATTTTGCCAGCAAAACAGAAACCAGCTGTAGAAGGCACCATATGACACATGTAAACTAATGAAGACTGCACAGATATTTTGAGAACACACGATTTGAAAGTTACGTAAGGAAAATGCGAAGCAAGGACAGTTCACTGGAAGGACACGGACGTATTGGCGAGTCGTGGGAATTCAGCTGCTGACAAAAGGTGACATCCTGAATTGTGTCATGGGATAAATGGTGGAGCGGTTTCTCTAGCTATCCGAAATTCCTTGCTATGGCGAGCGAGATACGGGCAAAGTGTCTCCTCCACGACAGTCATATTCAGATCCACAAAGCAGCGTTCCACCCTCATCAAGGTCAAGGTGGTGACAATTTTGATCCTGAGGACAGAGGAAAGTTCGAAGTCAACGGCAACTATGCCGCCAACCCCGAACTAGAGGTCCCTCTGACAGGGGCGGGACCAGTGTGCTCATGCGACCACAATCGAATGGATATGATGGAGGTTCAAGCTAGCCTTCCCAATGGGAACGCAGACAAACAGATTTCGGAGGAAAGGGGACACGTCACGTTCCTGCTCGCTAGTGACGACAGTTGCGATGATGCCCCTTCACCGTCGTCAGGTAGCGGTGACAGTAGCGCAGTCACCAGCAATGTTGGGAAAGGGGTGAAAAACAAATCACGAGGCGGTGGTCACTGCCAGCGATTCAGCAAAGAAACGGTGATTTCCCAGCAGCCCCACATAGTCGAGGAGCAGCTCTTCTCTCCGCACATGTTCGAGCGCAGCATGTCATCGTCGGCAGTCGAACAGACTATCACCAAAGATCTTTTCCTGCAGCTCAAAGAGTCTTTGCACGCCGACACGGCGGTGGAACTGGAAACCACTAGAATCGGACAGTCAGCAACCAACACGGACACCTCTAGTTCTACAGACAAGCATGCTGACACTGAAGAAGCAGCCACACACGACAGTGACGATAAGTGTCAACCCGGACATGAAACACCGGCAGTGTCTGAATCAGAACCTGAACATAATGACCTGTCAAAGTCTGCGGAAGACGAAACAGTTACAGAACCAACAGTACCGGTATCTTTTCCCAAGAAGGCTCTCTGCTTACCGAGACCTTTCAGATCACGAAAAAAGGATCCTGGTAGCGGGAAACTTTCAGAAAAGCCGCCCATCGGTCCGACATCTGTCAGAGGCAGCAAGAGCAAGGCGCCGCCTCCGCGGCAGTCATGGCTGTTGCGGTTGTTTGAATCGAAACTTTTCGACATGTCCATCGCCATTTCATATCTCTTCAACTCCAAGGAACCAGGAGTTCAAACATATTTAGGTACGTATTTGGCGTGTATATTCAGGTGTAAAATGTATGAGTGATTTAATAATAATAATAATAGTAATGAGTATTGTATAGGCGCTTTACCCAATTTCATGAATCAGCTCAAAGCGCTGCGAACTGAACTCAGCACGCACGCTCACGTGAATCACACGCATTCTCTCACACACTGGACATAAACACATTACAATCACGTGGTGCGAAGGGTCAGCTCAGCTATTTAAATTTCGGAATTTAGAATTGCATTTATTGTTCAGATTTGGTGGGCTGAACATTTCCAAAGCAGAGGGGAAGGAAGCCGGAGTACCCGGAGAAAACCCCTGATGATCGGCCTGAATGAACGGTGCCACATACGAGAAGGAAAATTTCTTTGCCCCAAGTGGGACTCGAACCCCTGACCTCTCGTGTTGGTGACAAGTCTCTTATATAGTCTTAACCACTAGACCACCGACCGCCCCGATTTATTAATATTAGCTTATTTGATGTTTGTCTGTCATCAAAAGCCTATCAAAGTGTTCAACTTGTATGTGAGGTCTAGCTCTGACACTCGGATCTAAAATGAAATGCATGGTATCAGGCACTCCAGTATGTACAGTATCATACATTCAGCGGGTTGCGAGTTGACTTCTTGTGATTTGGTGCCACAAAGGAACATGTACTAGTTAACACTTTCAGCCCTGCCACCGTATCACCTACGGTCTCGCAGACCCTAACAATAATATGTGTGCATGTGACCGACTCCCATATGCTCTGCACAGTGGTAGATTCTCCTATACGATGGGTCCAGTACTTCTTGAGAAATAGGGTTTTGTATGCAAGAGCCCAGCTTTAGATCTAGCACACTGGAAAAACTCCCAGGCAGAGAGCGTTATCGCTGTTGAGATTCCTGCAGGGCTGAAAGGGTTAAATTGCAGTTAATTTGTTTGCATGCGCTACAGTATGAGTTTAGCATTTAGGGTTTCTGATCGTTGCGCTGTTGTGCTGACACTCAATGGTCTACACTGTATACTGTTATTCAATTGCAGGCAATAAGATGTTCAGTTTTCTCGACTGCGAAGTGGACTTCTACCTACCCCAGCTGCTCAACATGTACATTCACATGCATGACGTGGCAGAGGCCGTTCACCCATATTTATTGCACAGGTATGCGAAGGGCACAGGCCACAGGTTATTAGCTTCCAGGTGTACAGTTTATTGATAATCAGTAATGTATAAATTCCATAATAAATTACTAGGGGTCCTTTGTAGTGAAGATAATATTCTGTCCAAGAGAGATATTGGTGAATAAAATAATCTTCCTTGCTTAGAACTCTCTGTGATTTATCACATCTTCCTTGGAGGGGAGGGGGGGGGGGATGACCTTTGAGGACATTTTAGTAAAAATTATTTCCTTTCATCAGGGCTTTAAATCAATGGGAACCAGTGTCCTAGCTAACAGTACAGCACAACTCATTTGTCCTGATTATTGTACACTGTGGCTCAGAAATGATTGGACGTATATAATGTCCGCCTTAGTAAGAAAGTGATTGGACATTTCGAAAGTGAATCGGCCTATCACTGATGCCCAGTGTGGATTTGAGACCCTGTCTCCTTCTGGGGGAACCATATTGGACAAACTGACAGGGCCTTGGACTATCAGTTTTAGGACCTTGAGTTCAAAGCTGCAAGCCAGAAGTTTGTGCTGGCTGTTTCTTCATCGCCCTACCTTTGATATCCCCTGTATTTAGTGGGGGAAAAAACATTAAATCCACTTCAGTCTCTGATGACTGTCTGTTCTTTCAGGTGTCGGAGTACAGTGGAGTTCTCGGTCAACGCAGCCTGGCTGCTTGGTGCTTTCTCCGCAGATGTGCTGAAACCCAACTGGAAAAACTCCCAGGGAGTGAAGTTGAAAAATATGATCCTCAGTGAGGAATTGAGGTGTGTGGCCGTGTGGGTGGATGTGTATGTGTGACCACTGTGTGCAGTACTTGGTTTTCCCTTGTGATGTACAGCGTGACCAAGAAAACAATAACACACACACACACAAAAATGGAAAAGATGTATGGTCTGTTCTTGATGGTGTCTGCATTTCAAAGGTTATACATGTACAATGGTTTACACGCATAGTAAGTGATTGCCGCCTTTTATCTAATGCTTTAGTGGTCAGCTGTTTTGATAGCAGCCCACCAATATGGTGATGCCCACAACTGTGTCTAAGTCTGCAGACAACATCACTCAAAAGTGATGAATGGAGGAATGTGGAGATAAGATCACAGACTGCTGTCTTTTGTCAGAATCTGAGAAAATGGAAAAAGTACATAGTGCTGCTGTTTTCAGGGGAGGCAGAGGCCTCTAAAGTGAAAGTGCTACTGTTTGGGGGGGGGGGGGGGGGGGGGGGCGGTTTTGTAAAACCTCTGTGCAGATGATCAACTTCTACTAGTTACTGAGATTAGAAAAATTGTGTCTAGTCGCGGATTTGGATCTCCTCACATTTTCTCGCTAAAGTAAAATACATGTAATGTTTTATATTCTCAGGCCGGCATCTGTACCAGTACCAAAGGCTCTCAGTGGCATACCCAGCCCTACATCCACCAACGCCCCCGCCCTGTCCACCTCCCCACCCAGCGCCAAGAAGACTCATCACCGCTCACGTTCAGAGGCAACAGGTGAGGATTGGCATGGTAGCTGTCACTAAAGGCCTGATGTATGTTCTAGTATGTAACGTACTTTCATCTCTTGTCCAGTCGTGTGTGTGCTGAGTAGCATAGTGCAGCATGGATTTTTTTTTTTTTTTTTTTTTAACTGTGAGTTCAGGGAGCAGCTCAGTTGATCTGCATACAGAGACATTGGTGCCAACACTAACAGTATTCCAGTAGTGACTAATCCCAGTTTGTGTTTCACAAAATGAACTTAATGCAGACCAGTTCGTGAAATGTTGGATTTCTACATACGAAATTATGTGATTTTTGCTGTTTTGTTTGTTCCTCTTTTTTTTTTTTTTTTTTTACTTTAATTTGTTTTCTTTCTTTCTTTCTTTTTTTTTTTTGGGGGGGGGGGGGGGGGGGGGTTGGAGTCAGTGGGTATTTCAATCTCTACCTAGTTCAGAGTAATTTACACTTTAAACATAATTTAATTTAAAATAAAGTTATTAAGCTTTGCATATTGTGCTAGAGAAATGTTATACATACATGTAGTGATTTGTGTGATGGAGCACGTGCAGTTTTAAATGTCAATAAACAAACACAAATTAAATAATAAGTAAGAATAAAACAGGATACAAAAATAATCAATTTTTCCCTATGACATGCCACTTGTCAGACTCAATGCTGTTGGCAACGATGCCGGACTCGCCACGGCCACGTAAGAAGTCAAAGCTCTACGCGAGCGAGGAGAGACTAGACAGTGGGCATTCTTTTCTAGATTCTGTATTTCCTTTTTTCCCCCTTGTTTGCTTTCCAAGCTGATGACGCAGCCATGAGTACACACATGTGACAGATGCTTCTTGCTTTAAACACTGCCGAATCTCATGCCCTCACGGAGAGAAATGTCCGGATAATTTTCAGATAGGTGTACTATGCAGATTTTGCCCAAAGAACATAAGTAAGAACAGTGCCTGTCGCCCAAGTAAAGTTTGGTCTGTGTTAAGAACAATCTGGGCGTAGATGGGTTATAGTCTTTTGTGGCTGCAACACTAGGCCTTCGTGCCTTTGACAACTTTTTTTTTTTTTTTTTTTTAAGTACTTTATTATCCCTTTCGGGAAATTCGGGCTGCTTCCCCTGGGGGAAGCGCATCGCCGCGGTGCAGCGCCACCCAATATCTATCCTATATTTTTTACAATTTTGCTGGGGGAGGAAAGCCGGATAACCCGGAGAGAAACCCCCGACAAGCAGCCCTGTAGCCAGGAAAAACCGGTATCACATATAAGCTCGACCTGGGCTCGAACCCACGCTTCATCGCTATGACAACTTCTACGAGGTGCCCGCAGCACGAGGAGTTCATGACATGGACCGCACTTACGTTTTCACTCCTGTGTCTCAAACTGCAGCCGGTAATCGGCTCCGTAACAGAGAGCATGTATACTACGCTAGTACAGATGCTGTCTGTCCCAAGGCCCTAATGCTGCAAGCAGCTAGTACCAGTTGCCATGGGCACGAGGGGCTTGTGCTGTGGCTAGAAAAGAGTTAATACAGTATAAGGTGTTTACACTTTGGAATACTTTCAGAAGGGTGAAAGCAACGTGTGTGGGGGGGGGGGGGGGGGAGGACAAAAATGATGACAAATTTCAACACTGTTGGTACTGTATTGTGACGCGGGACTAGAAGACTCGACACTGCTAATCTGTTTGCAAGCTCAAGAGCATTAGGCCACCCCAGTTGTCAGACTAGTTCAAAATCAAGAAGCACAAGTGACCTGATGTAGACAGCTCTCTGAAGCTGAGAAACCAGGTTTACACATAGCATGCGTATTAACATAGCATGGTGTAAATAACTGATGCAGATGCGTGACGCAGCCTGGGAGATAGTAAACCAGTCGTGAACTAACGCAACCTACGCAAGTTATGCGGCGTGCGAAATAATTAGGCTGATTGAGGTTCGGTAGTGTGACAGCTGTATGTAGTGTGCTGATCACATGTACATGTACACACCATTTTGCCTTCTCATCAGCTTGTGACGGTGTAGGTTGCATTTGCAAGTTCTGCCTCTCTTTTTTATTTACTTTTTTTTTTTTTTTTTTGAAACAGAGAAACACATTTCCATTTACTTACCCGTTTGCAGTTTACATTTTACAGTTTTCATGTCAGACTTGACACATATCAACAGTATATCTCAAAACTAAAATTTTCAAATGTGAAAATTTGAAGTTCAACTGTTTTCTTGTTGCTTGTTAACCATCTGTATGATTATGTATACAATACATCAAATGCGTATAGTTTTGCCATATAGAGCGCAATTTGCTGTCATTAATCTGTGAAACTTAATCAACCGGCTTGCTTCTTGGACTGTTAAAGTGTAACTTAAATTTCTTTCAGCATGTTTTCCCGTACATATATATATTCCTTATTACTTTTTGTGTATTGGGAACAGTTTCAGCTCAGCAAATTAGACACTACATACAAGAACAATTTTATATACACTGTCCTCACATTAGGCATTTTTCATCATGCCTGATGTTGAGGTATTTGAACACTGCCTGTCTCATGATGTTTTTCAAGGTGTTGCATTTTTGTTTGAATTTTTTTGTGGGTTTTACAGCTGGTTTTCTTTCTTTGTATTTGAGGGAATTCGGGACTTGGTAAAGAGTGCTGAATTAGTTTCCAGTCTGAAGTACCTTTGGGTTATTTGTATAATTACGATTTTTTATTTTTTTTATTTTTTATCATTTCCTTGCCCCATTCACTGCTTAAGAACCCTTACCCATCACAGCTGAATGCAGCATCTATCTTTTTGTTCTACCCACGCATACTTGCACAGCCCTGTTTGGGTTTCGTCCGTTTTACAACTAGTATTTCTTAGTACAAGTCAGCATTTTCCTTTTTCCTTTGAATACGTAGTTGCAGTACATTGTGATTTTGTTTGATGAGTAGTACATGTGTGTCTTTTCTCACTTTTAATAATATGGAACACAACATTTACATTTTGTTGTTTAGATCTTTTTCCCCGCAGCTTAAAAGTTCATAGCATAAAATGTGCATTAACGTACTAAAAGTATGTCTCAACTTTCGATTACTCCAAGTCCAAGGGAGGTACATTACCATCACAATAGCAAAGAATGAAAACATACAGGGAGGACTGGTTTTGAGCCTATTTATAGCCATGAGTATGACAGCGGAACCTGTTGGTACAGTTTTCAAGTCCTATAAAGCACACACAACAACCATGCACTCGAGCTGAGAACACAAAAACTTTGTGAACATCCTGCATACTCTCTCTCTCTCTCTCTCTCACACACACACACACACACACACACACACACACACACACACACACACACACACACACACACACACACTCTCTCTCTCTCTCTCACACACACACACACACACACACACACACACACACACGGAGACATGCAGTCTTCTGCTGTTAGCACAGACCTTCATCCCTGGGTAATGGAGGTCTATGGCATTTAGGTATTTACCTACCCGGCTCTGTATGGCAACCAACCAATAAATGGTGGGATCCACAACGTTGTCAGTGTTAATGAACATTACACCTGGGTCAGGGGCAGGGGACATTTTCATGCAGTGTCATCAACGCTGAGTATGCTATACCGGGTATGTACCAGTAGCATGCGTAGATTGGAGTGGGGAGGGGAGGGGAGGGGAAGTAGAGGACAAGGACATAACACTTACGTGTCTACCGATGTAGGCTACTGTGTTTCAAAGCGTATGTTTGACCATGGCCGCCTTAGCAAGCGAGTGCAGATAGTGCAAATCTATAACTGCGTCAGATGATGGATTAGCCTTAAAATTGTATTTTGTTTATTGATCGGTCAGCTGACGGGGAGGCAGTTTCTGCCACAGGATGTGGATAGGAAATAGTCGCTTAGAGGTTGGGACTACCCTAGGGGCAAGGCTAGATGACCATCTGCTGCAATTCACCCAAGAACAGATACAACTACGCTTGCACTGTGGTTTCTATGCAAATAGATTTTGGCTGTAAGTCACCTGGGGCTGTTTTTAATGTTAATTTGCAAGGCTAGAGCTCATTGGTGTGTGAACATCTTCATACTTCAGATCACCGTATCGTTAACTTCAGCGCTCCAAGTTCAGTTCAATTCATTATACATTGTGTCTTCCTTGCGGGAGAGACAGGCAACGTAAGTATACAGAGCCGTGAACTCAGAGAAGCAAATACATTGAAAGAAGAGAATTGAGCTAGCTGACAAACATGACCAAAATGCAAAATTCACAGGGTGAATACAGTGACACTGTGCACTGCATTATACAAGAAAACCTCTTACTCTGTGAACCATCTGCAGACTACCATAATAATGATAATAATAATGACAGCCCACCATTTTGGGCTCTCTCATGGTTGAGGAACACATAGAGCAGCAACCAGCACACACACACACACACACACACACACACACACACACACACACACACACATCATACGTACATACCTGTATGGGGAACACACAGTTGGCAACCAGCACATACGCACAAGCACGCACGCACACACACACACACACACACACACACACACACACACACACAATATCATACGTACATGTATGGGGAACACATAATTGGCAAGCAGCACACACGCACAAGCACACAGCCGTGCTGTGTACTGCACTCAGACTAGTGGGGATACCAGAACTCCCAGTCCGAGGGATACAGACTCAGCTAATCATAGGCGACGTGAAACAACAAGTACGTTTACCACCCTGTATCTTTTATCTTCACACTGTTTCTGACGAAGATCACCAGTGCAGGTTGGAGACACCGTGACAGGCAGCTCTGTATACTGCACATAAAAAAAAACCCTTTCTACTCTGTGAGCCATCACGCTTTAATTCTCACCGGATAAAAAAAAAGCCAGGCAATGGCAGGCGGCATCAACAGAAGCCTAGCGGCCATGCGGCCTAACCCCCAAGATCGATAATGTGAAATAATAATGGGATCAGACTGCCCTACCCTCCCAACCTCTACCCCCACCCCCCCCCCACCCTCCACCTGAATTACTCTCACGGGAGACGGCACAGCAACCATTAGTCTGTCAGGCCTGAAGGGGAAACCAGAGAGAAGAGAGAAGGTGGTTAGTTAATGTGGCTCCCAAACAGTTGATTGAACGGAGATAGGATGAGACTCAAAAGTGAAAGGTGGCTATCAGGTGAAAAGAACAGGGGCAGAACGTGGCTAATGGAACGGGGGTGGGGGGTGTTGGGGGAGGGGGGAGGGGCGGAGGTTGTAAGTGGATAAAGAGAGGCATAAATGAATTTGAATTTGAACCATAGCAATATACAGTGTATCGGAAAAATAGATTAAGCGGTAGCCCATTAGAATTTGAGTAAATGGAGATATGGCGAGACACAAAGATTGAAAGGCGGCTAACTATGAACAGAAAATGGTTAATGGATTGGGGAGGAGGAGGGGGGGGGGAGAGTGTGTGTGGGGGGGGGGGGGGAGGGGGGTGTCATAACACAGTAGATAAATACAGTGTAGTTACAGTGGGGGGGGGGAGGGGGGGGGCTAGGTAAATGAACAGAGCCACAAAGAAGCAGTAGATTAAAACAAGAGATTACACAGTAGTCCATTAGAAGTTGCCTGTAAAGGCACCTGTGCTTCTGTAGATAAACATCTGCTGATGTGTAACTCAGGAGAGAGAGAGTGGCATCTGTTCTGTACAGGATATTTAGAGAGACAGCACCCTTTCTACAATGCTGAATGTAATTCACTGACACAGAAATGACCGACATTCCCCGCTCATTGCTGATATTAAAATTTGAAGGAATACTTGTAGTAGCTTTGAGCGCTCATTGTCAAACAGTGAAATACACTCCTGTAAAGACAGTCTATGGGCAATGCAAGTAAAATGGTTACAGTGAATATCACCGTTTGGTCAGGTGGTCCCTGTGCACTGAGATCACCATATTTTGATGATCCAAATTTCAGCCGTCAGTTCTACATTTATTGTTGTATTCAATCTTTTTTTTTTTTTTTTTTGGGGGGGGGGGGGGGGAATATTTTGTTCTGTGTACATAATCATAGTAGCTGCAGCTGGCTTTTATAAATGCTGTGCTTTGAGGTTTGGTTAAAAATAAGAAAATTGAAAAGGCGTCAGAACTGATGCTGTGTTCATGGTTGTTTGTCAAGATGGCCATTTTATTCAGGTTCTGCAACTCAGAACGATTTTGTAAGCGTGCTTTTTGCTCCCAGCGATTTGTGGGCGTAGGTTTGTCATGATATGAGCCGTGAATTCTGGCGTAATTACTGTTCCAGTCAAACCTTACGCTGTAAATGTTATTTTGCTTTGTCCACAAAATCACATGTTTACACAAAAAAATGGCTTTCGTAATGGTTTGCCATGAGGTTCAATACAACCTACACACACACACACACACACACACACACACACACACACACACACACACACAAGATTTTTAATTATTACAAATTTGCTCAGAGCATTGGTGGGAATAGTTCTTCCGGTGTACATAGCCACACATTTATCATGAAGCTGGCCTCCCTGTAAGGCTTTCCCATGAGGTTCAATACTAAAGCTCCAGCAAAATTGGTCCAGCATTGCTGCTGGCATGGGAAGCGGGCGTCCGCTTATGTGACACGCCCTTGTCTGTCGTGTGGTGGCAGGGAGGGGAGAATGGTGTTGTGATGATGATGGTGGTGGTGGTGGTGGTGGTATGGAAGACTTGTCAGCAGAGTAATCCAGTGGCGGCCGGGAAGCAATTTTCTATTGTCGCGTCGGGGCGTTGGCATATTGTATTGACAGACCACACGATTACGTCCTCCTCCCCCCCCCCCCTTCTCTCTCTATCTCTCTCTCCGGCATCATCTCAGCAGTCAGCAGAATTATTCCCCCCCCCCCCCCATCCCCCACCCGCCATCTCAAGCATCTCTGCCCCCCCCCCCCCCCCCCCACACACACACACACCTCCCATCTTCTGCCAAGTGGGTAAAAATGAAGGTATGCTCTTAAATTCTGATGCATAATTTATCACTACATGTGACTGGCACAAAACTAGCATTAGACGGTAAAAGGGTCAAGTGCTCTCATCAAATCCATGTCACATATATGCCCTTACCAAAAAACGGTAGCAAAATATGCAAGCAAGCAAGCGCGTGCACACACACACACACACACACACACACACACACACACACACACACACACACACACACACACACAGAGTGGCACTGTGGGGCTGCTTCATTTTAGTACAGATTTTTGCTGCGCTAGCACTGACCATACATACGTGACATCATTATTTATGCGCTAGGCCTAACGGATACAAAGTAGATGAACCAGCAAGAGGACTGGATCATCTTGCCACTGAAAACTTCAAAGCGCGCCCCATATGTTAGAATAGCCAAAAGCCAAAAACATGCACTCAATCAGGCCAGTTTCAGGTTTATATAATATATACAAAAGAAAATATTTGTTTCTCGTGAAGCACAGCTTATAAGAGCGTAGTCATGTACATGACCATGTTTCATTTCCCGTGCGTCCAGTCAGTCAGCAAATTCTCACAGTATCCTTCCCATTCAACAATCTACTGCCCTCGGTAGAGCCGTGACAACGTGTGTGTGTGTGTGTGCTTATTGAACCAACTTCGGAAGGTTCCCAGGTGCAGGGTCTATTGATCTGCGGGGACAGGTTTAATTTGAACAGAACACAACACGCACACAGAGAGAGAAACACACACAGAGGGCTTCATGTGTGCTAGCTTGGTGATGTGGCAACCCTTACAGAAACCAGTGGTCTCAACTCAGGTCACCCTCTGTGCTAGCGGGGATACAGTTTCTGATGCTGAAAATGATTATGGGTGGTTCTGCTAAAAGGTTGCTGTTTTCGTCAGAAACACACACACAGGCACATTCGCACAAGCATGGTTGTTCACACTACTACTACTACTACCACACACACACACACACACACACACACACACACACACACACACACACACACACACACACACACACACACACACACACACACACACACTCTTCTCTCTCTCTCTCTCTCTAAGTCTTACCACCCTACTCACTCACTCGCACATCACATCACATCACAAAATATTATTTTTAAAATATTGGCTATTGAAATTCAGCTAACTGGGATTTTTTTTTTCTTTTTCTTTTAAATGATATTTCTGATAGGCCATTCTCCTAATGTTTTCTGTTTTTCTTCTTTACATAGGTACACTGTACACTCATTGCTTTTAGTCACTTTCCATTTCAGTCACAAAAGTCTTACCTGGGCAGTGTTATTTGACAATAAGTCCATAGCTTTCAAGGTAGCTGAGTAGTAGTTGTAGGTTAGACAGCAATGACTATATATACCCGAATATAAAGTTCTGTAGGATCCTGGGGAGGTCAGGGGCTTGTTTTCATGTTACTTTCCCCTAGAGTTATACCTCAGGCTGTGATTATTAAACCTGTCAGTAGTCGCTTGCTATTTACAGAGCTGATTCCTAGCTGCTCTTCAGAAGTGAAAGCATTTTTTTTTTTTTAAATAATTGAAACAATGTGTAAAAATTTACAATGTGGCCTTGCAGTGAACCATGACATGTAATCATTGCTACTGTTCAATCACAAGACTTTGTCTGCGTTTGTTTTAGGTGACGGTCAGAGTGTTAGTGAAATTAGATACATGCGTTTAAAGTCAGAAAATGTAAGCTAATGTCCAAAATTAAGGAAAAATGTGTGTGTGTGTGTGTGCGTGTGTGTGTGTGTGTTTGCGTGCGTGCATGTGTGCAGTCAAGTTCTCATGTCTGCTGTGTGGGGATAAGACAAATTAGATACATGTGTTTAAAGTCAGAAAATGTAAGCTAATGTCCAAAATTAAGGAAAAATGTGTGTGTGTTTGTGTGCGTGTGCGTGTGTGTGTGTTTGCGTGCGTGCATGTGTGCAGTCAAGTTCTCATGTCTGCTGTGTGGGGATAAGACAAATTAGATACATGTGTTTAAAGTCAGAAAATGTAAGCTAATGTCCAAAATTAAGGAAAAATGTGTGTGTGTTTGTGTGCGTGTGTGTGTGTGTGTTTGCGTGCGTGCATGTGTGCAGTCAAGTTCTCATGTCTGCTGTGTGGGGATAAGACAAATTAGATACATGTGTTTAAAGTCAGAAAATGTAAGCTAATGTCCAAAATTAAGGAAAAATGTGTGTGTGTTTGTGTGCGTGTGTGTGTGTGTGTTTGCGTGCGTGCATGTGTGCAGTCAAGTTCTCATGTCTGCTGTGTGGGGATAAGACAAATTAGATACATGTGTTGAAAGTCAGAAAATGTAAGCTAATGTCCAAAATTAAGGAAAAATGTGTGTGTGTTTGTGTGCGTGTGTGTGTGTGTGTTTGCGTGCGTGCATGTGTGCAGTCAAGTTCTCATGTCTGCTGTGTGGGGATAAGACAAATTAGATACATGTGTTGAAAGTCAGAAAATTTAAGCTAATGTCCAAAATTAAGGAAAACTATGAGAAGGTGTATCGTGTTTGCTGTGTGGGGATAGGATGTCACCTCGAGTAACATCTTTGTGTACATGTATATCACTGATAAACAATTCAGGGTTGTGTATATATTAAGAGACATCACCTGCCATATTTTACACCTCACGTGGTATCAAACACATACTGCACTGTACCTGCACAGACTGAGCTTACTGTAAATTGAAATTTGCCCTATTGTTTTCTCTCGCAGGTTTGTTCATGAAGCACAGTGAGAGTGCATCAGTTCTCACGGGACCCGGCACTTCAGCAGGGGATCTGGCATCAGGACGTGCTTTTGACAACGGCTGCAAATGTATGCAGAGTTCAGAGGCCGTTTTGAACGATCTGACAGGACGACAGACTTTCTGCTTGTGCAACGTGAGTCGGTTTTATTTTTCTGTATGCTTCAGACTTTATTGTGATTGATGTTCTTCTGGTTCTTGCTTTGTTTGTCCTGCCAATTTGGTCCCTAGATAATGTGTTGATAGAGTTTCGGTCAAAGAAGAATATATTTTCTTAAGACTGTAGACTTTTGTTTGAAAAATCTTTAAATACTGTTCCCAGAATTAAAAGATGATAATCACTTGAAACTGTAAAGGAAACTTTCAATTAATCACCACAATAAAACTAGAGAGTGAGCAGATAGAACTGCAGGACATACTACATTCACCAGGGACAAACACGTGACATATGTTTGCTGTTTGTGCATTTTGGTGACTAACTGAGAATTTTCAGGTGAAGAAAAAATTTGTATTCAGTTCATCATTTTATAAAAGAATCTTTCAAACAAAAGTCTATCCTCCGAAGAAAAAAAATCTGTCAGTTGTTACGAAAATCACCTTTGTCACAAGCTCATGTTGTACATACAAGTTGTGCTATGCTCTTTCAGGCGCCGAGATTGATGCCTGAGGTTGAGTTCATTGAAGCACTGATGAACATCGGCAAGAAGCTTCAGCAGCTGCCAACAAAGGAACTGAGAAGTAAGAAATTGCAAAATTTTATTCTAATTTAGCCCTGGACTTGCTGAATTAATTTGTCTTGCGCTGAAAAGGCCATAGATGTTGTCTATCATGTCCCTGGAACACTGTAGTACATGTATAGCACCTCTGCTTTGTGGATGTTCTCTTGTGACTTTGCCACCTCGTCACTAAATGCTGCAAACGTTTCCTCCTTTTGGATCACGGACAGTTTTAAGCCATGGCATACTATGCAGGCAAGGTGAATGCTTATTCACCTCTGCTTTGTGGATGTTCTCTTGTGACTTTGCCGCCTCGTCACTAAATGCTGCAAACGTTTCCTCCTTTTGGATCACGGACAGTTTTAAGCCATGGCATACTATGCAGGCAAGGTGAATGCTTATTCTGTTGATGTTTCTATATGACCCATGAGAAGAGTTGGGGGTTTAATGCTTATTCTGTTGATGTTTCTATATGACCCAAGAGAAGAGTTGAGGTTTTTTATGTATGTACGAGTATGCCATGGTGGGAAAGCATCTTAGAGTGTACACCCCTCTGATATAACATCTAACAGGTCCCATTGATTTATTTATTTATTTATTTATTTATTTATTGTCTTAGCATCAAGGCTGATAGCTGAACTGGCCATGCTCAACTTGAACTTGCCGGCCCGTGTCTGGTTACCAGTGGCTGAGGATTACAATCACCATGTGGTTCGAATCCCTCACACCCAGGCTGTTGTGCTCAACTCGAAAGAGAAGGTACTGCACAGTAGACCTCCTCAGCGCAAGCATTTTTAGCCAATCAGAAAATAAGTCAATCTTTGCTGCAGTTTAAAGACACCTCCCTCCCTCCAACGACCAACACCACCACCCACCCCCCACCCCCACCCCCTGCCCGGGTATTCAGTTCACTCAGTGGGGGAGGCACCTGTCAGTGACCACCAGGGACAACCTCTGAAGCGTGAAATGGCACACAATTACTGGACACCGCAGGCGCTTGTTGAGAAAACAGAGGGTGCAAAGGTGGTCGAAACACCTTGAAGTGACTGCTTTGTACAGGGGTGATAGGCTGGTCGGGGCTGCCATTATGGGTGGCATGGTCGCGTTAGACAGGTGTAAATTTAGAGAGAAAACGCTTGGGGTGGCTGGTTTTTCGGTGGCACGGCTTATATAGGTGACTGTCTTGGCAGGTTTGACTGGACCATACTTGTTGAAGTTTTTCTGTGGTACCAATAGTGTTAAAGTATTTTTACGTGGTGCTAAATATGTGGTACCAAATGTGTTTAAGTTTTTGGCGTGGTACCAAATGTGTTTAAGTTTTTGGCGTGGTGCCAAATGTGTTTAAGTTTTTGGCGTGGTACCAAATGTGTTTTTGGTATGGTACATGTACCAAATGTGTTAAAGTTTTTGACGTGGTGCCAAATGTGTTAAGTTCTTTTAAGGGTGCTGGTTTATTTTCTTACGACTTGACTTTGTCAGGCACCCTACATGCTCTACGTTGAGATCTTGCGGTGCGAGAACCCCGTCACCAGCACACTGCCGAGCAAGATGCTCGACAACACCTTACGCTTCACTCGCTCGGAGGAGGATCTGACCCACTTCAACCACCACCGCGCCAATGGCTCCCCACGCACAGAGTTCAGCGTCTATGGCTCCACGACAGACTTTGACGATGCAGACTGCTGGTCGCAAGAGGATGATGAAATCATGTCGGTAAGTATCAGCATCGTTGACATAAATTCAGGTAAAAGCATATTTTATGTTCATGTGTGTTTACTTTTTCGCAAATTTTCTTTCCGGTTGGGAGGGGGGGGGGGGGGGGGCATTCTGCGTTGATACTGTCTTGTATCATGATGTTCCCATTTTGTTGTTGGTTTGTTGGCTGTGTTGGATGTTAACCCATAAACACATGTATATGCTTAGCAGGGTTAACATCAGGGCTTGAAAGCTTCCCTCCTTTTTGAGGATTTCCTCCGTTGGCTAAAATTTTTCCTTTCTCCAAAAAACCCCGAAATGTTGCCTGCAACTTTAAGCACTGAAAACCATGCCCAAACTGCACCAAATTTCACAGATTGCATGCTAATTTTTTTTTTTTTTTTTTTTTTTGGGGGGGGGGGGGGGGGGACTCCCCATAGCATAGCACGTTGGCACTACATCATTAAAACTACAAACCTTTTCTCCTCTTGGATCATGGACAATTTTAGGCCCTTAACATGCTTTCACAATTCTGTAGTTTTGGGGTGGAGGTTGTACTGACATGCAAGAGAGTGAACAACTAATGCCCTTAGATTAGAAACACACTAATTTTTGTGTCCATAGAATAACACAAACAGCTCTAGGTTACTTCAGTCCATGTGTGTATCAGATTGGGGAACTTGTAGTCATTTGGCAACTTTCACCCAAATTTCCTATCCTTTCAGCCAAAGAAAACGAAGGGGGAAAAGGGTTGCATACTCAGTAATGGAACACATTCATGTATGTGATACCATAAGAGACAGTCTAACTTCCTTTTTGAAGACTTGCATGTCAGTACCAAGGCGGTATTTTACTTTTGGGAGATGCTACTAAAAGCATTTAAAAACACTAAATTTTGTTTTCTTACGTGGGGTATTACCCCCGTGGTCCCCCAGCAGGGCGCTGCCTCTGCACTACGGCTTAGGTTTCAGTCTTTCCTGCCTTCAGCAGTTTCCCAGCCTGGAGTATGCATCACTAGATTTTGACCCATTCTGAGCCCTGTTGCAGGTGAAAGGGCAGCTAGGTGTGTGTGTGTGTGTGTGTGTGCGCGCGCGTGCATGTGCGTGTGTGTGTGTGTGTATGTGTGTGTGTGTGTCTTATGTCAGTATGTGTTGCAGACTCTTATTACTTTAGACAGTAATCGTGAAGTGCCTTGAACTCACCTTGTGGGGATACTGCACTATATAATAATAATAATAATAATAATAAATGGTATTTCTAGGGCGCATTTCTTTCAATACAACTCAATGCGCCTATCACTCACTCACACTCACGCACATTATACAACGATGAACGGACACACACTGGGTAAACTGACTAGTTAGACAGAAAATTACTGGTATTAGTCATTTGTGGCCTCACGCCGCTCAAGCAACCAAGACCAGCACGCGGCTGAGGGTATTACTGGAAGGCTATAAGAATGTTATATTATTTTTAGTAGTAGTGCAGTAGTGTCAGTATTTAGGCTTTAGCTGAAGTGATTTTACGGCCTCGGTGCACTAGTCTGACTAGCAATTTGTATGCCCGCACAGACGACCGAGCAACACCTTTGTGAGCTGCGGAAGGTAGGGTGCTGCACTGGCAACTTGATTTCATAATACTGCTTCAAACTTTGTCTTTCCATACTCGGAAGCGGTGACTGGTGAACTCTTGCGTTCACTGCTTTTGGTTCATGATGGGTGTACTTCTGTATATATACATGTGTGTTTTGCTGTTTCCTTTTAGCATCAGTCATGGTAGCAATTTTACCTGCGTATTCTTGTCTACAGTGTGTTTTGCGTGTCTGTGTTGAGTTGTTCTCAGTGCAAGCGGAAGACTCCAATAATTGATAATGATAATAATAATGAGGATTTTTATGGCGCCTGTTCTCCGAAGCTGGGGCTCTAGGCGCTTTACAAATATATATAAAATAAATAAATACATGAATAATCGATAAGTAATCAATTAAATAAATTAATGTGAATAAAAGCGTACATACATACATACATAGGTACATACATACATGCATACATACATACATACATACATACATAGGTACATACATACACACACACACACACACACACACACACACACACACACACACACACACACACACACACACACATAATAAATACAGTCAGACATACAGTCAGACATACATACAAGCACTGACGCCTACATACATACCAACATCCAATACACACCTACATACATACATACTGCATATGTGCGTAGAAAATTTACACTGCCAGGAAATATGGATTGTTTACAAGAAATTACATCACCCTTTTATGTGTAATATGTTTTTCTCTGAAGGAAAACGGTGCACCAGTAAGTTGTTTTTGTGAGATAGCCACACAACACTGAGTCAGTGATTGCACTTTGTAACAACTGACAGACAAATGCGGCGACCTCTTTCGCTATTGTCCCTGATTCTCTGTATTGACCAGCTCACAATTCATGACAAAATTAACTTCTTGTAACTTACAGAGTATACTATATTTAGCGCCAGTGAGTGTGTACTGAACTCACTATACACTAGTAATGGAAACAAGTGTACCGTCATTTGGAAAATGTGCCTAAGCGATTGTCAAATTCACAACACTTAAGCCCTTTGTTCCAAAATAATCAGACTTTACGGTGATTAATTTCTTATTCTGACTATGAAAGAGTAAGTCTTTAATAGTTGAAACTTGAACTTAAGAATGTGTTTGAAGTAAACTACAAATTAACATAGAATTAGCATACAAAAATGCATAAATTTATATGAAAAAGTCTTTGTAGTTGTGCTCCCTTTGCAGTGGACTGCGTGTGCGTGTGTGTCTGTCCTGATACTTTGTCTGTTTCACGAGGGCAGACTTTTCAGTTACAGGGTTGTTTTTTGGGTTTTTTTCATCATCAGCACAGGGATGTCACTGGTGCCCGGACACAGGACTATGACCGATAGACTTGGTCAAATGTCCGATGAAAAAACTGTCCAGCAGGACAGATGTCTGATTGTTTATTTCAAGAGGAGGTCATATGTCCGATTGCGTTTCTTTTGATCGCGTACAAACTAGTGACATTTTTCCGAGTGAGGGCTGCCGCCTTGCGCTACTCGGGGAGCTTGCTCGCTTGCGCAGAGAATATTATTAGTTGCACGCACGTAAAGCGAGTAACGTGTGGTATTCCCTAAAAGAAGCCCTCTGATTGGCAAAGAGTTTAACCCTGACCTGTGTTTATGTGGCCTCCTGTTTTACAATGCTTTATTGCCGCGCGCCAGAATGTCCTATTGTTTCGTTCCAATTCAGGACAAATGTCCTATTCATCTGCCACCTTCCAGGACATTTGTCCTATAGGTTTCAAGCTCCAGTGACATACCTGTCAGCATGAAATCAGTATCCTGTTCTCTTTCACTCAGATTTGCATTTATGTGTAAGGTGATTTGAGCCAAGTCTTTGAGGTTTTTCTGTCGGGATCATCAGCAGATCTTTGCAGAGTTGATAACTTTTAGTAATGCATGAAGGTTGTAGTCTCAAATTTGTGTTTGGGTGTTTGTGAAATTTGAGTAGTTTTGTAAGATGTTTAATGAGTACATGTACTTGATCTAGACCTGAGAGCACCAAGTAATTTTGGTAGCAAAACAGTTATGGGTGTATCCCGAAAAACCTACCTCAGCCCTGAGGTCGGCTGCACTGTCCCTAACCTGTGCGTTTACCAGAGAGCACGTGATTTCTCAGGACTGAATAGGGAAGCAGGAAAATCTCTCTGTGTGTGTGTGTGTGTGTGTGTGTGTGTGTGTGTAATCATATGATACCATGTATGTCATTTTATGGACACTGTGAAACTCGAAGCAGGTTTTGTGTTTGTGTCTGTGTGTGTGTCAGCTTCACATCTAAATTTGCAGCTTAAAATTTGCATCACTTATACACTGTACTGCAAGTTAATCATTCCCAAGCCTGAGCCATGTAAATGTACACTTGTTATGTACTGGCAGTCAAAGTATAACAAATAACCCTGATGATTATAAAGGTCTGAACTGTTGGTTAGGTAGTGTTATGAGGAGAATGAAGGGGAAGTTAAAACCTTCTCACACAGCTTATTATCTCCCTTCAGTAGTGGACTGAAATTAGCGTTCTTTATACTCTGTTACTGGAAAGTCATGGTGACGAAAATATTTGGGTGATGATGAGGTGAAGTCATTTGCCCTTTTCCAATTTGATGCATGCATAATAAGCAAATTTCTGTAGTGATTACTGTAATTTCACTGACTATAAGCTGCATCTCCTACTTGAAAAAAAAACCAACAAAAAAAACGGCCACGTAGATGCCGCATCATTGGATTAGACACCGAAACAGACAATCAAAACAGTATTGTACAAATGGCAGAAGTGACACACACATGCATGCACGCACGCACTTACACACACACATACACACACACTCACTAACAAGCTTGAGTTCATGGGAAAAGTTCAACTGCAGGCAAACACACACACACACACAGCAGAACAGTTGTAAAACAGCAATAAATTATATGTCTCTACCCTTCTAATCCAAATCCGACGGAGCACCCAGAAAAGTCCAAGTTTGCGCTGTCAGTAATGAAGAGGGACAGGACATTTTCATCCAACGTGGATGAAAGCGAGATCGATGCTGAATGATCTCACTTTCAGCAACACATAAACCACAGTATTGTATAGGGTGCAGGGGTCATTTCAGAGGAGAAAAAAGTTGCAGCTTATAGTCTGTGAATTACGGTAATATTTATGTGGTGTTTGACTTGGTTTGTATAACCTACTACACATATTTTGTCTTGGTGAGTCCTCAGAACCCTTCATTTAATTGGCTGAAAATTTGCTGGCACTAGTTTGTCAGATACCACAAACCATTACACTACAGTACCCATTCACCGCATTTCACGAAATCAGCACTTTCTGACAGCCAGTGTTGACTGACTGCGTTTCCATCCATCAGCTCTCAGACAGTAAGTTTTTGGTTTTCTGGAAACTTCTGTGACTTCTGAGGTGTACCTCTTACTACGTTCGCAGAATCATAACCTGTGTCTGTTTTTCCCCAGCTTGCCTTGCGGTGCCGGTCAAGCGACACCATTTCCCAGATCTCCACTGAGAGCTCCACGAGTGCCGACAGCAAGGACCCAGTTTACATTGCGGCTGGGGACATCAGGCGGAGGCTGTCGGAAAACATCTCTGCACCCAAAAAGAAATTTGAGGTTTGTTCTCATGTTTCCTTGTCAAAAGATTTGTTGTAGTGGTTGATTTGCTTTCATTGTTGCCACCTGCTGTTTTTTTCAGTCTGATGTAAACAAGTTTTTAAAAAAAGGTCACACACACCACCACCACCACCACCCCACCACCCCCCTGAAAAAAATGAAAAATGAAAAAAAAGAAGAGGAAATTGACCAAAAACATACTGAAGCATTCAACCATGAAACACGGTGAATCATACCTGTCACTAAGAGCAAGTGCATACCGCAGTAGGGATAACTCTTTCAAGATTTCAGACAGTTACGTCCCTTGTTTTCAGAGGGATCCTGAGGACCCTTCCGCAGCAGCCCTCAAGGAACCCTGGGAAGACAAAGTGGGGCGAATACGTGAATCGTCACCATACGGGCATCTTCCCAACTGGGCCTTGCTGTCGGTTATCGTGAAGTGTGGCGATGATCTCAGACAGGAGCTGGTGGTGTATCAAGTGTTGAAACAGCTGCAGGTGAGATTATGGTAGAACCTCTTTTGTGGGACCTCCCCATGGCCCTTTTTACCCTCTGACAGTAACTTTGTAGTGCAACACTGAGCAAAAGAAAACCCATAGATCCAGAAAGGGTTTGATGCATGTGGCTCAAAAGCAAACTAAAAACCAACAAAACAACAAACAAACAGACAAAAAACCCAGGTGGAGTTGAACAGCTGTTTGGTATGGTGAAGCAACTGTAACTGATATTCTCTGTGTATTTGTAGACGATCTGGAACATCGAACACGTGCCTCTTTGGATACATCCGTACAAGATCGTGGTCACCTCTCACGACAGCGGTATGATCGAGCCCGTCCTGAACGCGGTGTCACTTCACCAGATCAAGAAGCACAGCAAGTTGTCTCTCCTGGACTACTTTGTGCACGAGTTCGGGCCCACAAACAGCGAGGAATTCCTCACAGCACAGAAGAATTTTGTGCAGAGCTGTGCTGGGTACTGCCTTGTTTGTTACCTGATGCAAGTGAAGGACAGGTGGGTTTATAATTGTGTGTGTGCGTGCGTGTGTGTGTGTGTTGATCCAAGTGCCTATGGCTTTATTTGGCCAAAACTTTAAAAAATAAAAAATAAAAATAAAAAAAATCTTACACTGGCCCCCGTAGTGTAGTGGTTTAATAGCACTTTGGACCATGAACCGTGAGACCTGGGTTCGAATCCTAGCCAAGCCAAGTGGGATTTTTCCTACCAAGGTCCTACCCAGAGTAGGTATGCTATAGGCCCGGTGGGGAGGCTGACACCACACAGCTGAGACTCGCCCACTTCACGGCCGTGACTTTGAGGGCGCTTCCCTTGTTTACACATTGTTCTGTTCACATGCACCAAAAAGAATACAAGTGAACAAGTTTTTTTCCAACCCACATACCTTGTACGGTTTTTTGGTTTTGGGGTTTTTAATTGTTGTTGTTGTTTTTTCAAATTTGTTTTGTGTGTATTTTTTTGTTGTTTTTTTTTGTTTTATATATGTGTTGGTAGCGTTTGCTTTTTATCCTGAATACCTAAAACACACCTATTCTTCTTTTTTTTCTTTTTTTTTTTTTTGGCTGCCACAACTCTTTGCTGGCTCCAGTGGTATTCCTTCCTTGTAATGGGTGGAATCCACGGAGGGCTCAGAACCTGGGGCAATTTTTATATGCATGATGATGGAGATGAGGATGATGCTATGGAGGTCCGTGAAACACACCTATTCTTTGTTTGGCCTGAGTATTTTTATTTGACTGTGTAGTTCCGATTTTGCAAGGTGCATGCATATGCAGAGTTCAGTCATGTTGCAAGGCTTTTATTCGTTTTCCAGACACAATGGTAACATCTTGCTGGATGCCGAAGGTCACATCATTCACATCGACTTTGGGTTCATCCTCTCCACCTCCCCTGGCAAGAACCTTGGCTTTGAGAACTCGCCCTTCAAGCTGACGCATGAGTTTGTGGAGGTATGTTCTGAAATAAAGCCTCTTTGTCGGACGCTAAAAAACCTGACATGCTTTGCCCATGGAATTAGTCACGAACAGGCTTAAGATCTTCCACCTTTTGTCAGATTTCCACCTTTGGCTACAAATTTTCCTCCTTTCAAAAAGTGTGAGGCCTGCAACAGGTATTGAAACTGGGCAGTTTGTCCTAATGTGCACCACGTTCCCCATCTACAGAGCAAAAAATTAACAGACAGCAACATTGAAACTTGGCTATATCTCCGAAAGCAGCATACGTTTTACTCTTACGTAGTTTTTGAAGGTGTATCTTTGCTGCAGTGTGTTATAAACACCAGCTCTGCATTTCTATAATAATAATAATAATATTGTAAAGGCACTTTACCCAATTTCTTGAATCGGCTCCAAGCACTGCAAAGTGAACCCAACATGCACGCTCACATGAATCACGCATTCTCTCACACACTGGACATGAACACATTACAATCACATGGTGCGAAGGGTCAGCTCAGCTATTTAAATGTTGAAGTTTAGAATTACATTTATTTTCAAATTTGGTGGGCTGAACATTTCCAAAGCAGAGGGGGAGGAAGCTGGAGTACCTGGAGAGAACCCCGGACTATCGGCCCAAATGAACGGTGCCACGTACGAGAAGGGAAAATTCTTTGCCCCGAGTGGGACTCGAACCTGACCTCTCACATTGGTGGCAAAGTCTCTTAATCACTATACCACCGACTGCCTGCAGACTATGCCTTCGACACAAATCATCTCGTTTGTTGTGATATTATTTATCCAGCCTTGCCATACATAATGTTTGTCATGTACATTTCGATATCTATCGGTTTGTTTCAGGTGATGGGCGGACAGGGAAGCGACATGTTTGAGTATTTCAAGATCCTGATGCTGCAAGGCTTTGTAGCCTCGCGGAAACACATGGACAAAATTCTGCCGTTGGTTGAGATCATGCAGACAGGTAAGGATTCCACAGTGTCGCAAGGCCTTTGGTGTCTCCCTTTTGTGGTGGGGAAGGATGTTAAACCTGCATCTATCTGGTCTCGACCACCCAGAAAAATAAAGAAAGATGAAAACCTTTTTTTATTTTTTTTTCCATTTCAATTCCTTTATTGTGCCAGTAAAACTGTATTTTAAATTTTTTGGTGAGAATAAAACGGGGTAATGGGAAAGTCCAGTAAAGAAAGCCGAAAATCAATGGCCTAAGTACTGAAAGCTGGACTGATGTTTTTTTTTTTCTTTTTTAAAATACATACATACATGTATACATACCAAGGCAACATACAGACATTCATGCATACATACATACAGACACACATATATACATAGCAAACATTAACACATACGTTGAAAGATGAAAACAAAGACGAAAACTTACTCACTCACCAAATTACCCTAGGTTCTTTCTCGTCTGTTTATGTGGAGAGTTGTTTTGGGGTTTTTTGTTTTGTTTTGTTTTCTGCTCCTTTCCTCACTTTCTTTGTATAACTGTCCTTTCTTCTTCTTTTTTTTTCGTTTTTTTTTATTTTTTACTGTCCCTTTCGGGAAATTCAGGCTGCTTCCCAGATGGAAGTGTGCTGTGTGTTATCCTAGTGCAGCGCCACCCAGTACCTATCCTAGTTTTCAATTTTGCTGGGGGAGGAAAAGCCAGATAACCCAGAGAGAAACCCCCAATGAGCAGGCCTGTGGCCAGAAAAAGCTGGAATAATTATGTATCACATATCACAAGGTCAATGGCCATACAGTAGCATAGCAGCTAAGTCCAGTGGGCTATCTGTTAGACCACCGCACACCTGACTTGTACTTCTGTGTGGGAGAAAACAATTGTGCAGCTTTCAGTGTTCGTTTCATTATATTTAGGCTATGTTTGTTTGTTTTTTTTGTTTTTGTTTTTTTTTGGGGGGGGGGGGGGGGGGGGTTTACTACTTTATTATCCCTTTCGGGAAATTTGGGCTGCTTGCCCCGGGGGAAGCGCGTCACCGTGGTGCAGCGCCACCCAATACCTATCCTATTATTTTTTTTTTTTTTTTTTTTTTTTACAATTTTGCTTGGGGAGGAAAGCCGGATAACCCGGTGAGAAACCCCCAGTGAGCAGCCCGGCAGCCAGGAAAAACCAGTCTCACAAATCACAAGCTCGACCTGGGCTCGAACTCACGCTTCATCGCCATGACATTGGTGACATCTGTTCAGTAGCTAAATCTGACGCGCTACCTATTAGATCACTGCTCACCCGCTTTGAGTATAGACGCAAACTGACAACATTTTTGATCTCACAGGATCCCAGCTTCCGTGCTTCAGTAAAGGTGTGAGCACAGTGCGGGCTTTGAGAGAACGATTCCACATGAACATGACTGAGGAACAACTGCAGCTACTGGTGGACAATCTGGTGGAGTCGAGCCTCCACTCCTTGACCACGAAACTCTACGACGGCTTCCAGTACCTCACCAACGGCATCCTCTAGTGGCGGCCGACGACGCATGTAGATGCAGCTGAGTGCAGATGTTCCTTGAACCATTGGATTTGAGACAGGATGGTGTGAGGTTTTGATGAATGTGACAGGGGATGACCAAAAAAAAAAAAGGCGATCATCTGACCATTACCTGTGATCATACACATTGAGGAGGCAGGCAGTTGCAAGAGCAAGGTCAAAGATATTACCAAGGTTTAGGTCAAGGTCATTTCCAAGGCACCCCTTCCCATGGTGTTTTTACAGGTTTGTAGACTGTGAACGTTAAGATTGGGTAACAATGCTCTGACAGTGTGCGGACAACATGGCTACAGTACGTTCAATATATGCAGTGCCACAAGACACACTTACCTGCTTCTACTGTTCTCGCAAGTGATAAGAGAAAATGGCTGGACCTGTATTCATCGACAAAGGCCCATGTTAAAAAAATAAAAATAGAAAAGGACACCAAATGGTATGCATTAACAGATACAAAGTTCTAGGGCAGATAATTTTCATCATTGCTAAATATTCACAGTGGGGTAGCGCTCTTTGTGTGCCAAATGCAAGAGAAATTACGAGGGAAATCACGGGTGTGCAGTACAGTTTATTTCCCCTCCACTTCCCAGTGTCATGGATAATGGATGATTTCCTAAAATGATTGACAAAATGTTCAAATCTGATGTCTTGACACGGTGTACGTTTCACCGTCCCTGAAATTGGGAAACTAAGGATTGCTAATGATTCGCTTCAGACAAAGGAACCCTGATCAAACCTGTTTTTGTTTTTTGTTTTTTAAAAAAGAAAAGGCACACATTGTGGTCTGGATTTTACATGTGTGACATATCACTTCATTTTAATTTGTTGCATTGGATTGTTTTTCTGCTTGTCTCGTTTTTATGTGTAGTTAGGTGCTGAGTTTTGCAAAGAGGAAAGATGTGTACAACAAGATTTCATCTGTTGATTTTGTTTTTGTGTCATCACCATTCTGTCAACTGCCAATGCAATGGTATACCTTGTGTGCGTGTGGTGGGGAGTGGTTGTGTGTGTTTGGGGGGGGAGGGGGGGGGGGGCTGTGTCCGTGTTTTCTTCATATTTCTGTCCAGAGCGCGCATTTTTAGCCAGTTAGAAAATCGTCTGAACTCCGCTGTGATGCAAAGGCGCTAGCCCAACATATTTTCACACAGCAAAAAGAAGAAAGAAAAAAAAATCTGTCGCTCGTAGCACCAGTTGCCAGGATCTCTCAGAACAACCTATTCACACAAAAGCTGCTTACTGAAGAATTCTGACAATTGAAGGTTCCTTGTGGCTTGTTTGCGCTAGGATTAAGGTCTCCTAAGGTAAAGTCCTGTGTCAAAAACCGAATACATAATTATACACTGACACAGTTGCAAGTACATGTAGAATAAAAGGTCACATCAGTTAATATGCATGTGGTACAGTATTAACGTGTATTAAAGTTTTGCCTATCAAACAACTGCATTGGACACTGTAGGAAAATACTGTAGTCTATTTATTAAGGCAATAAATATAAAGATGAGATTTTTAACACCAACACCTTGTACATAATTGTAATGTTGTTTTTATTCTATGTGGCATTACCTTTCTTTGAACAAAATGTCTGGTGGTGTGCATATGTGTGTTGTGTACTCTGTCCATCTTGTCCACTTCGTGTCTGTATGTGCGTGTGTATAACCATAAGCCGCGAGGCCTGAAAAGGAAGGTGACAATGCATCATCATTCGATCATAACTCAATCTTCCTGAGGGAGGGTACGTTTTCTGGAAAAATCTAGATCGCTCACTTCCTGTTTTAAACGATTCTTTTCTTTAGGATGACGTTTTACAGATGTGCAGCTCATAATTATTGAAGAAACCTGAACTCTCACTCTCTAGCTGCGAATTAGCCCTTGTTGCTTGCGCGGAATTAAGCCCTAAATAACTAATTAACTCTCTCTCTCTCTCTCTCTCTCTCTCTCTCTCTCTCTCTCTCCAATTATTTAATTTTGCTAATTTTTTATTGTAGTTTTAGCAACGGCAAGTTTACAAACTGATGAAGTCATCTGTCAAAACTTTACTGTTGAAAAATAAAGATTCATCATCAACATCACATCTATCATACACCACATTTGTTGGATTGTTTTGTTTTATTTATTTTATTTTTTTTATTTATTTTTTTATTATTATTTTTTTGGTAGGGCAATTCCAGATCTCGACAGCGCATGAACTGAAAGATACACATGTATATTTTACTCTAGATGCAGATGCATGTACATATAAAATGATGGAGAAAGGCAGTTTTGCAGGTCTGTGAACGTGCTAGTTTGGCCAGTAATTGGCGTAGCAGTGCCAAAACACTTAGGTGAACTGTAAATTGCTTTGTACTACATATACTTGCGTGTCTTAGATTGACTTTTGCTTCATGTCAAAACTTACCTTGCCTTTTCTTTGCACTCTCACTGTGTATTTCCTCTGCTTATTTCAGATTATCAATTTCAGATGATGTCATTAAAGAAGATGATGTCATTAAAGAAGATGATGTCATTAAAGAATGAAATATATTTGATACTGATTGCATGTGATTGCTTGCTTAGATATTGCCTAATGAATATTGCATTTACTTACTTGACATACGTGTGACGAGTCAGATTGTGTCAGTGTGACATTCTGAAAAACGTAGAGGCTATCCCTGAATCCCTTGTCAAACCAACTTCATGTGGCCGAGAGAGATGGTCATAACATGGTCCAAAAAGTTATCAGTAAAATTGTGATAGCCAACTGGGTGTGACAGGTTATGTAATTTCCACCATCATCTGCGCCGTTTTATCAGTTAGATTTGTTTCAGTAAGGATGTACTGGTTTGGTTTTTCTGAGATTTTGGGGATATCTTGTTTTTCTGGGATTTGGGGATACCTTGTTTTCAGAAAAAGTCTCTCTCTTAACCCCTCCCCTCCCCTCCTCTCCTCCCCTCCTCCCCTCCCCTCCCCTCCTCCCACCCTCTCTTTCCCCCCATGTAGCTCTGTTTATGTGTTTTATAACTACTGATATGGTTATGTATTCTCATTACTTGGCAACTGAAAATGCATTCATTACATGCGTAAAACAGTCATCTACTTACATCTGTGGTCATTTATTAGCGTGTACATTAACTGTATATAAATTTCCTTGATCATGTTATGTTGTCAGACGTTTGGTCAAGACGCTGTGAGTCATCAGCCTGTGTTGATCATCGCCATTGTTGTTTTAACGTTGTGCTGCTTTCGTGAAAGTGATTCATTCTGTGAAACTGGTCTTCGTAATGCCAAGTCCATTTCATTCACCTAGTCGGCGAACAAAAGCAATGCAAAGGAACTGAATGTTGTGACAGTGTTGAAGACTGATCTGCTCAGCCCCCAAGCCTCTGCGCTTTTGTTTAACTCTTTGCATACCATGTGCAGTTATCCCTAACCAATCTCCCATTTGACTAAACAGTCCTGGAAGAAAACGGAAGGGAGACAGACCACGTTTTCTAGGTCCACTTTTCTGTGGTAGTCTCCCTTGGTCTGTCCTCAGGAGGAGAGAAGTGCCAAAAGTTGAAAAAAAAAAATTTACTTAGTAGGATAAGAGTTAAAGTGCATCGCAGCAATTTTTCTCTGGGTGTGTCAATCTTTCCTTTTGCCATACCTAATGGCATTGCTTAGTTTTAGACATTTGCTGCTGACATCAAGTCAAGTCACATAGTTTTAACTAATTAGAAGGAGCAAGTTGCAGTCAGATTTTCTGGTGAATTGTAAAAAATCAGAAAGAAAAAATTATGGAGTAAAGTTGTGAGCTCCAAAATAGAGAACTGAATGCTGCTGTATGGTTAGTCACGGTTTCCCCTCTCCTGTAATGGAGGATGTGTCTTCCTCGAACACTCATGGGTTAGCCCGAACTACTGTATGGTAGACTCTGTTTCCATTTTCCTTTTGTCTTCTGGTTTCATTCATAACTTTGGTTTATACATGATAAGCATCATGAATTTACAAGAAACGTCTCTTGTGTTGTTGTTGTTGTTGTTCTTGTTAAGTACACGTAATGTTAAGGAAAACAAATTAGGAATGCTTTTTCGATACGCATGTAAACTTTTGAACCAGATTGTTTTAGATGTCAAAGAAAATTGAATGGATTTCTGTTGGATCTCAGAAAAAAAAAAGAATGATGTACCCATGTACCCTAATTTTTTAGGTTTTGTGTTTTAAATGATAGTGGGGTGAGTGTGAACACTGAACGTGTGCTCCAAAACATTGTGTATGCATGTGTGTACAGGTCATGTAAATACAGCAGTGCTCAAGATAGTATTTATGACAAAAAATAAAAAAAAAGATATTTTATTACTTGTCTCTGTTTTTTTTGTTTTGTTGGTCATGGTAATGATGTTTTTGGGATTTTTGGGTTTGTTTTTTTTTTTTAATTGTTGTGGAGGGTTTTTGTTTGTTTGTTTGTTGTTGGGGTTTTTTGTTGTTCGATTATTTTATTTGTTTTTGTTTGTTGTTGGGGTTTTTGGTTCGATTATTTGGTTTGTTTTTGTTTGTTTTTTGTTGTTGTTGGGTTTTTGGTTTGTTTGGGGTTGTTGTTTTTTGTTTTTTTTTGGGGGGGGTTTGGTGTGTTTTTGTTTGTTTGTTTGTTTTGGGGGGGGAGTGTCAGGGTTTTTTGTGTTTTGGTTTGGGTTCTTTGTTGTTGGGGTTTTTGTTTTGTTTTGTTTTTGTTTGTTTGGGGTTGGGTTTTTTTTTTTTTGGGGGGGGGGGGTATCATGTGTTGGCTGTCCTTTTTTCTTTTTTCTTTTTTTTTTTGTGGCTGGGTTTGGGTTTTGTCAGGGGGGGGGGGGGGGGTGTTGTTTAATTTTTTGTTGTTGTTTGGGTTTTTGGTTTGTTTGTTTTTTTTTTGGGGGGGGGGGGGGAGAGTAGGTACTTGTTTTTTTTTTCCCCTTGTATTTGGCTGTTTTATTGTCATTTTTTTGTTGGCTTGTGATTGGGTTGGGTTTTTGTTGGTTGTTTGGGGTTTTTTCCCCTGTTGTTTTGGGGTTTTGTTGTCGTTCTTATTTGGTGTTTGGTTTGCCATTTTGGGTTGTTTGTTTTGTTTTGTGTGTTGTGGGAGGGGGGAGAGGGATAGGAGCTGGGGCTGTTCTTGCTGGTGGTGACTGTGTGTATGTTCCGTTTTAAAAACCTGAAAGAATCTGCACGATTTGATCCAAGACAGACATGGGCTAACAGACAATCTCTACGTTCCCTTGATTTGATCTGACACTGGTTGTGTCCGCACACGTTTACGATAAACTCGTCACCAGTTTTGGTTTGAAAGGGACGCACCTCCTATTATATCTGATATGATAAAGTTGGGAAGCTTAACACAGAGCAAGGCTGCATTCCCGAGTCACCGGCTGTTGCATGGGACACGTGGGTGAGCTGCTCACTCTGTTTTCGATTAGTTATTGAGCTGTTGGGCCGCGTTCAGTACAGCACAGAACATCTGCTGCGTACAGCGAGAGTGTTAGGAGTCAGTGTTTCTGAAATGAAAAGCGACTAACCTGGCCAACCATTGCATCTGACATACTTGGATTGGCGCTTTCCTGTACCTTATTTTCCTACTTTTTTTTTTTTTTTTTTTTTTTGGGGGGGGGGGGGGGTCTTCTTTTTATTTTTTTTAACAAATGCCGATGCGAAGTGATGTACCTTGCGTTTTGGTTAAACAAGTTTACTGCAATACAAGTTGCAGAAACGTAACAAATAATGAGCATGAGCAAGCACAGCTTATGGTAACGCTCAGGGTTGAACAAATGCATTGTGACAATATTGCCAATGGCAGACTAAATCGATCCGTAATTAGGATAAATCAACACTACAGGAGAGAGGGGCCCGGGGGGGGGGAAGGTATGTGTACTCACAACGTGAAAAGACCAAAAACGAAACAAACAACAACAACAAAAACTCCGCTGGGCTGCGCTAGACTCGATTAGGAACGTATTGATACTGGAACCATCCAAGCAGCTTTCGACTCACTTTGTTAATGGCCTGCAGTCTCGTAACTATTATACAGTTAAGAACCTGGCATTTTGTATTTTTCTAGCTTTAAGAAAAAGACAACAGTTGCTCAGCTGAGTTGATATACCTTTATTTTGCACTTTGGTTCTTTTTTGTACATGTATAAGAATGTCTGGATGTCACTCTCAACTTTGAATGGGCCTAAGGCCTATTAATAAACAATTCTGATTCTGATTCTATTGAGTAATTAAAAACATGCTGCGCGAGTTATGAAATCCTGAACTTTACAATCGAGAGTGAAGTCGTCTTGCATAGAGAGACACCTGTTACCGAGAATGAGTGTACCTTGCGTTTTGGTGCCTAAAAACATTTGCTTAAAACACCACCCCTTTCAGCAATACGCACGGGCACTCCAAAGCACTCTACTGACAGTCTCACTGATTTTGTTGAAGTTTAATACATGTCAGTTTCTTTCTGCGGGGTCAAAATTGATCACAGGGTTTGGGGTTAGTGGGGGGAGCAAAGGACGGGGAGGGAGGGTGCACACCACTTTCGATTTTATGACGTAGCCCATTCGTGTGCTCCTTTGAAAAACTTGTGACGTGGCTGCCAAGCTAATACTTGTCAGTTTCACGTGGACGCCAACAAATTAGAATTGCTGTGCGTGTCGTGTAAAAGTGCATATTGTTTCTACTATTTCTTGTGGTCAGTCATAATTTGTGCGGCTGGAACTTCTGCAAGTCGTCTTCTGGACCTGTCCACGTCATCAAGGACTTTGTCATCGGGCATTTTCTGGTTAAGGTGAATTTGACAGAAACCGGTTTGTGTGGCCAGTTTGCGTTCAGTGGCTTTTTGTCTCAGACTAGGGAAACGCGCGATAAAACGCATCAGATATATCATTCAGAGTGAAGTGTCGGTTTTTGGTGTGGATGAATTCATCAGGATACCTCTGCGGTAGTCTGGTCAGCGTTCTCGCGTTTCGTCTAAATGGAAGTGTGATAAGAAACAACAGAAGCGACTTCCGTTGGTGACGTGTCGTTTGTAGCGCAGGTACGTTTATCAGGTTTTACCTGAACTCATTGCCACGTTTTCTTGTTTTGTCAAGCGGGGAGCCGGGATAGCCGAATGGTAGCGCGTTGGACCCTCAATGCTCGGGTCGCGAGTTCGAATCTCGGCTGGGGCCAAATATTTGTACTGGCCTTTTTCACGTTGCCCCGTCTTTAATGGTGGAAAAGGACGTTAAACTCCCAAACACCCACCCACCAACCCTGTTTTGTCAAGCACTGAGACGACGTAAAGAGGGACATGTGTTAGCCAGCGGATCGATAGTGATTTCCCTTTCACGGCGTGTTATCTGTAGTGCAGGTTGGTTTATCAGTTGATATCTACCATCAGTTTTGGCCACGTTTTCTTGTTTTGTCAAGCAGACAGACTTTTGTTAGGTAGCGGATCGATAATGAGTGATTTCCCTTTCGTGGCGTGTTATCTGTAGTGCATGAAGGGTTTATCAGTTGACGTCTGCCATCAACTCTGGCCACGTTTTCTTGTTTTGTCAAGTAGGTGTCTCTGGTGAGTTTCCCTTTGTGACGTGGCAGTTCCAGTGGGGATGAACTTCTGAACTACGTGCACGACCAGGCTTTGTCCTTCGAAGCGGAGGGTTTGACTGAACGAAACTTGGAATGTCAGTGTCAGAGGACTGCACTAAAACTGCCCGGAAAAGAAAAACACAGATTTAATCGACGCTGGATTTCTTTTTGTGAAGATAATCTCACTAACGCACACTGACCACCCGGAAACTTAAGGAAAGCATTCAAATGGTGTTTTTGTGAAGAGAATTTCACTAAGACTATCAGGTAACGAAAGTGTTCAATGGTGCTAAATTTACTTCTTTTTTTCTGAATTTCAAAAGACATCGACCTCAAAGACAAGCAGGCACTTTGCAAACCGTCGCATACGGCTGAACTTTGAGTGAAGCAGAAAATCGATTTCGTCAATGCCGAAAGCATCTCCATAAGTCACAAAGTTCTACCGTGAAAGTCGTTACCGTCTTCTTTCAAGTCAGTATTATCATTCTCGTCATTGTCAATTGTTCAGGTGAAAAATCAAAAGTTCAACACAATGGAAGCTCTGGTTTTAGCGGTGCTAGCTGTGGTGTTCGCGGTGGCGCAAGGGAAGATCGGTTTCATCAAGGACCAGTCAATGGACGCGACGTTTCCTCCGCCTGTGTTCAGACAGGATCCGGCAATCCCTGAAGGACACCTTAGGCCGCTAGGTAAGTTTGGGTTGCATCGTTCTCCTCTTGCGTGGTAGCACTAGCAATACATGTATTCCTATTGTTAGCCGGGGATGGTCGCGACAATGTGTGTATCAGAGTTCCGCCGTCACGACCAAACAAAGTTCTTGACGCTACCATGAGCACATTTTAGAAACTGAAACCCAGCAAGCAGTAGCACCGAGTGTTTCCATTTTGAAATGTGAGTAACACCGGAAACACTCCTTGGATTTCCGGGGGAGCTGGGGTAGCCGAATGGTAGAGCTTTGGACTCTCAATGCTGGGGCCAAATATTTGTGCTGGCCTTTTTCTCGTTGCCCCGTCTTTGATATCACCTTTACGTGGTGGAAAAGGGCGTTAAACTCCAAAACAAACACCCCACTCCACTCCTTGGATTTCGGTCGGTCGTTCATCAACCAGAAAATGACTTTCTCCGGTCCCCGTAGTGTAGTGGTTAGCACTTCGGACCATGGACCGGGAGACCCGGGTTTGAGTCCCAGCCGAGGCAAGCGGGATTTTTCCTACCCATGTCGGCTCCTACCCAGAGCGGGTGTGCTATGAGCCCAACGGGGAGGCTGTTGCCACACAGCCGTGATTCACCCACCTCACGGTGCGACTTTGGGGGTGCTTCCCTTGGTATGACACGTCTTATGATGTGGATGATTACACGGCCGGCACCGCAGGTGCCGTAGTTCCCGGGCCTGGTTAAAACCGGGATATTTATGACAGGAAGCGTGGAATGCGGCCCTGTCCCGCAGTCCCAAACCACACGGACCTCTTACCATCATCCTCATCTCCATCATCACGCATGATAAAAATTGCCCCAGCTTCCGAGCCCTCCATGGATTCCACCCGTGACCACAAGCTGTTGTATGCCTGTCGTAGATATTGAGACTTTAAATTACAACGTATCACATAGATGATGTGTTTGTACAATATGCTGGTCAGGGTGGCAGAGACGATCCGACGGTCCGGTGAAGGAGATCGAGGAGATGCCCAACACGCGGGAATTCTACAATGATTACGTCAAATTCTCCAAACCTGTTGTCGTGCGGAACGGAATCACTGAGGCTCCGGCACTCTCACTGTGGGAGAGCGACGACTACCTACAGACACAGTGAGGACACGCACGCACCCCACGCACGCATTCACGCACGCACGCACGCACGCACACACACACAGAGTGTCAAACAAATCGAACAAGAAACCCTGTTCATTTGTAACATTATTCCACGACACCTTGGCAGACATGAGCAACTTGAAAAGGTTTCGTGTGACCTATTGCACTGTACATATAGTTGTTAATTTATAGTTGTTTTGTAATTGTGTATTGTAGGCAATGCCTGGTATTGTTCTTGTTTTCCTTAATTTCATTCTTTATGAAACTTCCTGTTCACACGTCTGTTGTTTTTCAATGATATTGTTGTAATATGGCACCGTGTCTAGGTATGCTTGCGCGGCGTAAAGCCCTACCTAACTAACTAACTAACTAACTAACTAACGTGTCTAGGTATGGTAAGGTCAACGTGACCGTGACGGTCAAGGTGATGCGGAAAAAGGACGAGGTACAGACAGCACGTCACGTGATGAAGCTGAAAAAGTTCCTCTACGACTACATGTATGAGGACTGGTACTTGGCCAGCACTGTCCCTGTGGAACTGTTGCCTAAACTGCCGGTAGGTGGACCGATTGAGTCAATCTGTTCCGGTTGGCTTTCGACTAGGCCCACTTACCTCCTGATTCAGCTGCTCTGTGTGTGTGTGTGTGTGTGTGTGTGTGTGTGTGTGTGTGTGTGTGTGTGTGTGTGTGTGTGTGTGTGTGTGTGTGTGTGTGTGTGTGTGTGCGTGTGTGTGCGTCAGTGCGTGCGTATTTGTTGGTATGAGTGCGGGAGTACGCGCATTGAGTCACTTTGTGAAAATTCTGCACTATATAAGTACAATTCATTGCCATCTTCTCTGAGAAACATCCCTTCCCTCCTACAGTTTAAAGCAGAACTCAAAACACATCTTTTCAAACTAGCTTTTAATCTTTAAGTTTAAACTCCACCGCCTGTATTGATGTGTATGAATGTGTTCGTGTGAATGTTGTGTGTGTGCGTGAGCAAAAGCGCATTGAGTGCTTTTCGAAGCAGAACTCCGCGCTCTACAAATGTAATATATTATTATTTTTATTATTATTATTACAGCGGAAGGAAAGATAGAAAGAATTAAATGAAGGAAAGTACACAGATGATTAGAGTTTATCCGGTGGTTATCACGAGATAAAGCACGAGATGTTTCCATTTTTGCCGTAGCTACTGAGAAGCGAAAATTCGAGCATAAATGGGTCAACGGAACAGAAACAACAACAACGAAGCAACAACTTCAGAGTTTTCACATGTTGCTACTTTTTCTACCTAACCTGGAAGGGGCGCAACTCTTGTAGCGCATATTCATCTATCTATGCAGCGATTTCGAAATTTTCTTTTTCCAGGAGTCAATAAAGTATTCTTATCTTATCTTATCTTATCTTATCTTATCTTATCTGTGCTGCCCTTTTCTCGTTGCCCTGTCTTTGATATCACCCATACGTGGTGGAAAAAGAGGTTAAACTCCCAAATTCCCACTCACCCTTGTCTTACCCCTCAAGCTGAAGGAAGTTCTACTCTCGCAGTTCAGTCAAGTTCTTCACATGACACTTCATGTTCCACAGCTGCCCAAGTGCCTGAGATGTGGGTCGTTAAGCGAGTCGCTGCAGGAGGCGGAGCTGTGGATGAGCAGTGGGGGGACGTCGTCCAGACTTCACTCCCATGACGATCACAACCTTCACTGTGTGCTGTTCGGACGCCGAGACTTCATCCTGATCGAGAAACAGTTCAAGGCCAACTTCGCCTACCAGCAGGATGTGAGTTCGCTCGGAAACTGTCGGGGAGCCAGGGTGGCCGAATGGTAGAGCGTTGGACTTTCAATGCTCGGGTCGTGAGTTCGAATCCCAGCTGGGGCCAGAGTATTTGTGCTGGTCTTTTTCATCGTTTCCCCGTCTATGATATCACGCGTATGTGGTGGAAAAGGACGTTAAATTCCCAAACACCCCACCCCACCTCACCCACCCCCGCCCCACCCTCGGAAACTGTCATCACCAAAACCAAAAACTGTTTCATCAGTTGATTTGCCTGAACCCATTGAAAGCCACATACGCAACATTACTTATGCCGTCATGTTACGTGACGCTGAATGGACGACTTCACTTTTGTCAGTCAAAAGGGTCGAGCCCCCACTGAGAATTCAGCCAATCGCGTCCCGCGCATAATGAGCACAACACATGGCACGGTCTGGCAAACGTTTAGCCAGACACAACAACGAGGGAAGCACAGTCATGCATTTCGATATGACTGAAACATGGAAAGAAAGCAGTAAGTCCGTTGACGTCATTTGAGGAGAAAAGACCATTACGTCAATCTCTTTCATCTTGAAATCAACTCTTTTCCCCATACGATGTCGTCATGGATGTACTGTGTTTTGCCAATACACGGCAGAGTAAAAGGGGCGGGGCTTTGGCCTCGGGGACTTGCCGCGTGGAGTCGTCTATTCTTGAGGTACTGGGCAACTTGGATCTGTATGGTAGTGACACTAGCCCCCTGAAAACAGCTTGTACTTGCCCCATTGCTGTCTAGTTTTACAATAGCGGGACATGGTTTGGTAAAATGAACCCCACTTTGGGGCTAGATGTATGTTAAAGCACAAGAATGGTAGTTCGTTTATTCAAGGTAGTTTAGCAGATCTTTTGGTTTTAACTGATTTTTGTTATTTTTTATTCAGGATAACGTGTTCGTTAGAATTTTGCGGGAATCATTTGAATGTTTGGTTGGTTGATTGGATTGCCTCGAGGTTTCTCGTCGAGTCTAAAACGGATGCAGCGCTGAGAGCGTTCCAGAACGCTACCGCCCCTTATTATGAAACCTTCGCTGTTGTGCAGTTTGAAGGCTCAGTGGGCGGGCACTCCAAACTGGATATGGAGATGGTGAACGCGTTCAAGTTCAAGAACATCCTCATGACGCCCTGGACGTGGTCTACGCTTTATCCAGGGGACTGTATCCTCGTGCCCGCAGGTACTGACACTCCCACCTCCAACCCCGATCACTTCACCCTATTGTCCCCCTTCTCCTCCCTGCCTTTTCCCGGCGCAGTCTCATCTACGTTCGTCTGTTCAGTCCAGCTGTCTCCGATTTCTCATTTACTCCCTCCTTTTATTGGTAATCTCTGGCGATCAGTTAGTCAACAAACAGATTTTAGAAAACACACACACACACACACACACACACACACACACACACACACACACACGCACGCACGCACACACACTGACTCCTTCATCTACACACGGTGATAAATCACTCGTGAATTATTTTCTTATTATTTCGTTACCAAGGTTACCTCCATCAAGTACGTTCGTACGGACGCAGTCTCTCTCTCACAATCCTGTTCGCGCCGGTTCCTTCTTTCGATGACGAGGGTTGCCAGCTGGTAGAGGAGGAGTTCCGTCCCTTGTCAGAGGCATCTTTCACATGGGCGTTCTTGGAGGGAAAGCGGGTGAGTGCACTCACGCACTGTATTCAGGGCGAGTTGGGTTTTTTTTTTTTTTTTTTGGGGGGGGGGGGGGTCCCCCGGGGCGATAGTGGAGAGAGTGTATTTTATGGAAGATGATTGTGCCTTAGTGGGGAATCATATATATAAGACGTGCCCCCTGAATTGCAAATAAAGTTAATTGAGTCAGGTCAAAGTCAAGTTGTGTCTGCATGCAAAGTGTTATTGTTGTTTCGTTTTGTTTTTGTTTGTTTGTTTGTTTGTTTGTTTGTTTGTTTGTTTGTTTGTTCAGGTTTGTTGTTATTGTTGCTGTTTCGTTTGTTTTTAACTACAGACTGCACTGTACCCCCCCCCCCCCCGCCCCCAGAAAAAAAAAAACACCACCACCACCACCACCAACTGAACACCAACACCAACAACAACAATAACACTGTGATTATAGCTGTGTGTTTCGGGGTGTGTTTCAGGAATTATCCAACTGGAAGCTGAACGCGGAAAGTCTAAGAAAGTTACTTCTGGTCCAGATGGGATCCCGCCAGAGTCTCTCCAAAGCCAAGTTCGTCCACTTCTACGAAGAGGCGATGAACATCGTAAGTAAAATACGCGTCTTTATTTGTTTGTTTGTGTGTCTGTCTGCTTGCTTGTCTCTGTGCCTGTCTATCCGCCACTGGACGCAAGCTCTTTTTCCATGAACTTGCCTTCCACACAACCTTTGAATCTGACTTGGATTTAGGTCTAACTTCTACATCGCAGTTTCCTTGTTATTTCCCCAGTCACTCGCTAGGGAAGCTGTTGTTTTCTGTGGTGCCCTGTATCGGCGCATTGAGTTTCAAATGAATGCTACAAATACCATTTTATTGTTGTTGTTGTTGTTGTTGTTGTTGTTGTTGTGTCCGTCTGTGTGTCTATTTGTGTTTTATAATCGACAGTTCGATAAATTAGCATGAAGGTGCAGAGTCTCCTGCATGTCCGTAGACAGTTTGCACTATTTGTCCAACGTCACATTTTTTTTTTTTTTCAAGTAAAGCAGACACACTTGGCCTCGAATTAGTCTTTGTTACTTGCGCCGCTTTAACAACGCACTCACTGACACTATCCAAGTTTTAACAATTGAGGCTGGAGGACTTTCCCTTACGCGATGTCTCTTGTCATTGATTCCAAATGGAGACGAAACATCAGTTTCTTTCGCAAGTAGCGTTAGAGGCCTGGAACGCAGCCGGCCGTCTTGCAGATACTGACATGACGGTGGTGTGGACAGCTCAATGTGATTCAGAAGGACCACTCCAGTATCCTTATTTTATTTCCGGATCTAACTTGAAATCTGTACGTCGCAGAGTCCCGAGCATCCAGAAGGCGATGAAGTCTTCAGCATGCTCGTCAAGGGAGACAAGAAGGAACTGACCCGCACGGATGTGACGTTACTAGCGGAAGCAATACTGGATAAAGTGGCGGCCATCTTCAATGAACCTCACGAGACGAAGCGACAAAAAAGCCACGCGCCAGCACACGAAGAATTCTAGATCTAGTTCATGAATGATTTTTGTTTTTTAATTGATTATAGACATGTATCGTCATGAATCTGACGAGAACGACCACCACTGACTTAGATGTGATTTTGAAGTTTACCGCGTCAAGTTTTCAGTCAACTGAAGTTGTACCCGGCTTAGCCGTGTCCAGTTAAATTCTACTACTACTATTACTACTACTACTACTACTACATGCTTATAAAGCGCAGGCTGTCACAGGACTGGACTCGCTGCGCGAGCACACACACACACACACACACACACACACACACACACACA